>CM024701.1:17360675-17881302 GCA_014182845.1 Corymbia calophylla | reverse complement strand
GCCGCGGTGGTCAGGACTCGAGCCACGGCGCGCGCGCGAAGTTCGTGGAGGCGCCGGAGTATCGGAACGGGCCGGCTTGTCGGAAGTTGAGTGGGGATGGCGGCGTCTCGGTCTGCGACCCGTCGCTCGTCCGGGTAGCGATGACGCTCGATTTCGAGTACCTGAGGGGCACGGTGGCGGCGGTGCACTCCGTCCTGAAGCACGCTTCCTGCCCCGAGAACGTCTTCTTCCACTTCGTCGCTTCGGCTTCGACGGATCGGGAAAGCTTGGCGGGAATCCTCCGGTCCGCGTTCCCCTTCCCTCAGGTTCAAGATATACGGCTTCGACGACGGTTCGGTCGCTCGCTTGATATCCTCCTCGGTCCGTCACGCCCTGGAGAACCCGCTGAACTACGCCAGGTCCTACTTGGCGGACCTGCTCGAGCCGTGCGTCGAGCGCGTGGTGTACTTGACTCGGACGTTTATTCTCGTCGACGACATCCTGAAACTCTGGACCATCCCGCTAACCGGGTCGAGAGCGATTGGAGCGCCCGAGTATTGCCATGCCAACTTCGCCAAGTACTTCTCGGACGAGTTCTGGTCGGACGCCGAGCTTTCCAAGGTCTTTGCGGGGAAAAGACCGTGCTATTTCAATACGGGCGTGATGGTGATGGATCTGGTGAGGTGGAGAGAGGGTGATTACAGGAGGCGGATCGAGGGATGGATGGAGATTCAGAGGGAGAGGCGGATCTACGAGCTGGGCTCTCTGCCGCCGTTCTTGCTCGTGTTCGGTGGGGAAGTCGAGCCGATTGATAGGAGGTGGAATCAACACGGATTGGGCGGCGACAATGTGGTGAACAGTTGCAGGCTGCTCCATCCCGGACCCGTGAGCCTACTGCATTGAGTGGCAAAGGGAAGCCCTGGACGAGGCTTGATTTGAAGATGCCTTGTCCCGTGGACTCCTTGTGGATGCCTTATGATTTGCACAGTTCGAAGGATAGTTCTTTGGCGGCGCAACAATCGTAATGAACGTAGACTCTTGTGTTTGCTATGTTCAGCTCGAGAATCGATTGATGAGATTCTTTCATTTTTATGTACATACAGGGATGTTGTAAAACTCGACTCAAGTAGGAAATATACACAGAAGAGGTTGTCTCCCATTTCGACTGGGGATAACATTTTTGGTATCACAAGATCCGGTCATCTTTTTTCGTTTTTCCCTATCCTTTTACATTTTGATGATTCTTTTGTTTTCAGAATGTCCCATGTACCGGAAAGTTTTATATTCATTGATTCGTTGACAGACATATTCTTGGATCAGCCTAGTTCGTGCTTATTTTGACAGTCTTGTTTGATAGGGCTGCTTGTTTGCATTCACAGGCAATATAACCCTACACAAAAGTTTTGGCATCTGTAATTGCAGATGGAGGCAAGGGAACTTCCGTGCAGAATTTGAAGTCTGAAATCTTCCACAATGGGCATTCAGGACGAATTTTACCATCTAGTGTCAATAATATACATCACAAGTTCTGGAGGAAAAATGTTAACTGCTGATCTGGATCTTGACTTCTGTCCAGCAATACATCATTTAGGTGCTAATCAAAATCGAGGGAATAGCTTTTTGGGAATTCAGTAAGGCCTGGTGAATAATGATCAATAAGATTGAATCAAGAACAAAGGACAGCCATAAAATTGATCAATTCATTCAGTAACTGCACACTCGCAATTGTTCATTCAATTGTTGGGGCAATAATCCAGTCGTGGATCTGGGCAATGCGTCAGCATCCTGCCTCTAATCTGGATGTTACAGATACATCCCAAATTAGATTCAAATGGGTTAGAAACAGTGTATTTATGACTATACAGTCGAAACATCAAGAACATGATCCGACAAGAAGCCACATACGTCATCCTCTTCTAAGGGAGCTGTATCAAAGAGCCGAAACTAAAAATGAATCCTCGGACAAATGGTTAAACATCTGTGTTCTTCTGTACTTGATCATCTTGTAAGGAACAAAGTGATTAGGACACTTGTGGTATCTTCGTGTCCCCAGCAACTTCAGTGTACCACGACTTCCATGCCTCCATGTAATGTGCAAAGAGGTCCCTCAAAGCTGGAACAGCATCAATAAGAGCCATCAGGCATGTTGGATAGTTAGCTTATGTATAAATAAAAAAAACTAATACAGGATTGGCCACCCTGTGAAGGACGAACCAGACCCTCATTTTGTGAGAATTCAGTTAGCCTATTTGACGGAAGAGGTCAAGGTAATGAAATAACAGCTTGATAACACAGAAAGTGACATATTAAGACTGCATCTATGCAAGCATGAAAATCCAGAAACTCGAGTCAGATACCTTGATTATGATATTGAGGGCGATGAGTAGATGCAAGTGTTTCCCAGTCATAGTCCTGCTTGGCAGACTTTGGTGCCAAATTTACCGCTCTAGGCAAACACACAGGAGCAAATGGGCCATATACATAACCCCTCGAGCCATTGTCTGAATGGCATTCTTGTTCACACCTTTCATAGTTGTTTTCTGGATCGTATTTGACAAGAACTGCCTTTTTACTGGGTCACGTGATTTTGTATCTATCGAAGAATCCACCTTTACTTCTCTTTAAAGGTTGATTTGTAATCTCAGTGCCAAACAGTCTCTTCCTATATTGATTCTGCTCTGAGGAGTTAGCATCAGTATCCCGCATTTTCCTCTCCATCCCAGCCATCTAAATGCTGGTTTCCTAGTATCAGGATGAGGTGTCTGCAAGTAAGCCATTAACCGAGCAATGGGTGAGTCAGAGAACACAGAGACAAAGCATCAACTTGAATTTCCTCTCACAGAGGCTCTCTAATATTTACCTTCTCAATCAGGTTCATTGATGAAAAACATTGGCAATGTCATACAGTCGCCTGATCTTTGCTGCAAAATAGCGTTGAAAGTATCAGACACAAGTTCATTTCTCCTTCCTTATTTCAGTTAACAAGTCAAGAACGGGATTAATTACTTCTCATAGCTGTCGAATTGTTGTTATCACCTAGCAATGCCACGGCAGCAGTATCAAGAGAGATCAAATCCACCTAGCATTAAGGAACAACGCACAATGAATAAAAACGGGAATGATAGAAGAAAGATATAGGAGCACTGAAAGGTACACTCACATTGGAACAAAGAAAAAGCTTCACGAAGTTTTGCGTAAGGAGGGCCAATGATTTTTCTCTCCTGTTTTCTGCAGAAAGAAGACCTGGAGATCTCTCCTTCTTATTGTCTGCACAAGCAGTCATTCATTCTTCAGTAATAAACAATAACAATTCATATAAAATCTCCCTAATTCAGTGTAAGCATCGTAGATGTGGTCTCAAATAACTAGCCAATCTGGGGTGATTTAAGTCTCAAGACGATCAAATAGAAAAAGAATTACAAAAAACAGTGAGCTAAAATTACCAGATCTGGACGATGCTGAAGAGTTATCTTGCATCTCAAATTTGAGATCCAAACACCCTTCATTTTCAGGGTCGTTAAAAACCTAACCATTCAAAATACTTAGCATGAGTCATTTGTATAAGGCCATAGCTTTCAAATTGGCTCTCAAAAGAAAGACTGAATATAGTCTAATGTATATGCATAATGTCACACGTTTACTTCACAAACTATTAAAATATAAAATTAAACATTAGTACTAATAATATGTTTTTTCTCTAATTTGTATAAGAATCGACCAGATAAATTCTAAAATGAGACATCTGTACTGACGAGCAAGAACGAATCTTAGTTCAGGAGTTGATCACGTCCCACTTTTTCTACTTTAGCTACTCCAAAGGACATGGCAGAATCGAAAACGGAATGAACCCCAACCAGACAGTACCTTGGCCGAGTCCCCGCAATTTGAGTTACTGCAGTTGTCCCTCAAACCTTCTTCCTGGAGACAGTAACCACATTAAAACCATCAATCTGACTTCCCAAAGGGCAAAACTTACTATTGCAATATGCGTTTAGGAGCTAAATTCACCTTAAGCTTCTCCAAGGCCTTGGGGATCGCTCTGAAACCTTTCCATGAATACTGGTTCTTCGCTTTCCTCGCGACAACCTATACAAATCTGAAACTCAATCAACTTCGGCAATGCAACATAAGTGGGAGCGGAATGTCTCCCCAAATCCCAATCTAAGACAGTCATAAGGTTCAAAATCTCACGCCAACGCTTTCCAATATGTTGACCACGTCATAGATCCGCCTCCGCTCCACTCCTGCTCATTCAGAAGCAACATCTTAGCTTTCCCAGGAAGAAAAAAAAAGATCTGGGTTCATCGTAAATGCGCCCGTCTCGAGAGATCGAAGCAAAAGCAAAGAGAGGGAAGGAAGGAAGGAAGCACCCACCTAGCTTGAGAGCGGCATCGTCGAGACCGATCACTTCGACGCCGTCCCTATTGTACAGCCTCAAGAAACTGATCCAAAAACCACCACCAGACGGCAAAGAATAAGAAAACCGACCAAGACCCAGATCAAATCACGAGGAACGAAGGAGAACGGGATAGGAAAGGAAGGGGCTTTCGCCCGGGGTGGGGGGGGAACACTACTTGGAGCAGAGGACGCCAAGGGACTTGTCCTTGCGGCAGTATAGATGCTGCCTGGAATCGAGCAACTCCCCAGATCCCAGCGAGGCGTTCTCGTAGTGGCAGGCCGGGTCGTCCACTCTCGCCAGCTCCATCGCCACTCTCGCGAGACACACAAACACGCACGCACCCACCCCCACACACACACACACACACGAACGCTCCCTCGCTCTCTATCTTCCGCTCCTGGTCGTGCGTGCTTCGGCTGTGGTTGCGGGAGCCGATGGCGGAACGATGCGGCGAGAGAGAGAGAGTATAAAGAGAGGGAAGAAGAGCGAGGAGGAGGGACCGTTGAGAGAGAGAGAGGGGAGGGAGAGTTTTGGTTGGCGATGGCGGGTTTGAAATTTCGAAAGCTGGATCTGGAGGGGGGACGAAGCGAGGAGGGGGATCCTCCTCTCGTTTGCATGACGCGGGAATTTGAATTGGGATTCGACGGAGCGGTTGTCCGTCTCTTTTTACCCATATGCCCTTCCCCTCGCGCTGCTCCGGGGGCCTTCGGGTCGGGGGCCAGTTGGTAATTTCGCGTCTCCCGCCTTGAAAAGTTTTTTTTCCTTTTTTTATTTTTAAGCTGTTTCGTAGGAGCGCCCTGCTTTGAGACAGGACCTGGGGCGACCCGACCCCCTGGTTGGACAATAATTAAGGGAGATATTATTTTCCCTAATTAAACAAATGATTTTTAATTATTTGGAGTGATCTTTACTCCTGCTTTTTCGAAGACGCAGGGCGCGCCTATAACCATTTTGGATTGACCTGCGATATCATTGCCTTTTTCACTCTCTCTCTCTCCTTTTTCCCTTTTTTTTTATTGCCGAAAAATAGCTAATTTCAATGTGCGAGGTTCGATTCTCATGCATTATAAAAAAATAGAATAAAAGTCTAAAAATAAAATAAGAATTAGAGATTAGATAAATTCCAAAAAAAAAAAAAAAAAAAAAAGACTCACTATTATGATAGTTGTAGTCGACCTTATCTTCTTCCTCTCATCGATAATGGTCATCGGTTTCGAGTAAACCCTAAAACTGGATCAAATTGGGCATACTTGACCAATCGTGCTCTGGTTCTAGGACACTCGGTAATCATACATCCTGATCAAGAAAAAATTTCCATTCTCAAATGTACGAATTGTGCATATGAAAAAAAAAAAATGATGCTTTGGAAATGACAAAAAAATTTGCCCGCATATTTGTTCATAGAACACTTCTTAAATTAACCTAAATGAGTGAGCACAAGGATTTCGATAAGCTAACTTTCATATCTAATGGTGCATATCAAGGTCAATTGGGGTATGATAGACCTTAGTCTAAACGACGAAATCTATAATTTGAACTCAGACAAAGAGATTAAGTTCGATTTTTGGAGCTCAATATCAAGCATCAACCACTTACGTGTTTCTCACGTTCCTTATATACAAAAATCACTATTCAATTAGGCACGTAAGCAGTCCGAGTCAAATAATTGTTTTTTAAAGTTCGAAGTTAAACGATGAAAGTTGAAGCGGTTTGAACTTGAAAAGTTTTCGAGCACAACTAAAATAATCTACAAGTAGAGCTGGAGTGGCTGCTGCTTACATTGGTAATTGCAAGCTCACAGTAAGCACGCTGAAAGCTTGTTTTGTTTGGTGTGTTTTTTTCTTAAACAAGAGTTGATCACGATTTTTCCCACCAACAGTTGTTGAAAATTTCAAGATTGATTTAACTTTTTTTTTTTTGGACCTCGAATTTGGTGAAGGTTAAAATTTTACTACCATAAAGATTTATCTACATGCAGCACCGCCGGCGATTGCACGATATTTTGCTGCATTCTTAAATTCCAGACAGCGAGCACATGCGCGTTCACGTCGCCTCCCCATGAAAACGACAGATCTTTTCTTTTCTTTTTTTGTTGTTGCCAGAAAAACCTCGTGCATTCCTTTTCATCACGTGACAGAATCACAACGTTCCACGAGAAATTAACAGTACTTTTGGAGGAGGTGGAGATATCAAATTATCAATCTTTGCTTGCTGGACTTGGATTGAATCGATTTTAATTATGTCATTTCAATCATTATTTTTTCTAATCGAGTAAATATTAAAAAATTTGTATTTATGTCAATTCAATTTATCCAATCAATTTTGATTAAGAATCATAAATATGGATATCGATTATATTATATGATATAACAAATGTTAATATTAACAAAATTATATAATATTTTTATTATTTTTCAAATTATTTATTTATTATTTTCTTTCTTTTCTTTCTCTCTCTTATTATTATTATTATTATTTATTATTATTATTATTATTATTCTTTCTTCTTCTAGTCAATTGCAAGGCCATGGAAGTGAGGGTCAACCAGGTTGCCCTAGTTGGCCTAGAGCCTCACCTCCCCAAGCCGCCCTTTGGGCTGTCAAGGGTCGAGCCTTGCCAAATTTGGTATGGTCGTGCCTCATCTAACCATTAGTGAGGCTTAAACCCTTGCTGGAGGGTAGGTGAGGCTTTCCTACAACCAATCACCAAGGTTAATGACCGGTTAGAAGAAGAAGGGAAGGAGAAAAAAAAGAAAGTGAAAGAAAATAAATAAATAAAAATTCAAAAACTATTAAAATATTATTAAAAGTTGATGTCAATCTGCTCCGCAAAGACATGTGACGGCCGTCAAATATCTATGTTAATAATTTCTAATTAAAATTGGACAAATGAATTAAATTGGCAAAAATCTAAAAAAATTTGGACTTTTTTTGGTAAATTTCCCGAGTATCCTCTTACCTTTGCCTCCTAATAGCATGCCATTAGAGCCCTTAGCTACAACACCAGTTGCTGCTTCCTTTGTATTATTGACAAAAGTCCTATCACTGTTCATCATGGACAGATGAATCACTCTTTCACTTCAATAGGAGCAACAGTAGAGATCCTAACAGATTTATCAAAGGCATTCTGCATTCTCAGAATAACATATTCATGGTTTGGAATTTTTCCATTGAACACCGCCTCGTTCCTTCATTTCCAGTTATGCCAGCAACAAAAAGCAATCTCTTTCCCAGCAAGTTCTGTTTATCCGAAGCAGGGTTGTTCTGTCACGACCTGCACCTGCACGCCCTTACACAAATTCTTTTGCTTCATTTTCAGCTCCATTCACAGGATACTCCTTCCATTTCAGAGAGATTCATCAATGGCTGAGCCAACTGTACAGGCACCATGGCTCCAGCATTCACCTCACCCCCCTCATCAACCTCAGCTCCTCTCTGCTCACCAGGAAATTCAAGTTCAACATAGTAGATATTCTCAGCAATCTCCTCACCATCTTCCTTCATCAGGGTAACAGGGTTGAAATCAGCACAATTAATTGGTTCAAGACAAGTAGGAGGATTAGAGGATATGGATGACTGAGAGCTAGAGGGGGACCCAGAAGTGATAAGGGACTGTGAAGTATTAGAAGTGAGGGAAGGAGGGGTGACCTCAGTAAAAAGCTTCTCCTCAGTAAGTGTTTTCTCAAGATGAGGCTTAGAATTGGGTTTTGGTTGGATATTTGGGTTACGTGGGCAGAGATTGGCGATATCTTGTAATATATTAGTTATAGTCTCAAAACGTGATTGTAAAGGTTTAAGATTATGAGCAAAGGCTTTGGGCATATTCAGGGGGATGGGATTGGGGTTCAGATGAGGAAATATTCTCCTTCTCCAGATGATCTACTACTGCCTTTTGAATCTCCAAATAAACAACCCATCTCTCAAGCATTTAAAGGAAAATATTGTATATACTTGTCGAAACCAAGCTTTTGACATCTTCAGAAAGAAGGTGGACTTTCACAAAATAGAACATTCATTCATAAAAAGGCAGCTTAAAAATAAACAAAAGCCAAAATGAAACTTACGTGAAATTACTAATGCATGCGAAAGATTACCATGGTCTATTAACAATTATCAATTCTTTACAACCGATTTGTAGAACTCTGTGATTGAAAGCTAATCTGGAGAAAACATAAGTGACAATTGGCTCAATTGCGTTGCTTGTCTTGCTATTGAGCAGAAACTTGAAAAGCAAGTGAATCAAAGTGCAAATGATGACTCATATTATACAATGCTCATCGAGTTTTCACACGAAACCCCAGTAATTACTATATATCTAATTCTCCGGGACAATTCCTCTCTCTCTCTCATTCTCTCATATTACTGTCTCTATACGGAACAAAAACAAAAATCTTCCAAATAGTCCACCTTGGAGGGCTTTGAACTTCAAACGTCTCCAAATCTTCACAAGATGATCTCATCCTGCACACTCATATTGAGGATTTTATTTGGCAGAACAATGCTGTTGATGATGACGACTTCTTGTTCCACCACCACAGATTCCCCTGCATTGTTGAGCATAATCCATCGATTAAAGTGCAGTGAGAACAGAATAATGTTCAAGTAATTTGCTCTTTCCAAAATTAAGTACCAAGAATTGTGATTCCCAACTTTGAGTTGTAGTCCCCATCAGCCTAGACAAGCGGAAAGAGGTTGATCATTGACAGTCGATAGCGATCAACAAAGGCCGAAATTGTCATGGTGAGATTTTAAAGTGAACTAATATTACAAACTTTCACAGCCATAAGTCCGAAGCACACGAGTCCTCAACTAATGTCACTTTTTGCATGTGGAAGAACATGAGCATGAACAGGGAAACCACAAAAAAAACTTGCCTGGACTCTTGACCATCTACCGAGAGATGATTTCCATCCGACAATGGAATTTATGACGACTGCATTATCCTGCCAAAGCAATTTTAGTTAATATTCTCATCTTTCTAAGATGATGGTACTCGTATTTGATTGTCTTCCATACCTCTAATTCAACATCATCCAAAATAATGCAACTTATCAGCCTCACACCAGGTCCTACACGAACATTTGCTGAAATAGAGACATTGGGACCAATCTGTCCAAACAAGTAATGTCAAACCAAAAGATACACAGGAAGGACAAAGCTAATGTATATGGCGAAAGCAGAAATTATAAGTCAGGCCCTGAAAGTAAACGATGCTCGAATCACTCGATGATACTACTTCCTTCAAGAACTCGTTTCATCTAGGGGTACAATTTAGCCTAGCCAAATTAAGTCTCTGACTGTATTTTCTCTTCTTTAAATTCAAGGCATACTCTCCACAAGGTGATCTACCATACTTATCTTATGGAAAGCCCAGAAAGGAAGCAAATCAATTTACTGAACAACCATTGTTAAATCACCGGAACATTACAGATTCACGGTCACTGTGCAAACATGTCTAGGATGTAGGCAAACTAATACTGTGTATTTTGAGTTCTATCTTTGATTTATATGGGAAAGAAGGCCTAGATAGACAGCAGATTCTAAATCGAGTAGAATAGCAATCAATGAATTTGATTGGTCCATAACCAGAGTGGTTAACTTAAAAGTTTTCCAGGAAGAAAAGATGGACCGATGAAGTATGCAAATGAAAGTAAACGGAACAACCTTTGCAGTTGGATGAACTTTAGCTGATGGGTGAACAAAGACATCACCAACAACCGTGGCACTTCTTTTACCATCTCCACTAGCAAGAAGATGAGGAGAGGTGAGTCTGAACTGGGCCAGATACAAACCAGAGCATTTCAAAGATAACCTGGACAGGAAGAACATTGTAAGAGTATAAAGATGAGGGCAAATTGTAAATGGACACTAATAGTTAGAAAAAAAGAGAAGCTAAAACATCACGCTGTGTCACTTTACCCTGGTGTCTTGATCTGTTCCCAATAATCCATGGTCTTATATGTATAAAGCCGCTTCTTTCCAGAGAGAGGTGACAAAATATCCTGATCCAATCTAACAAAATCTGTAGGAATGTTGGTTCTGTTGAGAAAACTCAGAACAAGGAAAGAATAGCACCATCAGCTTCAAAACAGGGATCGGAATAATAAGAAATCCAAGATAATGAAAAAGGATGTAACATACAACCTAAAGAAATGAATACGTGTGCACAGCTGTGATGATATGTGCATAGTAACTTCCTCATTTCCCGAATATTTTAACAACACAACCCAGGTGCAGCACTGAACTTATACTTGAAAAAATGATCTTTTCTTTGCTCAATAAATCTCGAGCTAACATAGAGAAACTTCCTCACGCCTCAGCATAACTCAAACAAATTAACAAAGGGGGACAAGAACACACATGCATGTGCAAGATCTAGTTATCATATTTTCAATGTCTTTGGCCCATGTCCTTTCTTCTGTACATCAATTTTATCCGAAACCAGTTTGCTAATTCCATGAGAAGCTAAACATTTGCTAACAAACACCCTCATCCCGCAAAGATTAAAACTAGAAAAAGATTATGACTCAGAATTTGTTAGATTCTATGCAAACAGACAAAACCCAATGTTAATTTTTCACCTGTAACCAACTGTCTATTGCATTGGTTATATTGCTTGGCAATTCCAATAAGAAATTAAGCAGTTTGGCTCATCAAAAGGCAAAAGTGGAGCAGTTATGTTCTAAATCTTTCTAGTGACATTGATAACTACTTGTTTGATTATAAAAACAGCAGCAGCAGCAGAAGACTGAACCTTAGCCTATCAAGTGGGGTTGGCTATATGAATCTTTTTATACCATTTTTGCACAATTTTATTTTTTATCAGAGTATTCTCAACTAATTGGTCAAGTACTAGTAATAATCACCCAGACCTGCTGCATGCAATTCATGATACATAAAATTCTTAAAAATATGTTTCTGAGGATGAAAGTCGGTAAGATTGACCTTGTAGATGTGCTTATATCAAGGCTGGATAATCTGCGCAGATTAGCTGTAACTAAGGATGAAAATGTCAGCATAAAAGTGAGCTAGCCTGAATGTTAATGCAATTCATGACAAATCCAAATCACTTGAAGCATCTTATGCACATCGACCTACCTCTGTCTTCCCGGTCATTAGATACATCCTCAATTGCAGAAAAAATATCTGGAGTAAAGATATATACACCACAATTTATTAAATCACTGACCTGCATTTAAAGAGAAAAAGTAAGTAAATGAAATCCTCAAATATGTTATTCAGTTAGTCTAGCAGCTGTCTGAGAAAGTGAAATGCCTTGTGAACGTACAAAAGTTTCAGGCTTCTCTGTGTAGTGCAACAGCTCATTCGTGACTGGATCAGAAACTAATGTACCAAACTGGTTAGCTGATTCAGCAGAAACCTGTTGGTGAAGAAAAATGAATGTATGTATCAGCAACTAGGAAGGACTGAGGAATCATCAGCTTGATAGAACACAGAGAGAAACTTTGCCATGAGGAACTCACCTTGACTACTAGCATCGTTCCCATCCCATTATATCTTTTATGGGCATCTGCATGTGCAAACAATGATAATCACGTTCTCTACATGAATTGCATCATCCTAAAGAGCTAACTAAATTTTAATTAGAGAATACCCTTATGACTTATAGGGAAAAAATTGAACCTACCAAGCATATCTGGAAGTGGAAAATTGCAGCAGACATCACAGTTCAGTAAAAAAATATGAGACTGTAAAACAACAGGGAGATACGAAATTAGAATATGCTTCAAGTGAACGGCATATATCAGGCAACACAAGCTCATAATTCCCATATGATGCGACATCAAAGACTAGAGATGAACGAAAATAGGATCAGGTACCAAGTGAAGAATTTTACCGGGC
The DNA here is from genome assembly GCA_014182845.1 of Corymbia calophylla. Classification (NCBI taxonomy): domain Eukaryota; kingdom Viridiplantae; phylum Streptophyta; class Magnoliopsida; order Myrtales; family Myrtaceae; genus Corymbia; species Corymbia calophylla. The sequence continues at coordinate 17,869,062 of CM024701.1, read as the reverse complement.
TGTCTTCCATAATCAAATTCCTGAAATGATAAAGGCCACCAGCTGAACCATGTGGTTTATCCTCTTTCAAGTATCTGAAGAAGAACCAATTGTTGAAACACACACACACACATACACATAAATGCAGGCCTTTATAGCTTATTTCTATATGCAAGACACAATAAAGCATCGCACCCAACACCAACGCAGGGTCACCTCACTGGGATTTTCAGCTCATTCGATATGGAAGAGACGTATAAGGTGAACTCCTTCTCGTCATAAAACCCAATCAGGAAAATTTGAGCCAAGTTGGGGATCTGCACAGCAAGAATACAATTGCATATCACAACTCCACATTGACCAGGCCCCCATTTTTCCAAAATCTTATTACTAACACACTTAGGTCCAATCATATGAAAAATTAGCACTTCCACTAAAAAAGTTGAAATTTCGAGACATACCCTTTTGCAAGCAGAGATGGGATGGTGAACCATGGGTTGCCCAGCCAAAGGGAAGAGTGGCTTCGGTGTGTTGAACGAGAGAGGCCTAAATCTAGTGCCTGGAAATAGAGAAGTCGTACCTCAAGATCAAGCAAACAGGAACCGAGAACGGACCATCCCTTTCAAGATCAAAAGAGGAAAGTTGATAAAAATACCTTTGGTGGGTCCACCGACCATGATCACGGCGACGACCTTCTCCATCTCCCCCGTGTTCTCCATCTTCAAGAACCCTAAACCCAGTTGATCGCAGAGCTCAAAACTTCAAATTCCCGGTGAAGATCAGAGTCGCGCTTCAATCGAATTCAACAAGTTCGATTCCCTAGCTTGGCAAAGCGCCTGGACTGGAGGAGGCTACTGACCCTTGAAGAGGAGAGGGAATCCTTTAGGCATTTTGGCGGAATCTCCAAGTCAAATTCTTTTTAGTGGAAAACAAAAGAAAACAAAAGGTGCGGTCAAGGGTCATTTAACAAAAAGAGAATTTACATGCTCGGAAGTGATCAAAAGCTCCACTTTCATATTAGGATTCATGGCCTTCTCTTCTTTGGGCCATAGTCCATGGGTCTATCAATCTGTCGATTTTGGTCGCTATCATTTCTATCGACCCAATTCTTTCAAGCGACTTGATTAAATCACATACTCAATGATCGAAAAGTAACCTTAAAAATGGTATGAAGAATGAAAATTGAATGAGAAATATTATTATATGTGGATGTCGTGGATTGTGTTACAGAAACTATTACAAACTTTATTGAATTGCCGAGTGTCATTTTAAATTGTTTCTTCTCTTCCGGTCATTGACTTGCCAATCAATAATACCTTGACGAACATACTCAATTTGATTTGATTTAATTAACTTTTTATTATTACAAACCCCGTTCAGTTAAGATTTTGCCGATGATGGTTGGTTAGATAGGGATGGTCCAACCCTGAGCATGTGCCTTGAATGATTTCATGCTTAGCCAAGAGATTGTTTTTATCTTGAAATGTGAAAGTTGAATGTGCAGGTAGCTGAGGTGGAGTCATCTTGCCTCAACATATGTTACATGGACAAATAGAATATATATATAGGATGGTCCCTTACATTAGGACTGTACATCATGCATCTTGAACTCCTCCACCTTAGGACTGTACCACATTCACCACCATCACGCCGAAAATGTGTAGCTGCAGCGTTCCTGCTGCAATCACTGATTGCACAGGCATTTTCCTTTGCTCATGGTACAAGAAACGCATGCCATCGATGTCATCTTGTTCGAAGAGCCCTTTTGGCAGCACCCTGCAGAATGGCGGGATACATAACGAGCGTTCGGATCTCCGCTGTGGCCAAGCCCTAGGAGGTGTCCTATTTCAAGCACGGCCGCCGTTTCCAAGTCTAATTTGGTCGAGCAGGGGTTAATGCTCCCCCGCTCATCCGCGTCGTAGTGGAAACTACTGTCACTCGGGCCAAATGCATGGGCAAGAAGTTTGCCGGGCCGATCGAAAGGATGATTGTCACCGTGATCGCCGTTGTAGAAGCCAATGACGGTATCGATGGGCTCGCCCGCTGAAGGTTTCTTCAAAAGTAAACGCGGTGAAAGATAATCGAACAGAATATTCCTCTCATGCTTGATGAATAAAATTCAAGCACGATTAGAATTTTATGCGGAAACAGGATCAAAAATAAATCTAACCTCCAGCCATTGTTTAAGTTTGCGTTCGTTGGAAATCTACGGGAACTTCACGGCGATCCGACCGCAATTAGGGCGCACTCTACTAACCCAATCCCCTCGCGTATTGATGGTGTATTCCAAATGAGAGGGTTTGTGTTAGACCTTGTGATCACCCTTCAAAATTGAACGTTCATCCTTATAAACCATCTTCCATCAAGACGGTTACTGAATGGGCGGTTGTCACGAAAAGGTACGAAGCGTGGAAAAAACCGCACGTGGAATAACCGCTCGTCAAAAATAAAAATGTGGGTCAATATTAATGGTAAGTTTTATTTAAAAAACTATACCCCAAAATGTGGGATCACATATTAATATTACATTCTCCCACTTGATCCCAACATTTTCATGAACGAATTATCCAACCAATCCACGAAACTTTATGCTTAAGAAAAGAAACAAAACGCATGAATCATGGCGACATGTCCTCTTAAAGCGAGTAATATCTTCCATGTATCACAATGCATCTTATTCCTTTTATATTAGCCCATATGTGACAACACATCTTAATGAATAAACCCTATGTTTATTCCAAAACCAAGGATAGTTGTTATTCTCATAAAGAACTGAATGTGTACACCAAAAGTTGAGAATAACATTACAACTGAATAAGAGTTTCATACAACAAAGATCGTTCACATGACGATAGATTACATAATGGGACCTAGTCCCATACTAGCTACATGATCCTTATACTTCATTGGTGGCATGCCTTTAGTCAAAGGATCAGCTATCATCAATTCAATGTGAACGTGCTCAATGACCACTTTATTCTCCTTAACACGTTCCCTTATGGCTAAATACTTTATGTCGATATGCTTACTTCGACTGCCACTTTTGGCATTTTTAGCCATAAAAACCGCAGCTGAATTGTCACAATATATCCTTAATGGCCTAGAAATAGAATCAACAATTCTAAGCCCGAAATGAAACTCTTTAACCATACACCATGCGAGGTAGCCTCAAAACAAGAAACGAACTCAGCCTCCATAGTGGAAGTAGCAGTCAAAGTCTGCTTCGCACTTCTCCATGACACGGCTCCGCTAGCTAACATAAAAATGTATCCGGATGTTGATTTTCGAGAATCAACGCAACCAGCAAAGTCCGCATCCGAATAACCAACTACTTCCAAGTTGTCAGTCCGTCTATACATAAGCATGTGACCTTTGGTACCTTGAAGGTATCTCATCACTTTCTTTGCAGCTTTCCAGTGGTCCATACCCGGGTTACTCTGATATCTTCCCAACATTCCGACAGCAAAAGCAATGTCGGGTCGAGTGCAAACCCGAGCATACATCGGGCTTCCGACAGCGAAGCATATGGAATGTTTTTCATTTGTTCCCTTTCTAGATCATTCTTCGGGCACTGGTTCAAATTGAACCTATCACCCTTCACAATGGGTGCTATACTTGGTGAACAATCTTTCATCCGAAATCTCTCTAAGACCTTATTGATATAGGTTTCTTGAGATAGTCCTAAAATTCCTTGAGGTCTATCTCTATGGATCTTAATGCCAATGACATAAGATGCCTCACCCATATCTTTCATGTCAAAACTCTTAGAAAGAAATTGTTTCACCTCATGTAGCAACCCCTTATCATTGGTTGCAAGTAGAATATCATCCACATATAGCACAAGAAAACAAATTTTGCTCCCACTAACCTTCTGGTATATACATTGATCCATGACATTTTCTACAAAACCGAATGAAGAAATCACATCATGGAACCTTAAGTACCATTGGCGGGATGCTTGTTTCAAGCCATATATAGACTTCTTAAGCTTGCACACCAAATGCTCACCTTTACTAGAGGGGAATCCTTCAGGTTGTTTCATGTACACCTCCTCCTCTAGTTCCCCATTGAGGAATGCCGTTTTCACATCCATTTGATGTAATTCCATATCAAAATGGGCGACCAATGCCAAAATAATACGAAGAGAATCTTTCTTGGATACAGGAGAAAATGTCTCCGTGTAGTCGATTCCTTCCTTTTGAGTGAATCCTTTGGCAACAAGTCTAGCTTTGTATCTCTCAATGTTGCCTAATGAGTCTTTCTTAGTTTTGAAGACCCATTTACAACCAATGGCCTTCACACCATCAGGCAACTCAACTAAATCCCAGACTTCATTTGATGCCATAGAACTCATCTCTTCTTTCATGGCATTGTACCACAAATTGGATTCATCACCACTCATGGCTTGTGAAAACGTTTCGGGGTCATTCTCGCTCCAATATTATAGTCAGATTCTTGTAGATACACAATATAATCACTAGGAACTGCTGCTTTCCTCATTCTAGTAGATCTTCTTAATGTTGTATCAATTGGTTGTTCAACAATTTCTGGTACTTGCTGAACAACAAGATCTACTAGATCAATATCAGCAGGTTGTGGAACTTCAATGGTTTGTTGTTCAATAGCCGGTTGAACTGTAGGGGCATTATGAACAACAACCAATTTAATACTTGAGGTGGGAGATTGGGTATCTCGAATGATCCTTTTCAGAATAAGTTCCTTCAAATGATCACTCCCACTAATCAAGTCATTTTCAAGAAACTTAGCATTTCTTGATTCCACAATCCTAGTAGTGTGAGATGGACAATAGAACCTGTACCCCTTGGACTTTTCGGCATATCCAATGAAATACCCACTTATAGTCCTTGGGTCTAACTTCTTTTCTTGTGGATTATAAACTCTCACTTCGAGACGGGCATCCCCAAACGCGTACATGTCTCAAACTCGGCTTCCAACCCTTGAATAACTCAAAAGGCGTCTTTGGGACAGCCTTGGTTGGAACTCGGTTTAATATGTACACTTTGCCGTCTTAAGAGCTTCAATCCACAAGGACTTAGGAAGTTTAGAGCTACTAAGCATACTTCGCACCATGTCCAATAAGGTTCGGTTTCTTCTTTCTGCTATACCATTTTGGTCTGGAGAACCAAGCATAGTGTATTGGGCAACTATCCCATTCTCTTGAAGAAACTTCGCAAATGGACCAAGTGCTTGTCCATCCTCAGTGTATCTACCATAGAATTCTCCACCTCTATCTGACCTCACGATCTTAATTTGCTTATCGCATTGTTTCTCTACTTCCGCCTTAAATACCTTAAAGGCATCTAATGCTTCATTTTTATTATGAAGCAAGTAGAGATACATGTAACGTGAGTAATCATCAATAAAAGAGATGAAGTATTTCTGACCAAACGAGTCTATATCCGGACTACAAATATCCGTATGTATGATTTCTAATATGTATGTACTCCTCTTGGCACATTTCTTTGTCTTGTTGGTCTGCTTTCCCTTTATGCAGTCCACACAAGTATCAAAATCAGTAAAATCCAAAGTACTAAGTACTCCATCATTTACTAATCGCTTAATTCTTTCTATGGAGATATGTCCCAATCTCCGATGCCACAACATAGAGGAATCTTCATTCACAACACATCGTTTCACACCAGCATTATCATGAACATGCATCGCATCATAATAGGCATTGTCTTGCAAATTAATTCGAAAAAGACCATCGACAAAGTACCACTCCCAACAATTTCAGATTTAAACAACAAACTAAGTTTGAACCTGAAAAGTGAAAAGAGTAACCCAAAGGTACAAGTCTTGAAACTGAAATTAAGTTTCTAGAGAAACTAGGTACATAAAAGGTCCTTTCCAAATTCAAAACAAAGCCACTATCGAGAACTAAACTGCATGTCCCAATAGCTTCCACATGCGAACGCATCTTGTTTCCCGAATAGATGCATTGTTCACTTCCCACTGGCTTCCTTTGGTTTTGAAAACCCTGCAAGGAATTCGAAATATGGATTGTAGAACCAGAATCAATCCACCAAGTGTTGCGACTCACATCAGCCATATTAGATTCATAACAAACACAAGAGATTGGATTACCTTTCTTCTCGAGCCAGGCCTTAAATTTGACACAATCCTTCTTCATATGCCCCTTCTTTCTACAGAAGAAACATTTGGATTCTTTCTTAATGTCAGCTTGGGGAGGTATTTTACCTTTTCCCTTATTCTTGCCATGACCCATACTCTTTCCTTGTGTTGCCAAATGAACACTTTCTCCCGATTCCATAATCAGCCTTTCTTCCTCTTGAACACACATGGTCATAAGTTCATTAATTGACCATTTATTCTTATGTGTGTTGTAAGAGATCTTGAAAGGTGCATACCGCCGTGGAAGAGTGTTCGGGATGTAGTACACAAGAAAAGACTCGAATATCTCAACCTCAAGGTTCTTCAATTGAGCTGCAATATCCCTCATCTTCATGATGTGCTCACGCACACCTCTAACACTAGTGAGCTTCATAGATGAAAACTTCATAATCGGGGTCATAGCATGCGCTTTTTCGTAACTCTCAAATGCGCATCAATGGCTTTCAATAAAGCCTTAGCATTGCTATGCCGAGCAACCGAACCACGGATACTAGGAGACAATCTTGCCCTTATGAACATCACACTAAGGCGGTTGGACCGCTCCCATTGTTCATAAAGGGCTTTCTCGGCTTGCCGTGCTCGTATCGGTAGGAGCAGGTGGTTCGTCTTTCCTTATAGCATAGTCAATGTCCATGCACCCCAATTGAAGAAGAATTAACTCCTTCCAAACTTTATAGTTTTCACCATTCAAAGATGGGAACATCACACTTAAATTCGAGAGAAATTCACGGGTTGCAAAACTACATATCAAATAATCATGCTTATGTCACAAAATATGAGGCAAAATTTACATAAATCATGCTTTACCAATGTAAAACATGGCACAAAATATGAATCACATAACATAAAAACTACATGTGGGCTAAGTTTTTAATTTAAATAGATTCATAATAACTTTATGAAGAAACTATCATATTATATTCCTTTCCTTAATCCCCGTGGGTAAATTAAGAAAAATAATATGATATTTCAACCTAATTAATCATATTAATATAATGAAAATTCCTGTGGGATAAAATTCATCATATTAATAAGATTAATTACAATCAATGTCCATTTCCAAATGTGATCCGGAGGCTCTTAATATATAATTTAACTAATTAAAGATGCTGTGGCTACTCTCTAATTAATTAAAAAAATATATGGATCACTAGACATTTTAATTTCATATATAAAATACTCACAAATTGCATCAAGGGCAGAATGGTAATTTAACACCACAAGGGCAGAACAGTAAATTCATTAATCAATGGGAAAAACAATAAATTAATTCCCCAAGGGCAGAACCGTAAAATAAAATGGCAAGGGGCAAAATTGTAAAATCCACAAAATGAGGGCAAAACTGTAAAAACCGGGCCCGCGGCCAGGGCGCGTGGCGCTCACGCGCCTGCCCTTGCGCGGGCGCGTGGCGCTCACGCGCCTTCTTCACCGCGCGGGCGCGTGAGACGCACGCGCGGGGGCAGTTGCGCGCGCGTGGCGCTCACGCGCCAGCAGTTCCCGCGCGTGGGAGCCACGCGCCTGCTTCCTCTGCGCGGTCGACCGATTTTCGGTCGGTTTTCGCCGTCTCCGCCGCGATTCAGCCATCCATTTCTTCTCCGGCAACCCATCTTAGACCAAAATAATTAGTGGGTGTCGGAGAACACATCGATGCGACCACATAGACCCAAAAATCGGCGAAAATGATCAAGAAATTGGTCTGAATCAAGCAAAAATTCCCTTTATGCAAACCCTTAGCCACCGCGACTTCCGCCGCGCGATTAGCCTCCGGCGGTCACCGATATGCCGGAAAACTTACAGGCATTCTACCCCATGGCGGTGCGACCGTACTGGTCCGAAGTCGGGCGATGGGTCGCCGGAATTTCGCCGGAAACGACAAATTTCTCTCCTGACCCCAATTCCAATTTACTGTTCATTTAATTCCGGAAAATGCACCCAAAAATTCGCAAAAACAAGGCAGAGGCACTAACACGCTCTGATACCAAATGTAAGATAATCGAACAGAATATTCTTCTCATGCTTGATGAACAAAATTCAAGCACAATAGAGTTTTATGCGGAAACAGGATCAAAATAAATCTAACCTCCAGCCATTGTTTGAGTTTGCGTTTGTCGGAAATCCACGGTAACTTCACAGCGATCCGACCGCGATTAGGGCGCACTTTACTAACCCAATCCCCTCGCGTACTGATGGTGTATTCCAAATGAGAGGGTTTTTGTTAGACCTTGTGATCGCCCTTCAAAATTGAACGTTCGTCCTTATAAACCGTCTCCCATCAAGACGGTTACTGAATGAGCGGTTGTCACGAGAAGGTACGAAGCGTGGAAAAAACCGCATGTAGAATAACCGTTCGTCAAAAATAAAAATGTGGGTCAATATTAATGGTAAGTTTTATTTAAAAACTATACCCCAAAATGTGGGATCACATATTAATATTACACAAAAAAAGAGGATGACATGGCTATCCTTCCATCTGAATGACACAACCTCAAACCAAAAAAATCGAACTCTCAAAAGTTTGCGTGACAACACTCTTGTCTAATAGCCGCTAAGTGAGGGACCTAAAAGATTAGGAGAGAATAGGGTGAGCAATCACAGTTTAGTGAGTAGTACATATCTTATAATCATATCAAGCCTCTAAATTATACGTTTAGAACTCAAAGATATGACTCATTTATGTCAATCCAACATATAACAACTTGCAAGAATAAAATGAGTTATATATTACTTCAATCTAGCTATATCAATAATATAATTTCTCATTCATCTATAATATCAAAACAAATATCACCGGTTTGGTTTAATAATTGAACTTGTCATTCCTTGTGTTAATAGTTTATTCCATTAATCAAACTCATATCATATATTAATGGTTTATTCCACCGATTTATCTCATAGCACATCCTATTTCAAGGCTCTAGAGGTAACTCTCATGAGATTGCGTCATCGTGCAGCACTTAGCCCTTGCGTAGTATAAGACCTTAGAGGTGGCTCCCGTGAAATTACATTATCGTGTAACACTTAGTCCTTGACCAACGTATATCAATAGTACAAGGCCCTAGAGGTGGTTCCCATGAAATTACGTTATCATGTAGGACTTAATCCTTGACTACAATGCCTTAGAGGCGGCTCTCACGAAGTTACGTTATTGTGTATCACTTAGTCCTTGACTAACATATATCAATAGTACAAGACTCTAGAGGTGGTTCCTATGAAATTATGTTATTATGTAGCACTTATTTTTTGACTACAAGGCTCTAGATGTGGCTCCCATGAAATTACGTTATAGTGTAGCACTTAGTCTTTGACTACAAGGCCTTAGATGTGGTTATCACAGAGTTACATTATTGTGTAGCATTTAGTCTTTAATCAACACATATTAATGGTACAAGACCCTAGTGGTGGTTCCGATGAAATTATGTTATCGTGTAGCACTTAACCCTTGATAATTACATATCAATGGTATAAGGCCCTAGAGATGGCTCCCAATAAATTACGTTATCATGTAGTACTCAATCCTTTACCGATTCATATCACAATTGACTTTGTAAACCAAAACATGACTTTTCATAATTCAATTCTCTCCACAAAACCAATTTAGAATCTGTATCATAAATTGACTTCATTTACCGAATGAAACCAATTTTTATAAACCATACTTGAGTTAATGCAATTCTTTCATAAAAAGGTTTCACAAATCCAAAATATATCATCTCTCCCAACTTTGTTCATTAGACATAATACATATATTTCACAATACATATCTCACACCATTTTGGAATTTACTTCATAAACTAGTAAATTTCGAAACGTCTTTTTCATTAAATGTTTCCCAAATCATCAAAGAATCCATTCCATAAATCAATATTTATCATAATACACACATTTAAACTGTCATGATACCTTTCATAACACATTTCTCAAACCATTCTTGAATGAATAAAAAGTAGTAAATGTCCAATCCATTACTTTTGCCTTTTAGCCCTATCACAATTTGCACATAATATACCTCATACTTTTCATTTTCAAAATATGAGTTTGCACATCCAAAAAGGAGATAGTGTCACTCATCTAGGGATGCCTAAAACCAAATAATGCAAATTACTCGAACCGTTGATCTCGCAATCCTATCATATAAGTGAGAAACATCGTTAAAATTGAGTAATTCATTACTTTCAACTACGAAATGGTTATAGTACACCTAATTGTTAACAAACGACTGCTATGCATTAACAAATCGCATACTTGAAGTGATTAATCAAGCCGTTCAAAATGAAAAACTTGAACATGAAATCCTAAAATTCCGCTTCGACAAAACCGTTGCTTGAAAACAACTTTCAACAAACCTTACGACTCCATGACGCCATAATCCACCATTTCCAATAAATCCCGAGTCTCTCTTTGCAGCTTGATTTTCACTAAATTTCGAATTCGAGTGATAAACTTGAAAACTATTCGGATCAGATGAACGAGAGGTGCAAATACTTATTAGGCATTGTAATATGTAGTTGATTTAGATTGGCAAGGTGCCCGTGATGTGTAGATGTGTATCCGTGAAAATCCTTTCCCTTTCTTTCCCTTTCTTTCCCTCTTCTTCTTTTCCCTTTTCTTCTTTCTCCTTTCTTGCGCGAGCTCTCGGTGTGCTTTTTAAACTGAATGTCTACTTCTATTTGCTTTATTGACTAGTCTACATTTTTTTTTTTGCCTTTCTGACTTTTCAAACCCATACTTTACAGAAACGCTCTCGCGCAGACCCCTCTCCTCTTATGGAAAAGCATCGATAACCGAACGGAAAGTGTAAGTCGGATGGGGTTTGGAGCTTTGCCAGGCTTAGTGGTATTCTTTTTCGCATGCCTAGGGAGGATGAAATTAGGCACCCCGCATCTCTAGACACTCATTTGCTTGACGATACCTGTATCAAGCTTTTCCCGTGACTCTCACATGATAGAATCTCTAGTAAGATTTGAGCTGTCAACTCTAACGTCTCATCGACCCTATCATCCATGAGGACGACCTGGTTCTTGTCCTCGTAGTCTAAGAATGCAAAAGCCTCGTGGTAACAATTGACCCTTTGATGCCTCGGTTTGGCCTTTCATAGATCCCTCCGAGGTAACGATTTTTTACAAGTCGTTCGGTTGGTGTAAAAGAGAGAATTAGGGAATCGCCATAGAAAACTCTTGTTCACTCTGTCTCAAAAGCTCAAAGCATGGTGAAGACATTAATAATGTCTGTTTCTTTTGCGAGTCTCGTGGAGAATGAATTATGAAGAAGATATATCGTTCCGTGTGAAGGTTAAGGATCGCACTACAGAAGCAATTGCACTCTATGGAATTGTGAGTGTCGTTGCTGTTTTTTCTTCTTTCCTTTTCTAGTCATTTGACTTGCCATCCGACAAGGTAGAATTAGTTTAATTTGATTTGATTAAGTTTTTACTTACCACTTTCGGTTAAGATTTTAGATAGGATCGTTTAATTCTGAGCACGTGCCTTCAATGATTGTATGCTTACTCGAGGGATTGTTTTAGCTTGAAATGTGGTCAATTATATGTCCAAGTAGCTAAGGTGGACTCATCATATATATCTACCTTAACATATGTTACTTGGATATATAGAAGAACACAGAGAGCTGTAGATACAAGATACAATTGCAGCAACCCTCTTTTGCTATGTCACCAAATTAAAACACTTCCTAATCGAAGCTAGCGATCACATTTATTATGCATGGGTACATACTGTATTCATCACCTCAGAAATATGTGAAGTCAGCGCCTATACTGACTGCAGCTTCCATTGCATCAATCACTTGTTGCCCAGTGAATTATTTAGTGCTGATATCGCTAACAGAATCATGAAAAACCATAGGGCAAGGCCTATTCTATTGCGCAGGGTACAGCGCATGTATGCCATTGATGTCATCTTGCCGAAGATCCCTTTTCATAGAACCTTGCTCAAGTGTGGCAAACATAACGGCGTTCTGATCGGCACTGTGGGCAAGCCCTAGGAGGTGTCCTATTTCATGCACCGCCACCGATTCCAAGTCTACTTGGTACAAGCTCGGGCTGGTGCTCCAGTGCTCATCCCCGTCGAAGTGTAACCTACCGTTCGTCGGGGGAAACGCATGCGCAAGAATATTATAAGGCCCGTCGAAGGGATAACCATCGCCGTGATCACCTTGGTAGAAGCCTATGACGATATTAGGTGAGTCTTCCAACGGAACTTGTTCGAAAGTGAACGGGGAAACAGATGACCAGCTTTGGAAAGCTCTCCGGCAGGCTTCGCTAACATCACTCGGTGAGGCCTCACCGATGATGGGGCCGAATGCATAACTAAGATGGGTTTGGGAAGGCGGCCACCTAGGCATGCCGGAAGGGAAGGCATAGTCCCTTACCATGTGGAATTTGCCATGCTTAGTCGCATTCCTTCCTGCGTGCCAAGGGTGGACGGAGTCGGGCACCCCACATCTTGGTGCGCTCATCAGCTTCACGGTGTCGGCATCAAGCTTTCTGGTGATTTTAAGATGGTAGAATTTCTGGTAAGATTTGAGTGCTGACTCTAAAGTCCCGTCGAACTTGTCGTCCATGAGGGCGGCATCGTTGTCATCGTCCTCGTAGTCCAAGTATCCGAAAGCTTTGAGGTAACGCTTGACCTCTTTGATGCCATCCTTGGTCTGGCCCTTGAGAGCCCCTTCCAAACTATGGAAGGAAGTGAGGCTCGGTTTGGTCGATCTGAGGTTTCTCGAGTGAATGGTGACGGATTGAATTGCAAGAAAGAGAACCAGGATGGACACAACAGAAGAGGAAATTCTAGGAGCCATTTCGTCTATGTCTGGTAATTCAATCGTGTGTGGATGTCAGTAGTTCATGTGGCTATTTATAGATGGACTACTACTTAAGACGCAAGAACGTGTGTCCTAAATAAATCCCTGGAATCTTTACACATGATAAGGATCACTTGATAGATTTCTAGGAATCAAATGGATCAGATCATCCTAACTTGCCACTTGGACGGATCTCTGTCCACTAATTAGATTTTCATGGATTTTTTTTTGTTACCGTAAAAGAAAAGTACTAAACATGATTTTAGAAAAAACACATAGCAAACCTTAAATTTTTGGCGACTCCAATCTCTAAAACTATTATTATCTGAATTCTAGAAAAAAAGGCAATACGAAATTTGAACTTGAAGACGACTCCGCATTGACTCTGAAGTCCCCCTATCCTAGCCAATCGTGTGTGTAGAGGACCAAGAGTTTTCGAGATAATGACAGAGAGTTGCATAATTTCCGTATGCATCGTATTGAAGAGTAATGACAATCATTATGATTCAAAAATCAATTTTTGATCATGGACAAGCTTTCTAAGTAAAAATACACATTTCATAACGATATAAAATTTCTATTCCTAGAATAGAAATTTATTTGATAATGACATAAAAAATTTTCGTCTTAAGCGGCCAACAGTGATGGTGGATGGCAACCAGTAATTGGCAGTGGAGGATAGTGGTCGACGATCAATTACAATCAAGTACAATCAATGAGGGGATATTTTTACAATCAAGGAAGATATCCAGAATTTCTCATTTATCTCTAACAAGCCACGAATATTATCTCCAATGAATATTTGGATGTCAGAAAGGGCTTTCGCATATTGGTTCCATATAAAACTGTTACTAAATCCGGATGGGTGTTGGTGGAGGACCTGATGGTGTGGTATCGAGTAGAAAGGACTCGGGTTCAGAGAGCGGGATGGAGAAGAAGAAGACACGAGGAAGGGATAATTTGTAGAGAAGGGGAAAAAAAACGAAAAGAAAAACAAGGAAAGTGAGTTTTTTGACCAAGGTAAAAAAAAAAAAAACCTAAAGACCGAAAATCCAAACCGAGCCGAACTGAATCAAGTTTTCAATTTGGATTGTATTAGGCTCATATCGTAGTTTGGTTCATAGCAAGCTTATACCTCAACGGATCAATTTGGTTCAGATTTTTAGAAAATTCAAACCAAATTGGAATTGTTGACACCCTTACCGGGGACCTTGATGCTTGTGCTTGGGTCTCGATGACCCGGCCCAAGTGCTTGGCAGCTTGGTTTGACTCTATCAAGGCCGGGCTCGAGTCCATGGTCGTCGAGATCAATAGACATGGGCCCAAGCACTAGGACCTAGGCATTAGAACTAAGGTCCTGGGCCCGTCTTTGATGGACCCGTGCATAGGCATTGAGTCTCAAGCCTAGAGACCTAGGCAAGGGTACCAGGGGCTTGGCATTGATGAGCTTGATGGGTCTACATGCTAGAGACCTAGGCATAAGCACCAAGGTCTCAAGTCTTGGCCTCGATGTGCTTAGGCTTGCATATGGGGGATCCAAGCACAGTCACTTGGTCTGTGGTCAAGCCTCGATGGACCCAGATTCGGCTTTCGTGGATTTGAGTTCGGGCAATAGGGTGTAGGTTCATCGAGGTCTGGCCTCTATGGACTTGGGCCCAATCATCGAGACCAAGTCACATGGACTGGGGTCCCAAGCTCGGTGACGTAGGACTACCTCTGTAAAGCTCTCCAGCAGGATCCTCTCAAGAACTCTAGTGAGACGCCCTCAGGGATTGAGTTGAAAGCACAAGTGAGATGGGTTTTGGATGGCGGCCACCTTAGGCACGTGGGAAAGGAACTTATAGTGTGCTACAGTGTGGAACTTATTAGGCTCATTCCCTTTCTCGTGCCTAGGCTTGACGGAATCGGGGCACTCGCCATCTCTGGACGAAGCTTCTTCGAAAGTGAACGCGAAAACATCTTCCCTCCTCTGAAATACTCTTGCGCAGATGCCTCTCAACTCCTCTAGTGGAACAGCATTGATAATAGAGCCCAATAAGTTTTCTTTTAGTATTTGCAGCTGTGAAATTTTGTGGTAAGATTTGTTAATTCCTTTGTGAGATTGATATATTATTTCGCAAAGAATTGTGGAGCTAAATACTTTTGGATGTAATTAGGGTTTAGGAAACACTGAAAGTGTAATCTTCGTTGTACACTTGTTTTATGGTGGAATTTGTCATTACTTTCCCTATGGATGTAGGTCACTACGACCGAACACATAAATCTGATGTCCGATTTATCTTCTTGCTCTGTCTAATTTATTCTTCGATCACTCACCCTTTCCGCAGCATGAAGAACGTGTTTTATTGACTCCAAGGTTCCATTGCTTCAATCACTTGTTGCACAGTGAATTAGTGCTGATATGGCTTATAGAATCATGAAAACTATAGGGCAAGGTCTATTCTTGCCCAGGGTACAGCGCACGTATGCCGTTGATGTCATCTTGCCGAAGATCCCTTTTGACAACACCGTTCGTAAGTACGGCAAACATGACGGCGTTCTGATCGGTGCTGTGGCCAAGCCCTAGGACGTGTCCTATTTCATGCAAGGCCACCGATTCCAAGTCTACATCGGATGGGCTCGGGCTGGCGCTCCAGGGCTCATCCGCGTCGAAGTGTAACTGACCGCTGGTCGGGCCAGACGCATGCGCAAGAACGTTATAAGGCCCGTCGAAGGGATAACCATCACCGTGATCACCTTGGTAGAAGCCTATGACGATATCGGCCGAGTCTTCCGACAGAACTTCTTCGAACGTGAATTGGGAAACTGATGACCAGCTCTGGAAAGCCCTCCGGCAGGCTTCTTTCGCATCGCTTGGTGGGGCCTTACCGATGATCGGGCCGAACGTGTATTTAAGATTGGTTTTGCTGGTCGGCCACTTGGGATTGCCGGGAAAGAAGGTATAGCGCACTACGATGTGGAACTTGCCATGCTTAGTGGCGTTCCTTTTTGCATGCCGAGGGTGGACGACGTCGGGCACCCCACATCTTGTCGCGCTCATCTGCTTCACGGTGTCGACATCAAGCTTTCCAGTGACTTGAAGACGGTAAAATTTCTGGTAAGATTTGATTGCCCGCTCTAAAGTCTCATCGAACTTGTCGTCCATGAGGGCGGCATCATTTTCGTCATCCTCGTAGCTCAAGTATCCGAAAGCTTTGAGGTAACGCTTGACCTCTTTGATGCCCTGCTTGGTCTGGCCCTTGAGAGCCCCCTCCAAACTTTGGAAGGAAGTGAGGCTCGGCTTGGTCGATCTAAGGCTTCTCGAGTTGATGGTTGAGGGTTGAACTGCAAGAAAGAGAACCAGGATGGACACGACAGAACAGGAAATTCTAGGAGCCATTTTTGTCTATGTCTGTAGTAATTCAATCGTGTGGATTTCAGTAGTTCATGTAGCTATTTATAAATGGAGCTACTCCTTAAAAGATGCAAGAACGTGGGTCCTAAATAAGAATTTTCATTATGCTTAATCTGATAAGAATATGCATAGAATTTTTACCGTGATAAGGATCATAGAGAGGCCTGGCTAGGAATCAATCGTGATGGATCAGAATTATACCAACTTGCCACTTGAACGGATTTTTGTTCAAAACGATATTCCTGTTGCCACTAAGTAAATTTTCATGGATTTTTATGTTAGTGTAAGAGAAAAGCATTAGGCATGATTTTAGGAAAAACTTATAGGAGATCTTAAAATTTTTGGCCGCTCCAATCTTGAAAACAGTAAATTGTCTGAATTCTAGAAAAAAAGGCAACCGAAATCCCCCTATCCTAGCCATACATGTGTGTCGAGAAGGACCAGCGAGTTTTCCAAGATAAGCTAATGCGGGAGAGAATCGCATAATTCCCGTATAATCATATTGAGGTAATTATAGATTTTATAGGATAAGTACTTAGTTAGATGTTAAGATATCAATTGCAATCAAATACGATTAATTAAGATGATATTTATACAATGAGGGAGATGTCGAGAATTTCCCATTTATTTCTAACAATCCACATAAATCCTCTCCTATGAATATGTATACATCAGAAAGGAAACTATTACTAATTTCTGATATTCGAAACTCTTCGACAACTCATTACCATCTGTTATTAGTAATAATATCAAGTAACAGAACCAAGTCAATCCATTGATAACGCAGAAAGGGAATACTTCTACAGAAATTGAATAATGTTCAATCAAAAAGTGAAAATGCATTGAATACGAGATCAGGGCAGGATTGAAAAATGCGTTAAACTTACAAGATCTTGAAAAATGCGTTAAAAAAAAAGCTGCGAAAACATATAACATAGAACATGGGACAAACAGAAAGGAAAGTGAACTTAGAAAACTGAGATGGGGGTGAATACGCCGCATGCATTTACTACCATCTGATCCGGGATGGGACAGTAGAGCCGGAGGTCGCTGGGATCAGACCCTAGAACCGGGAGGCGACCCTCGCGAGCGTATGATCGCAAGGCCGTGTCAATGACCAAGCCCACCTGCTCGTCCTTGCTCCCCACGAACCAGAATCCAGGACACGATCAGAGTATTCGGTCACTGGACTTCCAGGTGGGCTGCGGGAGAGCGATAGGCCACGGCGGAAGCA
This sequence comes from Corymbia calophylla, assembly GCA_014182845.1. Classification (NCBI taxonomy): domain Eukaryota; kingdom Viridiplantae; phylum Streptophyta; class Magnoliopsida; order Myrtales; family Myrtaceae; genus Corymbia; species Corymbia calophylla. Next base: position 17,851,486 of record CM024701.1, on the reverse strand, counting down.
CGTACAAGACAGTGTTAAATCCGTGAATCACTCTTGCGGTGCTGTCATCCTGCCGCCGGACGACTTCCATTCTTCTAGTTTCCATGCGGTAAGCAACAATGTTCTGCCACTTCCTATTCCAAAAGTACATCGCACCAGGATCAAACGGGTCAAATGCCACGGGGAAGAAACCTCGGTAAGATGCATTTGCATTTTCGCGGGAGGAGTCGTGACTCATCGAAATGTCGCTCCATCTGCAGGCGTGCACCAAATTCCACTCCGGCCCCTTTGCATCGTCCCAGAGCTCCCACACCCTCAGAAGAGGGTCGGCCCTGGATCCTGTCACTGCAAAATATCGCAAACATCCTTTACACTCGCTGCACAACCTGGTGCCACGCCCCGTTCGTATTGACCAGTCTTCTGCTTCCTCACCAGGTAATTCGATGAATCGCAGGCGGCAACCAGATTCCTCTAAAGGGTTGCAGGATATGACAAGCCTATTGTAATAATCTGACATGTAAAGAGTATCGTCTATGGGGACGGGCCTTGTGAATTAGAAGTACGGGAATGGTCTAGGGAAACCGGTCGTGGAGCAGTCTTCGCAGTAGTTCGTCCAAGTGCCAAACTTGGAAGAGAAAATGTCCAGGTATAGTGTATCAGGACTATACCGATACTGAGAGGCTCGGACCACTTTGAAGCCTTTCACTTCGTGACCTTCGATTTTGCTTATCACACCCACGTGACCCGGTTTGAGCGAAGAATAACCGCCAGGGAGAGTGAGCCACCGGTGCGTCAGTGGATCACCGATGTAGTAATTTCCCTGATCGCATGAACATACTAGCATCCCCTTGCAGGCCCCTAAAACATTCATGTACCGCTTTGTGCTAGAATGTGGAGCCAACCTTGTGAGGCAAGGGGATACGGAATCAGTCGAGAACAGATGGTCGAATCTCATGTGATTGGGAATATCGTCTCTGGCTTGTGAGTATCGTTGACTGAGCAGTGTCCAAGGGAGAATGGAATTGGTAGCGCGACAAATGTACCGACGAACGAAAGATGGATCAGATATCTGAGAGAGCCATCGCTTCGATACGGACTTGAACCTGAAGAGGGACTTTATGGGAAGCCTGATGAGGATCTCTTCTTGCAGGGAATTGGGTAGACAGCAATGGTCAAACTGCTCATCTCGATCTGCCCCGGAGTCTTGTAGTGGCACGTTTTCTAGCTTTTCTCGTTTCCCCTTCCCCGATGACCTGTCTGTGCTGGGGATGCGCAACGGCACTTCACCATTGGAGCTACCTCTCTCCATGCCTAGATGTATTTGTGCTGAACTCCTTCAGAGACAGATCTATGTCAGCACTTAGCTTTGCGTTGTCCGTTGATTGTCATGTTCAGTCACCAAGAACTAGAAGCAAGCTATGTTTGGAGGGACTCTTCTTGCATTGTTTGTATAAGCTGACAACGACATCGGCCGGCCAAAGATCTGGACATATTTGTTTTGTTTGCCATGTCCTAGATCGAAAATAATGAGTAAATACCATCTGGGATGTCTCCTTTGGCTGGCTTTTGTTAGATCGAATCTCAACAAGTTGCATCGATATGTTCAAGTCCATTAATTGGATGTATTCATGAAGCTCGGAACTTGCAAAAAATGTTCCCATCAAAGTTGAATCATTTTGATCCGAGATTTTGATAGCATGTTCAATAATTTGACATTCCGTTGGCTTTCTTACAATTTTTTTCTTTTGACGATTGATTCTTCCCTATGGTGTTTTTGTTGGATCATTTCTCCTAGAGATACACTCGATGAAAAAGTCATGGATAAAGATCTGTGCTTTCCATGCTCTCTCGATGGAAAGGAAACTGTCCCATATTACAGGATTGCCAATGTGATAATTTCATCGATAGCATAAGCATGACAGCAACCCCTTAGGCCCCTATAATCTGTATGCTCTTTAGACTAGACTGTTGTGGAAACATCCTCAGATGATTTTGAAGATTGACAAAACTTTTCTTGAATGACTTTTATTTTTGATGGTAAGCTTTTCCAGGTGGAAATTCTGGGGCGCATGATCAGATGTTACTCATCAGATTCAGAGTGGTGGAGAAGATTGTATCCTTAATAATCACAATTAACAGAATAAGAATATGATTAAACGTTGAACTCTCGTGCGTGCAATGGCTAGTAGATTGGCGTGGATTGCTTACCTAATATACATTGATTGTTCAGAAGGAAGTTTTATCGAATGCAATCTCAAAAATGGAGTATCGCAATCATTGGATCAATCAATCAATTGGAGAAGAAATAATCTTAGTAAACGAATGCGCTCTCTCCATGGCGAATGTGGTCGCAAAATCACTGCAGAGACAGGTCTCTATCAGCACTTGGTTTCTCCGGCGTCTGTTCGTCGTCATATGCTCAGGATCGCCACTGTTTGCTTATCATTTAGAGAAGCAGACAATGACATCAGCCGGCCAAAGATCTGGACATCCTCGTTCCGTTCGCACTTTGTCCTAATCAAGCCGCCTCTCCATGCCGAGAGCGATCGAGCAAGACGCATCCGAGTTCTTCTCGGATTGACTTCCATTAATTCGAATATCAGCGAGCTGCATTGTGTTAATGCGTTGAGGTTCTCAAACCTTGAATGTAGTCATGATGATCGGAACCAGCAAAGAGTTCCGATCGAAGTCGGATCATTTGAGTTCGAGATTAGAAGGAAGAAGACAGAGCATTTCAGCAACGTTCGAATGGCGATCATGAGGAAACGGACTGATACTGGTCATTCAAAAGAGCCCCTGAAATGATGGAAAATAGAATCACGTGAGAATCACGTGAGCAAAGAGCCCCCCTAATTGAAAAAATCACCGCGTTATCTGCTTCCCTGCAGTTCGCTCCCTCTCCATGAACGCGATGGTGGTTCCCCAGTGTCACCTCCTCCACCACCACCCGCCATTACCGTTCCCGCCACACGCCCTAGCTCCTCCCCACTCGCCGTTCCCTGCGCCTCCGTTCCTGAGGAACCCTCGAGCCTTCACCGTCCTCCTCCCTCGATTCTCCGCCCCCAGGAGCGACGCCGCCGCCGCCGTCGTCCCGCAATCCGCCATCCAGCGCATCGCCGAGAAGCTCCGTAGCCTCGGCTTCAAGGAAGACGACGGCGGCGGAGGAGATGGCCAGGTGCCGAAACGCTCGCCTGGCTCCGCCGGCGAGATCTTTGTCCCTTGCCGCAGCGGCTGCCCAAGTACCGCGTCGGCCACACGATCGACACGAGCTGGAGCACGCCAGAGAACCCCGTCCCCGAGCCCGGCTCCGGCGGCTTCGTGGAGAGGTACGGCGAGTTGAGGCGGAAGGTGAGGAAGGAGAGGGAATTGGAGAGGGAGAAGAGGAGAAGGGAGGAGAAGGCGGCCGCGGCGCCCACGCTGGCGGAGCTGAGGCTGTCGGAGGAGGAGCTGAGGAGGTTGAGTGGGATTGGGGTGAAGTTGAAGAAGAGTTTGAAGATCGGGAAGGCGGGGATCACGGAGGGGATTGTCAATGGGATTCATGAGAGGTGGAGGAAGGCGGAGGTGGTCAAGATCACTTGCGAGGACTTGTGTAGGAAGAACATGAAGAGGACGCATGATCTTTTGGAGGTATGACTAGTTTTGGGCGTTCTTCTTTGTTGGAAATGTTCTTGTGGCATAGTTGTGTAGCTTGTTTGAGGTAATAAACCTAGCTACATCGGGTATTTAGTGTTGGAAGAGTAAGTCTCTTGATTTTGATGCTCTCGCTTATGTCAAAGATCAAACATAATTTCCATAATGGAATGGAAAAGATTTGGGCTCTATCTGCAGAGTAGAAATCTTTTTGTTTATCGATTGGGTAGAGTGCCGTCTTTGACAAGCGAATCAAACTATCCAATAAAGCTGCAGTCATTATGCCCTTCATAAGCTTACAAAACAGATGTTAGATTATGCTTTATTTTAGAATGCTTTGGACATTTTGATCCAATCACAATATTAAGTTCCACTTTAGTGCTGCATTTCTTCCTCCAGATTCAGCAGTTTGATTTTTATTTTTTTTACAACCTTGACATCTTCAGAGGAAAACGGGGGGTCTGGTAGTTTGGCGATCTGGCAGTAACATAGTTTTGTATAGAGGGGCTGATTACAAGTATCCTTACTTCCTGGCTGATGATAGCCTAGCAAGTGGCCCTAGCACGCTGATAGATCACAATGGATGCAATGGACAAGAGAGCTGCCCACCTGGCGATGATGGGGTAGAAGCTGCTCGACCAAGTCTTGTGAACAAAGCTGGTCGTCCAACCTTGATACATGGCGTGGGTTCTCCTGTTAAAGTACGTTTCCAGTTGCCGGGTGAGCTAGAACTTGCTGAAGAAGCTGAGCAATTGTTAGATGGACTGGGTCCGCGTTTTGCTGACTGGTGGGGATATGAACCTCTACCTGTGGATGCGGATCTTCTGCCTGCTGTTGTTCCTGGCTACAGAAGGCCCTTCCGCCTTCTTCCTTATGGAGTCAACCCTAAACTGACAAATGATGAAATGACCATATTGAGGAGACTCAGTAGACCATTGCCATGCCAGTTTGCACTGGGTAAGCTTTAATTTTGATCCTACAGCTGACATGACTGTCTAGTATTCACCTGATTCTTCTGCATTTGACAGGTAGAAATAGGAATCTCCAAGGATTAGCTGCTTCTATCATTAAGTTGTGGGAGAAATGTGAGATTGCAAAGATTGCTGTGAAGAGAGGAGTACAAAACACAAATAGCGAGATGATGGCAGAAGAATTGAGGGTCAGACCTCCTTAAACATATGTTACAGATTTTCACTTTTTTTTTCCTTTCTAAGTGAAAGAATCAGGGTGCAGAGATCTCTTTTATCTTGATGAAGGAATATGAAGATACATATTAGAACAAATTTGATATGCTTCTTTTTCCCCAGATAGCTGAATTCATTAAAATTATCTCTAAGCTGTTGTTAGACTCATTCAATAGAAAGTATTATTTCACCTGTAGAGTTTAAAAAGCAGTCGATCTCTTGATAATGCTCCATGTTAGTGGCTTTGGGGATTACCCCTAGAAATTTCTTTGTTTGTTGCATCTGTTCCACGACTAGAACAGGCATCTATTGACTCAAGAGCTCTTATTCCAGCGGCTAACTGGAGGGACGCTACTTTCCCGGGATAGGGAATATATTGTCTTGTACAGAGGGAAGGATTACTTGCCCCCTGCGGTTTCATCTGCAATAGAAGAGCGAAGGAAAGGTGGAATTGGAATGGAGAAAGCAGCTGAATTTCGACATGGATTGACTGTGTCTGCACCTGGAGATGAAAATGCTGACATCGATAAGCAAAGAAGGATTCCTCCCTCTGAAGAAAAGAAGCTTGTTCCAGTTGAGGGAGTTATTAGGACAACTGGCATCAAGTTGTCTCTGGTATTTCTTTTTTAACTTCTGTGCCCAAGTCTGCATTAACTTCAGTATCTGTCTGCCTAGAGGCTTATCATTTTCAACAATAGGCTTTAGAGAAGAAAGCCAAGGCAGAGAAACTTCTAGCTGAGCTTGAGAATGCTGAGAACCCTGAACAACCTGATGTGGATAAAGAGGGCATAACACAAGAAGAAAGGTACATGCTAAGGAAGGTTGGCTTGAGAATGAAGCCTTTCTTACTTTTGGGTGCGTCCTACAACTTGCCTTGTCTTGATTCTCTAGTATGTGGTTTTGCTCTCTCATGAGAATTAAAAATGTTTATCTTTTCTTTAACCTACACTTTCAATGGAATGGATTTCATATGCCATGACTCTTTTTGTCTACAGGTAGACGGGGCGTATATGCCGGGACAGTTGAAAACATGCATCTTCACTGGAAATATAGGGAACTTGTTAAAATAATTTGTAAAGAGAAAAGTATTGAATCTGTTCATCAAATAGCCCAGACCTTAGAGGCAGAAAGCGGTGGGATATTGGTAGCCAGTAGAGAGAGTGAGTAAAGGATATGCGATCATTGTATATCGTGGAAAAAATTATGAACGACCAGCTAGTATAAGGCCAAGCACACTTCTGAATAAAAAAGCAGCAATGAAACGTTCCTTAGAGGCTCAACGTCGCAAGGTAAAGCTAACTTTTCTCTCTTCGCAATCATTGAAATGCCCGAAGTTGCATAATATTTTCCAGAGCCTCTTTATCTGCTTGGTTTGGTCTTGCTTTTTTATATCTTTTGAAGTTATATATAAAATTGTACTTATATACTATTCGTGTTATGCAGTCTTTGAAACTTCATGTGTTGAAGCTTTCTGAAAATATAGATCAGCTGAAACGTCAGTTGGTGGGTGATACTATTCCCTTCTCTCAATCAGAATTACAATATTGAGTTACAAGATAAGATGTTTTGTTTGCCAGGATAGCAACAAGGAAAGGAGTGAGGTGCATTCATTGGACGGATTGATTTCTCCGCTGGTAAGCACTTCAGTTTCTTTTCCTTGTCATGTTCATAGTATGTAGTTTTGCATACCACATTCATTTCTGTTGGATTCAGGTCACAGGGGAAGTGGCTCCTACAAAATCACTAGATTCTTTGAGCTCAGATGGTGCACTTGACTTAGCATGTGACTCTCTTCCTGAAGTTTCTGTTTCTCATGAGGAACATGTTGAGGTACTTTTTGCACACATAAATGCTTGGAATTGGCTGCTGCTTTTTTATGTCATGCAACGGTACTATGTTAGCTTCTGAGATTAGAGTTGAAACATGCAACGAACAATAGTAAACCCTTTGATTAGATTCTGCTTTTCTAGTATTGCTGATATTACTGTTTTGGGGTCATAGGACTTTAGAATGAAATCCATATTTACAACACATGGATTCCTGATGACTGAAAAAACCATCTGGAATGCAAGGACACTTATGCTTTGTTTGAAAGATTTTCTTTCTTGGGGGAGTGTAAAGGTTGGGGGGTAGAAAATGCTGAGGAGAATTTGAAATTTCTCTTGCTAAAATTGTAAAATTTGGTGCCTACTTTTTCCCTCACCTCTCATTTCCTCCCCCTCCCTATCTTCAAAATAAAGCTTAGAAGGCCAACTAAGGCAGACCTCTGTTTCGAATTTTAAAGACTTAAAGTTATGTTAGGCTGTTATTCGGCATAATTATGGTGTTTTTGGATCTGGTTCTGATTTGTCAGAAAATTGATAGTCATGTGTATCAGGAAATAGAAAAGCGGCATGATTTTTAACTTCTTTGCCCTATCAGTTTGATAGTCTATTTACTATCCTAATGTGCCACGTTAATATTAAGCTTAAAGTCAGATAGAAGCAATCATGTGATGAAAATCTGGTGAATGTATAGGAAATAATATGGGTTAAGATGGATTTTGGGATGTGTTTTGCGCAATGAAGGCCTGTAGCAGTCTACTTTTAACTTGCGAAAATTGCAGTCGACCTTTGTGTCATTATCATGTTGCAACAGAACACAATGAAAAGTTAGTTTGTTAACTTTATTGGATTTCGTTGGTGAGATGATACTTATAGAGAAGCCATGTGAAAATTTTATGTTAGGCTAGAGATAATCAAGGAAATTATTCAACTTCCATGAGCACTAGCAATGCGGTGGATGCTTCATTGCTCAAAATACCATCTACACAGGAGGATGAGCTGACTGGATTCTCAGTAAACAACAGCTTTGGAGATTCTGGGAAAATCAAACCTGAGATGTTGGATAAATCGGCAAATGGAGATTCTCTGTGGAGTGTTTCTATGCAAAGACACGATGAAGATGACTCAGGGCCTGGTGAAAAGTTAATGGTAAACTCTTGCAATGTTTGTCTACTATAATCTCATCTGTTTTACTGCTGATCTAATATAGGCCGAAAATCTCAGGCAAAGCAAAGAGTATCTAACGATATTGATTCTGAGCATCATGTCTGTGAGGCTAAGACAGTGACGTTATCCAAGACCTCTGTTCAAATGGGTGATAGCAAACCAGAAACATCAGCTGAGATGCCTATGAGTCGGATAAATCTTTCCAAAAAGGAGAGGCTTCTTCTACGTAAGCAAGCCCTCAGGATGAGAAAACGTCCAGTGCTAGCAGTAGGTATTGTACTTGGCATTCTTGTAGATATTAAACTAAATGGTTTTCATGTCGGGTATGTTTCTATTGCAGTTGTTATCATTTTACATCTTGCTAATCAAGGTTAGAAAGTGTTTGCTGCTGCTAAATATTTTACTACTTATCCTTCTAGTTTCCAAACTGTTTGGAAGCTTGGTTCTTCTAATGGTTATAGACACAGTGCATGGTATGTCACATGTTTGTAATATATGAAAACAAACAATTAAGGAGTTTTTGTATTTTGGGATGTACAGTTGTAATTTGTTTCAAATTAGGCTGCAGTTTATGGTATGTCACATGCTTGTAATATATGAAAACAAACAATTAAGGAGTTTTCATATTTTAGGATGTATAGTTGTAATTTCTTCCAAATTAGGCTGCAGCTGATAGTATTTAGCTCTGGGTTGTCAAACCTGATGGAGTTGTCTTCTCTTTTTCTGTTTTCTGAATTTGTTATGTATCTCCATTGCTGTCATTTTTTAGGGAGAAGCAACATTGTGAGTGGCGTAGCCAAAACGATTAAGACACATTTTCAGAAGTACCCTCTTGCTATAGTTAATGTAAAGGGCAGAGCTAAAGGGACATCAATCCAGGAGCTGGTTTTCAAGCTGGAGGTCTGCAGCGCAAGCACTTTTTTCTTTTGGGGCCGAACTGCATAGCAAGCCCTTTGATCTCCCTTTCTGTCTTATCTCGGACTTAGCTTATAATTAAGTAGCTCACTCCCCATTGTTTTCCTCTGTTATTGCAGCAAGCGACAGGTGCCATTCTCGTCTCTCAGGAGCCAAATAAGGTCATACTTTATCGTGGTTGGGGAGCAGATGTGGAATCTAGCTATTCTCATAACAAATGGAGGGGGGCGAGTAAACTTTCGGAGAAGTTGGGACAAGCTCACCCTCTTGTGTCACCTGAGCTTTTGGCAGCCATCAAACTTGAATGTGGATTGCCATCCAACCATGAGGAAGGGGCAACTCCGTAGAGTGAAACTTACGTCGAAGGTATATCCATTGACTACAATGTCCGATCAATGGCATTTTAAAGCGAATTAGCCGAGGGTTGGCTCTTCCTCCATCTGGTGACACACTTGAAGTTTTGTGGAATCGGATGGATCTTCAAGATAATCTTATTCAGTGATTCAATCTGTGGGAATTTGCCAATTAGGTATATCACGCGATTTGATGATCCCTGGGTGCTGTCACATTGCCAATGCTGACTGCTGACCTCAACTATGCGCAATTATCGCATCTTCCTCTGATGGCAAGGCTGACCAAACGAGTGCGCAAATGCCAGAATCACACAAGTTAGTAAGGTTCACTTGGACTTCTATCTACATGTGATTTGCTGCAAATTTCCAAGCCAAGCTGAGAGAAGCAAATGATCCGATTTCTGTTTTCGCTGCTCATGTCGGTGACGGGTGCAAGTAAGCAGGGTCAAGCTGGTTCTGGTTTTTGCTTCCCGTGGGATTGTAACCAGGGCGATGCCGAACTTGGAAGCCGACCTTTTATTCGATTCTTCAAAATGATTTTAGCTGTTGATGTAGCGTAACCATACAATTTGTATGCCATTTGGTAAGCTACGACAAGAAGCATTGTTCGTAATATTACGCTAATCTCTCTCTAATAAAAGAGGATCGCTCGTGATTTCATAAATGCTTTACTCAATTACTTTCCATCATTCTTTGTCTTTCTTCTTCTGCCTTGTGAAATCGTCTTTATCAAGAATCTAAATCCGTTCCGAGCTTGGGAGCGCTGCCTGCAACCACAAATATTAATTTGAGCACCTTGCTGTGTTAAAACGTAAAATATTTTTGAGACGATACGCGCAGTTTACAATATAATCTTTTAATGTTCAGAATCGGAATATGCACTTTATACTAACTCCAAAGACTTTTAAGATAACGTCATCCACCTAATCTAGGTATATATAGATTATAGGTATTAATTTTTGTATCTAGAAACCCATCCTTTTTATCTCTTGGAACCTCTCTCAAACACTGTTAAGTTTGGTTTCATGGTGATAGGAAAATCTTATGCTTTTTTCAATCAGATAAATATGTTTTTTTTTTATGCAACACGTATTTTCTAGCATTTAATATTGGAAATACGTAAACCTAAATAATATTATAAACGAGTATAACAATAGGTCAATTAAGATTACAATGACTTAAATAAGTTTTGAAGAGAAGGCAATAAGTATAAAGCTTTGTTTGTCTTATGAAAAATGAATAATTTTAAAAATATTTTTTTCTGAAAACGATCGCTTATATTTCATATAAAATAAACAAACGAAATATATATTTTCATCATTTATGAAAATATTAACGTATAATTTGTTGTCAATGATGAAGATATGTCTCAATTGACTAATTATTACAATTGATATGAATGATCATTTTCAGGAAACTATTTCTTCAAATCATTAGTTTTCTATGAAGCAAGTAGAGTCTAAAATGAGGAATGTGAGTATATGACTTTGTACAATGTACTTCAATAATGCTTTGACATCTTGGTTTGACATGAGAGTATCATATGTTACAAAAGCTAGGAAATAATCTAAAATGCAAAGCTTTATCAGTCAAACAACGCTGCAAGCTTGAGATACATAAGAAAACAAACTTGACCTTAACCCCAATTAAATAAAAATTCTCAGACATGCTTAAGTTACGCAAAAAAAAAAAAACTAAAATATGCTAAAGTTGCAATAGATTCATACTGTATTGTAAGTTTGGCTCAAGTTCATTCATATGACATGATTAGTTCGTATTTCCATAAGTAAAAAACATAATGTTTTGTCCTTTGTTATGCTCGTGAAATTTAGAACAAAAGACTGAAAACTGTTCATCCTTGCAATCCTTGTAGGGAGTAGTTTGATCTCAAATGAGAAATTACATGACCTTGAGAAATTATCTAGTCCTGCTTGCGAAAGAGCGTGGAAAAGCCGTGAATATTAGAAGTGAGATTAGTCTATAAAAGTTTTTTTTTTTTAAAAACCCAAAATGAGAGAGGAAAAGGGGAAAGAAGCAAAAAAACAATAGAGAGAAAATAGCAAAAACATCTTGTCACACGCATGCCGATCCAGCCGCTTTTGCTTCTTTTATCGCACGTTCAGAACCGGCAAATACACTCTCACTGATTTCAATGAACATTCAATCTCTCTCTCTCTCTCTCTCTCTCTGGGACAAAGCTTGGGGAGAGGGGGGAGGGGGAGAGAGAGAGAGGTGGCACAGGGAACGAAGCTCGGATGTTTGCATCATCCTCACTTTCAAGTTTCAACGCCCCGGAAAGGAGCGAAAGGAGCTCAAAAAGAGGCGCAATCATCATCATGTTGTCCACAGGCAAGACCTGCATCACTTTCTCCCTCGCCATGATTGTTCCCACCCCTCTTCTTCCTTTATTCTCTTCAACCACTCTACCCCCATCACCGTCATCATTGTTGCCTTTCGACGAAATACAGCTCCGACAAGCTACAAGAACGAGTGTTGGGGGTCATGAGCTGAAGACAAAAGCACCCTCCTCGATCAAGCCTCGCGCGTGATATAGGAGTTAATCTCTCTCTCTCTCTCTCTCTCTCTCTCTCAAGCTTTCTGATCTTCTTGTTCTTGGGTTCTTTTTCCTCCTACTTTCTTCTCTTTGGGGAATCAAGCATCTTGGTCCGATGATTTGCTAGATCCAGAAAAGTTCTGCTCAGCGTTTGTTGTTCCGTGTGTTCTTTTGTTCTCATTATCAGCTGTACGTGTGCGTTTTACTTTGTTTTCCTGTACATGTATGCTTGAGCTTTTCGCTGTCTTTGTAACCAGGTTAAAAGCATAGACATGCATCTCTACCCCTGTCTAGTACCACCTATCTTGATTAGGGTTTCTGCTTTGTGGGGTTTGCTTGTAGATCTGTAAGAATGCTTCTCTAGTAATAATAACATCATTTTTTCTTTTTACCCTTTCTTTCATAGATATATACTAATGTTGTTAGATCTTGTGATACACTGTATATTCTTGATGAGGAGTTCTTGTAGTACCCTGATATGGATCTGTCATCCGTCTTGCTCAATATGAACAACCTGGGTATCTGCTAAATAATTTAGGGATCATGACTGATGATTCATTTCTCGGTCAGATCTTGTGATGTCTGATCCAACACATGTAAGTGTCAAACCCCTATTTTCTCCCCTAGCTGAACTAAACCCAGAAAAAACCCTTATTACGAGATGTGGAATGGAGGTTCTTGATTCATGTCGCGGAGGTTGTTGACCTTTTCTTTGTGTTGCTCGTCATTGTTTCAAACATTACCTGCTTTTTTTTTTTTTTTTTTTGCTTTTACTGAATTTCGCGGTTATAATATACTTTCTTCTGGAAAAGTATGGTTTGGATTCAATATTCTTCACCTATATAGCTGGGTAGAAGGATATGATGAAGCAGAACCTCTCCATCTTCATCTTCTAATTGATATGGCAAGATAGATTATTGAAACAAATGAAGAATTGCAAGAGATCTCCTAAGAATAACAGAGTAAGAGTTTCAAAATGGCTTTCTATAAGGGTAATTTCAACAAGGCTCCCTTCATTGTTTCTCTTATGAAATTGTCCATTTTTTTAATTTTATAAAACTAGCGTAATAATCTACTAAATATATCATGTCAACACATCATATCTATCGAATCAATTGCTTTCTACCTTTACTTTTTTTCAATGAACTCATCATACTTTAGAGGAATCGTGTATCTTTTTACATAATGTAAAACTTTTCGTCATTTCATGTCATTTCATAATATGTGTATAGTATTAGCACATCTTATGGCCTTTTGAAAAAATTGGATTGGAGTAGAGAAAGTCTCGAGAGAGCACCCCCACCACTCCACCTCCCTTCATGTTGAATTTCGATTTGATAAGTTACGCGCAATTTCATGCATGAAACACCAATTGATGGCCACACTGTTTTTCGAATCTTTCTTAAAAAGTGATTTGGAATGGAAAGCTAGGTTTATCTTTTCGTAACTAATGTTGGGCATGCAGATCTTTCTTCTGATGACTTTTCTCATGACTTTGGGCATGCAGAACTTTCTTCTGATGACTTTTCTCATGACTTTTGAGCATGCATATGCACTTCGAATTTGAATTATGAGAATATGTCATATGCATTAGAATTGACAAAGAACGATAAGAATTAATACAGAATGACATGAGTATAACGATAGCAGTCCGAACTGTGCGAAATCAATTGGGCTCGATTCGGGCCTCGAATGAGAATGAATATACACAGAGATTTGTATAAGGCCGTTGAGGCACCGATGTGAACCATAAAGTCTCAAAGATTCGATAGAAAAAATTTTAAAAAAATTTAAACAGATAAAAAAGTTCGATCAACAGGCTTTGATGGTCGGAGTGCTCGGCGGAGACGATGATTCCCGCTCCTTCTTCCCGCACTCCTTCGCGCCCCTCGAGGCCAGCGCCGCCAAGAACTTCTCCTTCCACGGCCCTCCCGCCGCCGCCGCCGCCGCTGGCCGCTCCCCGCAGCTGTGGTCGGCCGGGAACCGGTGCTTGAGGCACACCTTGACTCCGCACGCCTTGCACGCGCTGGTGTTGGAGAACGTCAGCACCTCCCGGCACCGGCGCACGGGGCACGTCGGCTTCTTCTTCCTCCTCGGGTCGCAGTCCCCGGAACCCTCGTGCCTCGCCAGGGCCGCCCCCTCGTCTTCCCCGGTGGTCTCGATCGCCATCGAGCAGGCATCGCAGACGACGACCCTCCGGCTCAGGCGGTCGGATTCCGGGCACCCGTGGGCCTTGTGCGATCTGTGCTCCAGACAAAACACCTGCGCACGTAATCGGGTTCGCTCACACGCTAATTACAAAAAAGGGAAATCCTTTTCCGTCGCGTACGCGACGAATGCTTACCTTACGGCAGCCGTCGCAGGTGAAGGGAAGGAAATCGAGGAGATTGCAATCCGGGTTCTGGCAATGCCTCCCCAGATCCGGAAAAGCCTCCGTTCCTCCTCCTGCCATCTTTCTCTCTTTCTCCGAGAAATCTTTCGGGGGCTTGAAAACCGTTTGAAATCTGAAGTGGGTTTTTCTTCTTATGTTCTTGAATTCGAATCGGAATCGGAACCGGAGATGGAGAGAATTTGTCCAGGTTGATGGAGTATTTCAAGGAATAGGAGACGGTGGTCGGAGGAGGGCGAGCTGGCTTGGCGCCGAAGACAGAGCGAGCCAGCCGCTCTTGACTTGCGCCGCGGGACACCTCTCTCTCCTCTTCGCCTTCGGCTCTTCCGATGTTTCCAGACCCCACGCGGCGGGGCTTCCCCCGCGTGGAGCTTCGCCACGTCACGCGGGATCTCACATGGCCCAATCGTTTTCCGCCACGTCGACCTTTCCTCCGTCCCAATTAGGTATGTCGTTATTCTTTTTCCTCTTTTGAATTAATATTAATACGTCAAGAAATCTCAAATTAACATATATGTCACGAATTTACTCTGAATTAATTTTTGAGATTTGTTGAATTATTTTATCATGGATATACTAATTTGATATTTTTAATTACCTAAAAATTAATTTGTGATATATTTATTACAAATGTACAGATTTAAATTTTTTTTGGTATTAATCTTTATAGAGAATATGGATAACGACAATCATAATTATTCACGTTATTGTCACGTGCACTTGATAAACTTTTCACCTTTTCATTCTCGATAATGATGGCATAATATAACAGACTTATTTTAGCAGATTTTTTTTAATCTTTTAATAATTAACGAATAGTTGTAATGAATGTATATTTGATTTAATCGTACGACGCGAGTTTATAATATTATACAAGCCGAAATTCCCTGACAAAAGAAAAGGACGGGAAAAAGAAGAGGCAAAAAGACAGAGGCAGAGGAAAAGAGGGCTTTTATCATGTTACGCCCAATACGGAATCCAATACCGACGCTCCACTTCTTTCCTCAGGAATCAAAAAGAGTCCAGCTTGCAAAATTCGTAGGTATACGAACGGTATACGATTTCGTATATGTGAATGATTCGGCTTATTTATCAATGCTTTCTCTTATTAGAGGATGGATTAATATTATGAAAATCTCAAATTAGTACATCTATAACAATTTTATTCAAAATTAATTTTGTGATTACTAAAAAATTCCAAACTGGTACATTATAGCAAATTTAATTTCTATTTATTTTCATTAAATTTGATTAATATTACGAAAAATCATAAACCGGTACACTTATGACAAACGAATAGAAAACCTCAAATAGATGTGCCATTCAACTCAGTAATTTGATGGTAAAATTTAACGAAAACTAATGGAGAGTAAATTTGTCATATGTATATTGGTTTAAAATTTTTGTGATAAAAAAATTAATTTAGAGTAAATTTATCACACATGCACAAATCATTCATTTGTAACTTATCTACAAGTTTTGCAATGAACCAACATTTATTCATACTTTAAAGTTTCCAACAATATTAATATCGTACCGACATTTATATTTATTTCTCACCAAGTCATGAGAGCTATTTACTTGTGTTAGAAATTAGCAATCTTAATTGGTCATCACATTTTGATATCAACTAATTTCAGCCACTTACCAACGTTTTATCTTGCTTGGTTTTGAAAAGTACCGCCATTTGTTTACATTCCCAAGATTACCAACTATTTTAATAATATGCCAACCTTTTATATATTTGGCTTACCAATGCTTTCAAAATTACCGACTATAACTTGACTGGTGCACCAACATTCCTCGTATCAATTATTTGCACTCATAAAAATCCGATCGTAAAGTTACTAGCGCGTGATCGGATCAAGAAGTTGCCAATCATCTTTTTGTTATCAACACGCTATTGGACCGTTATCGACAAACTCATCAATGTCTCACCGTGAAATTAGCAACGCGTTTCTGTAAATGATTACTGCTATGCCCGTCAGATATAAAGCTTAAATATGTGGTGCTCACAAAACGCGTGCTCGATTCGACTTGGACCCGGTTGGTAGTTGAGCCTCGAGCTTAATTTGGTAAAATCCAAAAAACAAAAGCTAAGTTTCGAATCAGAATCTTTTTTCTACCGAGTTTCGACACCGCTCGATTGATGGGTGGAAAGCGAGAGAGAAAAAGCCAAACAGTTCATAGCATAGAAAAGTCAGTGCCATCAGCATATGATGGGAAACCAAAAGAGCAAAACATGCCCATTTGTAAAGCTGGGGGAGCAATAAAAAGATTGGCCATGCACATAAACAAACAAATTATAATAAGATAAATTAATAAAAATATTTTATAAAAAAAAGATAATAAAGCCAAGATTTCTAGAATAAGAAAAATAAATTTATTCCTAATTATTGAATGCCACCCCAAAAAATCAAGACCTTTCCAGAATATGCCGTTGCTTTTCAACTTCAATATCAGAAAAGAAGAAGGAAAAACAGGTGTGGCTCAAAAGCTAAAGGGGCCCTGATTCTCAACATGGGTCTAATTTGCTTCGAAAAGTCTTCGATTATGATGTGTGACCCATTTAGCAAATCTCGTCCTCTTTTTTGTGCTTGGGTACGACCTTTTTGACTCTTAGGTCATATATGATTTTGTTTATTTTACGTTTAGTAATTTCAAGGGAATCATCCGAATAAGTCAACACATCTAGAACACATGCCCCACGAGTCTAACCCCACAAAAAAAGTAAAAAAAAAAAATCTTTGTTGAAGCTAAATTAATTACCAAATAAGTATAGTAGTTAAAAATTTGAATTATAGGGACCATGGCCTTGGAAGCATGATCGATTAAACCAACATATCATGGCAATAACCCGTATCTCTACCTCTCCGAGCGATGTGTGACAATACCAATTGCACTCTACAGTGTATATACGCGCTTGGGAATATAAAAAAAGAAAAGAGAAATTTGTTCATAAATGCAATACTGAGGTCCACCCCCAACAAATGGAGGAATTCTTGGGATATAATTGTACGTGCCTTTGCTTCTATGAATTAAAGAACAAGTGACCTTTTCCCCTGAATTCAAGATTTGGAGAGGTGAATTCTCAGTTTCAACCAACCACCAAATCTCCTCCCCCCCTTCCTCCCCAAAAAAAAAAGAAAAGAAAGAAAAAAAAATTAGAGTTTCACTAGTAAAAAAAGGTAGTCCACAAGAGGGAATCACTTTTTGGGGAAAATGGAAGAAAAAGAAAGAAAGGCAGGAAATATAAAAAAAGAAAAGGAAGAAATTGTCCAGCCTAGAACACTTAAAAAGCCAAGCCCCCCCATATGAACACGCACGCACAAAGAGCCCTTCAAACCCTTAGCAATTAAGTCAGCGATCGGACAAACTTGTGAACTTTAGTGGCGTTCCCGGTGACTTTAGCTGTCTCCCCTCCATCTAAAGTTAGCTATTTATCATTACCCATTAAACAATTCCTTCTATAAAAAAAGAAACAAACATTAAAAATAAAATTCCCCCCAACACAAAGAAGCAAAATCAACTTTCATCCCTCTTTTTTCTCCTTTGTACCCCTTTTGGCTTTTAGGTAATCAGCAAGGGCCTGAGAATTTGCAAAATGGGGAAGTTCCTTTCACATAGACCATGCAAGATGCAATAATAGACAACCCACAAAAAAAAAAGAAAAGTTTTGCTCATTTTTTCTCTTAATTTGAAAGGAATTTTTCTTCTCATTTTAGACTTTCCCTTTTCTTTTTCCTTGTAAATTAGGCACACTTTTTCTTGGATGGTGAACACTTGATATAAAGGTAAGGACAACCTCTGTAGTAGGTAGTACCTTGATTCCATACACAATAATCTAATTTCTCTTTACCAAGTATATTGATTGATGCGAAACCAATGCATCTCGACAGCTAACATTTTTTCTCTTTAGTAGATTCACAAATACCTATACCTTTCATTGGCTCTTGGCTCGAGCGATGCTGCAATCTTTGAGCTCCCTCGCTTCGAATTATGATAATCATGTCTAGAGGAAAGGAAATTGAGTAACCCCTCCTTAACATCTCGAAAAGAGAAAATAGCCCTTTTCTCGCACATATAAAAATTTATTATCGAAGAATTATTAAGTCATGGTCAAGAGCCTGCGGAGAGCCGATTTCTTTGATTATGATTATTTTTAAAACCATATAATTACACTAATTAATTATTGTCGGGTGCTTAAGTTTCAGCAACTCCATGTCTAAAACGACCACGTGGATAACAACGTCTGACTTCTGAGAGTCCGAGAAAAAGAGAGTGGGAGACCCAGTCTGAAGTTCGCTAAAATCTGCACATGCGCCTCCCTCCCTTTCTTGCGGCGAAGAAGAAAGATCAGATCGATCGATATCATCATCCTCTGCGAAAATCTCTGTCGCTCTCTCCTCTCTCTCTCTTCCCCCAGTTGGTTCCATTCCTCCGCAAGCGAAGGAACAAAATCTCGCTCTTCCCACATCAGCAGATCGCCTTCTCCATCGTCACCCTCAACCTCTCTCTCTCTCTCTCTGCAGCGAGACTCGGTCTTTGTACTCTGTTCCGGAGTTCAGTGACATTGCCGCAACGATCTCGTTGCCCCTACTAAATCTCGGCACCAAACCCAACTGACCCCTCGAATCATGCACCTCCGACGACACTCCTTCGGCTCCATCGTCGCGATTCGTATATGCTGGTGAAGCTGAAGAGGGGAGAGAGAGAGACGGAGCGAGGCGAGAATCAGGGTTCTGCGAAAAATGGAATTCCAAGAAGCAGTGATGAAGCTTACCACCCCCACCCACAAGCCCAAGGAGAGAAACGGGGGCCTCAAGCTCAGCAGGTGGACCATCATCTCGTTCCGGAAGTCCCCCAAACCCGACAAGCCGAAGGCCGACCGTCGTCGTCATCGAGAGGCCATGCCCGACGAGTTCCTGTGCCCTGTTTCGGGGTCCCTCATGGCCGACCCGGTCATCGTCCCTTCCGGCCATTCCTTCGAGCGGGCCTCCGTCGAGGCCTGCAAGTCCCTCGGCTTCGTCCGGCCGGCTCTGGCCGGAGACGTCGCCGCGCCGGATTTCTCCACGTTGATCCCCAACCACGCCCTCAAGTCCACCATTCTCAGCTTCTGCAGGAACCGTTCCTGCCTCCCCCGAAGCCTCTCGATTTGGCGTCTGCTAATAAGCTCGTCGCGGATCTGATGTCCTCGCAAATCCACAAGACGCAGAAGAAACTCGCCCGCGACACGGTTGAAGAACGACAGGACTCGGTCCGCGATGAAAGAGAAGCGCGCGTTGCGAAGGCAGAGTCTTCTCGGAGCCATCATCAGGACCCGCCGACGGCAACTCATTCCTATTCGAGCTCCAACGATTCGGTGGCGACCACCGCCGCCTTCGAGTCGACCCCGCAGCTCCAGCTCACGGCCCGCCCGAGCTGCTGCTGCTCGTCGTCGTGCTCGTCCTCCGAGTTCGAGCCCTCGAACCCGGAGGAGGAAGAGCTCCTCGCGAAGCTCAAGAGTCCGCTGGTCTTCGACGTCGAAGAGGCGGTCATCGCGCTCAGGGACGAGACGCGGACGAGCGAGGAGAGCCGGGTCTCGCTGTGCACCGCTCGCCTGCTCTCCGCCCTCCGGCCGCTCGTCGTGTCCAAGTACTGCGCGATCCAGGTCAACTCGGTGGCATCCCTGGTCAACCTATCGCTCGCGGCGGTCAACAAGGTGAAGATCGTGCGGTCCGGGATCGTCCCCAACCTGATCGACGTGCTCAAGGGGGGCTTACCAGAGGCGGCGGAGCACGCCGCCGGCGCGCTCTTCAGCTTGGCCCTGGACGACGGCAACAAGACGGCGATCGGCGCGCTGGGCGCCCTGCCGCCGCTCCTCCACGCGCTCCGCTCGGGGAACGAGCGGGCCCAGGGCGACTCCGCGTCGGCGCTGTACCACCTCTCCCTCGTGCAGAGCAACCGGGTCAAGCTGGTGCGGCTCGGGTCGGTCCCGGTCCTCCTGGGCATGGTCAGGACGGGCCGCCTCGCGGGCCGGGCCCTGCTCGTGCTGGTCAACCTGGGCTCGTGCGCCGAGGGCCGGGCCGCGATGATGGACGCGGGCGCGGTGGAGTGCCTGGTCAGGTTCCTGCCGAGGGCGGCGGCCGGGTCGACCCGGGACAACTGCGTGACGGCGCTGTACGTGCTGAGCCCGGGCGGGATGCGGTTCAAGGGGCTGGCGAGGGCGGCGGGGGCGGCGGAGGCGCTGGAGAAGGCGGAGGAGGGCGGGAGCTGGAGGGCGAGGGAGATGGCGAGGAGGATGGTGGAGATGATGGGCGAGAGGAGGGAGGAGACCGAAGGGGAGGACGTGGATTGGGAGAAGCTGCTCGAGGCGGAGACGCCGAGTCGGTGACTCGGCGGCGGGCGAGCTAGCTGGGTATGGACTCGGTCGAGTTGTTGATTTTTCTTTTTTCTTTTTTTTGGACTTTTGAAAAAAATTTTATGGGGGTCTCTTTTTTCTAGTCCTTCTGAAGTGTAATTAGCTGGGGACAAAATGCAGTGGGTTTTATGCCTTTTTTTTATTATTTATTTCATTTTGCCGATTTGGTCTTTATTTGGGTCGTTTTCTATACTTTTGCTTTTTTATTTTCTGGAAAAGAGAGAAACATCAAGGTGTAAATGGAGGCCTTTTTAGCGAAATTGGAGGCATTCTCTTTTTCGTCTCAATTCATTCCATCAAAAATTCTGAATCATATGCAGTGAAGTCGATACTCAAGAATTTACTACGATTACTCTGGCTTTAATACCCTGAATTTGCGTTCTCTTTTTAATTTGAATTAACACCACAAAAAATTCTTAACTATAATTATTATGATTCGAATGTGCGTTGTTTTTTATGTCATCATAAAAAGATTTTAAATAATAATTACTGTGACAAAATATCCCAATTTTTTTTTGTGTCACTAATATCGGAACTTGCATTGGCAGACAAAAAAATTCTAGCAAAGTCTAAGTTTTTTTTTTTTGGGTAGACACTAGATAGAAGTTTTTTTGTCGCATTGATACCAGTTCAAGACTTTAGTGATATGGAATATTGGTATCTCAGTAGGCATAATTTATAATTTCTTACAATGATTTCTCCTTTTAGTTTTGTAAGAAAAATATCCAAACATTATGCGGGATCATAAAAGTTAGGAAAACCGATTTATATCCAAATACAATTCTTCACAATTGACGCAACATTTATAAAGCACTAGAAAACGAACATTGTATAGCTCCTTAGCTTTTAACATGTATACAATTATTTTCACACACATATATATCCATTGTTGTCGACCCCGCATTAGAAGGAGGATTGCGGGTGTAACGAACCGATCCATCAAGGGCAGAAGTGATCGTCGGGGCTTTAGAACTCAGACAAAGTGTGACTTTGACTCAAGAATGACGAAAGGGATAGCAACGAACCGAATTTCATATTGTCCAGATGTGGTGAGATAAAGTGACATATATTGGATGACACTTGTCCTAATTTGTAACAATGCCCTTTGTTTGTAGTTTTCGTTGTGCCATGGACAAAATCTTGTGAGGGATGGTAGTGTAGCTACACCTTGAAAGGACAATATTTCCTTAGTTGGTAGTGTGATTGCACCTCGTGCCTCTATCCTAGACAAGAGCCTTTTCTGGGCGAAGTCCATAAGAACAAAATCATGTAGACTCTGATTCAAAATGAACAATATTGTTACAAGTATACTTGAGGCTTAATAGGGTTTGCCTCCATCGTCAGAGCCTGCAAAAGATGCGCCTCCGGTGCCACTTCTTCAATGGATGCAACAGTTCCCCAACAACGACCGTGTTGCTAGAATATTCGAACATCCTAATACATGTCGCGTTTCGGTCAAAGCACATAAGCAACGACTAACATCGGCATGCTTGGTCAGCATAAGAAATGATGCACGAGAATTCCATCGTTTAAATTGACATATCCAATTGCGATCGACTATTGCACCACGTGGTCGTTTTGAATGGATTGTCGAAGGTTCTCTCCATCACACCCCATAACTACAAAAAAAAGAAGGAATATGACACGACCATCATTTCCATATGAAGGATGCGGTTTCAATATAACAAACAACTTGATATTAACATATTTGTAATTCAAACTCATATATATATCAAATAGACTAACATGTTGGTTACACATCAGAGTTTCTATAATCCTCCAAAATAATATTTACAACCAGAATTCAATCAATCCAAAAGATAACGAACACTATACAAAATTTTTCCTTAAGTCATATCTAAAAAGAATCAAAAGTTTCCCTCAATAGGTTCTTGCTCTACTCACCGCTAACCAGGAACCTGAGTGGAATGAGTAATCCATAGGTCAATGAGTAGTACATATCTTCTAAATAGATCAAACAAGCACTATGCATGAATATAGAGCAATAGTAAAACTTTTTAACTCAATCCAATGTATAAAATATATAATAAATCATATGAGAGTTATGTTATACTTAATTTAAACCACAATCACAATACAAAAATCAATGGTCAAGTGCATTAGATAATCTTCATTAAAAAATCACACGTCAATTATCCATTCATTGACCAATTTATTGCTCAATCTTTTATCATGGTCACGATATAATGCCTTGTGACAAGGTGATCAAAATTCCCTAATTGGCAATGTCTCCATTTATAATGCCGGTGGCTCGGCTCAGAATGATATCCTAAATCCGATATGTATACCAACATGTCCCTTAATGGGCTCACAACAATAATGAGCAAAATAACCATCCTCCAATACTAAATCCAATATAAATCAATATTATAAACTAAACAAATACCTTTTTACAACGTAATAATTTGCCATTTCTCATCCATTTTTCAAATCATTCATTTACCTTTCGCAAAGCAATTTTAAATATATAGTGCTTTCCAATACTTTGCATAACACATTTCCTAAACATTCGTAAACCATATAATACATGCCGATCCGGCTTTTTATGCAATAACAATGCCATTTCATAATCCATAGAATTTTTGGAACATGAGTTTTAAAAATTCAAAAAAGATATAGTACCACTTACCTCGTTACTTATGATCTAATAAAATGATACTTGTATCGTCAAACTCGCGGCCCTAACAAATAATTGAGGAATAAGGTTAAAATCAAATAAAACTCTACTTCAACTACGAGACAACTAAACTATGCCTTAACTCTAATAAAATGACCCATACAAGCTAACAAATCTCCTGTCCAAAGTGATTATTCAAAGCTGTTCACAATGCGAGACTTAAGCACGAAACTTAATTATGTCAAAACTTTCTCACTTGAACCCTAGTCCAAGCGATCTTGAAGTCAAAATGAAGATAATTCCAAGCACTAGAAGACCTATAAGTTGGACAACCCAATTTTGAGCTGAAATCGACAAAACATACCTCAAAGTGATTGGGCGCGTAATGTTCACCATGTGCGGAGAAGTTCAAAATTTCATTTCGGATAAACCACAAGCTCAAATCCAATTCCATAAAATTTTATGGGTCCATGATGTCCTAAACTATCATTCTTATAAATTTTCACGGTTCAACAATGCAAAAATCGGACTTCGCTAATCAATATTTCCAATATTCCGAATTTGAGCTATAAACTTGAAAAATGCTTTGATTGGAGGAACGATGGGCATGTATATTCACTGGGCATTGGTAAACTAGTCGAGTCGATTTTGCAAGGCTTCCGCGGTACGCACTTGCAAAATCCCTCTTCTTCTTTCCCTCTCTTCCCTTTTCTCTCTCCCAAACCGGTTCGGCTTCTGTAAATGCGCGTGAACCCCACTTATTCTCTCTCCTTATTCATTTTTACTTTTCAACTCTTATTCATGGCATATATTACCGAGAAAATATTAGGTGGGCCGGGCGCGCCAAGTCACCATGCGCCCGACCAATAAAGAAGCGACACGTGGCTCCATGTGGCGATTGGGTCCCACCTTCAAATATTTCATTCCCTCCCTTCCTTAATTGCAATCGTACGAAGCCCCCTGCCCTTCTCCTTCTCTCCCTTCAGTTATTCGGAACTCTCTCTCTCCTCTCTCTTCTGCACGTTCCAAGAAAAAGAACAAGCCCGCTTTCTTTCTTTTTTGAAAATACTCTCCCTCTCTCTCTCGCTCCCAGGAGCACCGCCGATCACCTCCCAAGCTCAGAACCGCCGCCTCCGCCTCTGCCGTCGCCTTCAGGAGTCACTCCCTCTCTCTGTCACTCCCAAGAGCCCCCGCTGATGGCATCTCGAGCTCAGGTGTGACGCCTCCGCCACGCCCTCCGGCACGTCGCCTCTAGGAACCACTCCCTGTCTCTCTCTATCTCGCCCCCAGGAGCCCCGCCGGTCGCATCCTGAGCTCATATCCACCTCTGGCACGTCGCCTTTGCCCTCGCCCTCCTTAGCATCCTTTTACCCTTGCTCTCCAAGTTTGGAGGCTTTTCAGCCGGGCGCGAGCCTCGCGGAAGCATATGTGATGCGGAGGCTTTACAAGGAAAAGATGGCCGTGGTCTTAGGCGATCGCAAGGAGGAGAGGATGAGTGGAGAAGGGGGGTTGTTTCTATTTTTCTTGGGTGTTCGGGAAGGCCCATTCCATCCTTCCTCTGCAGAAGCACCGCAAGTTGCTCTCTCGAAATAGCTCCCCGCATGAATGGTTTTTAGATTTAGATGGGACTTTTCTTCTCTTTCTTTCTTTCTGCTTGTACAAAAGTCTGTAGCTAAATCTTGTCTCGTGAGTTCGCGAGGATTTTCCCTTTTTTGGGGGTATTGTGTTGAATACTGATTGTATTTCTAATGTTGGATTTCTTGAATTAAAAGTACAGTTTGAACTTGAAGGAATTTGCTTCGATTCGCTTCAGACTACTTGAAATTTGTAGGTTTAAATCCATGATGAGCCAAGTGATTTGGGCCATTTAGTTTGATAAATCTGGGGAGATTTGCACATATCATGAGGCCCATAGCCGATGTAATGACCACGTACAAGCGAGATGTTTCGCTTATTCAAGACACAAAAGAGAGCATGAAGCGAAGCGAAGCAAAACAAACGAACGTAAGAATAATAGTGATAATGTCTGATTAAAAGAAAGGCAAAGTACAGGCTACCTAAACTGAAGAAATTTGACCAAAAAAAAGAAACTGAAGGAGAGCCAGTTACACGCCATAACACCGACACACCCAACAGATGTAGGTTACCAATACCACCCTCATAAACCCAAACAAAACAAACGATACATTGTTATCTTCTAGAGCAAGACAAAAAGTCCATGTGTTTCCAATTCATGTGAGTGTTGGGTTGAGGGAGCAAGAAGGCAACTTCGATTTTGCCTCTTGCCGGTGCTTTGCATGTTCTGGACATTTTCCTTCGCGCTTCGCCTCCAAACTTGGAGAGCAAGGGTAAAAGGATGCTAAGAAGGAGGTCGGAAGCAAAGGCGACGTGCCGGAGGGAGTGGCGGAGGCGTCCGACCTGAGCTAAGATGCCATCGGCGGGGGCTCTTGGGAGTGACAGGGAGAGGGAGTAACTCCTGAAGGCGACAGCGGAGGCGGAGGCAACGTATCGGAGGCGGCGGTTTTGAGCTTGGGAGGCGATCGGCGGTGCTCCTGGGAGAGAGAGAGAGAGAGAGGGGGAGATTATTTTAAAAAAAAATAGAGTGGGTTTGTTCTTTTTTCTTGGAACATGCGGAAATGAGAGTTCCGAATAATTGAAGGGAGAGAAGGAGAAGGAGAAGGGGAGAGAATGGAGGGTTTTGTTAGATTGCAATTCAGGAAGGGAGGGAATGCAAAAAATTTGAAGGTGGGACCCAGTTGCCACGTGGAGCCACGTGTCGCTTCTTAATTGGTCGGGCGCATGGTGACTTGGTGCGCCCGGCCCACCTAATATTTTCTCATATATTACCAGACAAAAAGGAGAAAAACCCTCGTTTGACCGGATGCAGAAGCGAACGACCGGTCTGCGAGTGGGCGAGTGATTCTTAGATAATAATCGTCATTTGCACTGAGGAAATAAGGGGAAGAGGACGCGAGCTGAACGAATCGGATGATGATCATGGGCCACCGACCTCCGCCTCTGTATGTTTCGTGAAGTCCCGTGTTCTTTTCGAAGGACGATCCGGCTCGAAATCGATCCTTCTAACCCGCGTCGATGATCTTTCTTGATTTCTTTTGCAGATTTAGCTGCGGGCTCGATCTGGCGAACTTGGCGGCGGCGTCGGGCCTTCTTGGACATTCGTGGGACGCGGTTTCTCAGCTCCAGAGGGGAGTCGATGCCAAGCAGCAGCAGCACCCGTCGTCGTCGTCGTCGTCGTCCTCATCGGTGGCATTCAAAGAGGTTAAGCACCCGGAGTACACGATCGTTGCTTTCGATGCCTCACCGGTCGGCCATCTTCAAAGGGATTTGGTTCCCTGGACGGAGATCCCTCGCTTCCGTTTCCTCTGCTCGGAGAACATCCCGTCGTTCTCTGTGAACAGAGCCGCGATTTCTCTGTTCGACTCTCTCTGCGACGAGCACGGACTCTCTGTTCTGAGAGATCAGGTGAAGTCTCCGTTTGTCTTCTTAGCTGTTCGCACCGTGATTAATTGAATAATTGATGTTTTAAACAATTTGCTCCTGGAAAATCTGCAATTTTGCTCGTTTTACTTCAACCGCAGATTGCAGAATCTGCTAGATCTACCCCGTACATCATTACCGGACACTGCCTAGCTGGATGCGTGGCCTCTCTGTTCACGCTATGGCTTCTAGATGCTCTCGATGCCTCGACCACCATACGGCCGCTCTGCATTACTTTCGGCTCCCTCTCCTCGGCAATGACGGCTTCCAACGAGCCGTGTCGCAGTTCTTGGCGTGGAACTCTTGCTTCTTGCACGTGGTCCATAACGATGACTGTTTCCCTAGACTCTTGCTTCGAACTGATGGCGAGCCGAGCCCCTACGTGCCCTTCGGTGCATTCCTCTTGTGTTCTGACTCACGGGGAGCGTGTTTCACAGCTTCTGAATCCGTGAAGGAGCTGCTCGTGAACAGGAGCAGCACAGAGAACGGTCGAAATCCAGAGCTGCGACGTTTTCATTACGGTAGCATTGTCGAACGTCTCGAAGGTAGATCCATATGCAAGGACCAAAATCGGTTGGCACAGGACGAATCCAATTCATTTAAGGCTGGGATAATAGCTCAAGTGACAGCGATCGGCCTCACAGAAGTTCAGGTAGCTCAATTGCATTAGGATGTTACCTTCACAGATAGAAAAGCACACATCACATTTGTCAGGTTCTCTGAATTATGGTTCAAGCTATAGCCTGCAATTGCTTGATTTAGCCTGCAATTTCTTGTGACCATCTCTTTGTTCACTGCTACTCGTAGCTTTCACATAGGCCATGGCAGCAGAACATTGATGCTCAGATGGAGAGAGTCTCAAGATCAGAAGAAGAATCTGCGATCCGAATCCGAGCAGCAGCAAGAAGCGATACTTCCAGCAAAGCAAGTGACATGGAAAGGAAAAGATTCATGATCCACCTCGAATGGTATAAGAAAAAGACCGCGTCCGACGGTTTTGGGTATTACGACAGCTACAAGAGCAAGCCAAAGGAGCGCGATCACCGAGTCGTTACGTATAAGGAGACCCTCAAGGAGTACTGGCAGCGCGTTGTCAAGGAGTCGGAGAAGAAGCCTCAGAAGGATGGGGCGTGGCTGCGGCGTGGCTGGCTCTATGGGGGAAACACTTACCGGAGGATGGTTGAGCCGCTCGACATAGCCGAGTACTACGCCAAGGGCAAAAGGAATTACCTAACTCAAGGAAGGTCCGGGCACTACATTCTTTTGGAGAAGTGGCTGAAAGAGAACCCGCAGCGGCCCGCCCCGCGTGACTCGCTTGACTCGGGACGGGAAAAGGTCTCATCCAACGTCCTAACTGAGGACTCTTGCTTCTGGGCGCACGTCGAGGAGGCGATCATCTCGGTCAGGTCGCTGAAGAGCCGAGGACCGAACCCAGCCGTGGAGAGAGAGAAGCTGGTCGAGTTCGAGCGGTATGTGATGAGCCTCCTCGAGAGGTACGCGGTGTCGTCCGAGATTTTCCTGGAGAGGAGCAGCTACATGAAATGGTGGAGAGAGTATGATGAGGAGATCCTAGGGAAGCAGATGATGGGAGCTTCCCATGACTCGCAGCTTGCTCGGTTCATGAGGAACGGGTGCTATCACCAGTATGCTTCAGGGTCCTTCACATTCGATCGCTCATCATGGTGATCGATCTCTTGCCCTTTCACTTGGATGGATTTTGATCTTCCCTCCCTCATTTTCACCTCTTTCTCTTCGGTTGCTTGATGAAATTCAGAAATTATTTAATGGACTTGAAGGCCTGCCTTCCTTTTTGGACTTTTTCAAATTCAGTCCTGAACTTTCACTCCGCTGACTTTGGTGCATCATGACCCTTGATTTGCTTCAAACGCAAGCCACTCTCCTGCCCTTTTGCCCAGCTTGCGATTTTTGCTAACTAGAATGTCCTTAGAATGCAATAATGGCGATACTGAAATGAGATTAGAGACTGTAATTACACAAAGTTCAATGACTAAAATAAGCAATTCTCCCGATCAATGAGAAATGATTAAGTAATGATCTTTAATCTACCGTGTGATTACCAGTATGTGCTGGACCGGAAAAAAATAAATAACAAATAAATTAAATTGTTATAAGTTCGCTCATTCAAGAATTTGATGCTCATGACGAATTGTTATTCTTATGGCAGTTCAAAAAGTGTTACGCTAGCTAGCAAAGCCCTTTTCCAATTATTCTAATGTTTGTTTAAGCATATAAATTGTCGGGTGGATTTATTATTTGCACATTTTTCTTGTCGTTACTTGGACTTTTTGAGCCTATGAATATCTAATTTATTACGTCACAATAGCATCAAAACTCACTAGGCATTGCCACCAAGGAATTCTCACGTCAGTTAAGGAAAGCTACTCAACACCACCCGATACCCTAAAATCAGGGGTTGGTGGGCTAGTCACAACGACGCGTCGGCAGTCTATAACTCTCTCTGAATGAGGTAGCACCGTGGCATCGTGCTCGAGAGCACAATTCAGCCAAGTATTGGCTCATGTTATGGCTCAAAACTACGATCTCGTGAAAGACGAGGGAGCCCGAAAGATGGATTTAGCACGCACCCGCAAAGCCCATCGCGATCAGTGGGACAAGAGCCACCGCTTTGATGCACTATGCTGTCTTCTCCCCCTTGGATGGTCCTTTTTATTAAGCACGAGAACAGTAGGGGTGAGCATGATTTTAGTATAGAACTCGAAACTAAAGAATTGGACCGGTGTATAGGTTTTTACCGGTTTAATTCTAAGTTTTAAGGTCTGCAAGATAAGTTCCAAGTTAAAAAATAATTAGGTGACGGTCTTTAATTTATAGTGTGAATAACAATATATTTTGGACCATAAGAAATCAAATAATAAATAATTATAAATTATTATAGGGTAAACTCCTTCAAGAATTTGCAATTTACAACAAGTTTTTACTTTCACAGATATTCAAAAATTATTATGCTAGCAAAGCTCTTTCACGTTCCAAAAATTAATAAACCTATTTCGACGAGGAGGTTCGAAGTTCTAAGTGTATGGAATCTGGAACCTAGAACCTGTAACCTACCTAGAACTTGAAATTTGGAATCTAGAGCCTAGAGTTTTTGTATTTTTCTTGGTTTATGTGTTTGTGTAATCCTACGGTATTTATAGCGGAATTTGGAACCATTAGTCTAAACTTTCATTTTGTGATTAAGACTTTCACTTAATTAATATTTCATATTATTTATGTATCTAAATATATGTTGTGATTAGTATATTATAGCAGCAAGTAATGATTATTAAAAATGATAATTCATTGTAATCGTTCAATTAATAATATAGGTAGAATCTAGATATAATTTAAAATTAACTTTAAAAATTTGGTTTCGAGTTCCAAAGAATGCGTAGTGGGTTCCAAATTCCAAAAAGTAAGGAACTTGTTCTAGCGGGTATGTTTCATATTTAGAGTAGAATTTGTTAGACCCGTCAAATGGGTGAGTCGGGTCAAGTTTAGATTGGGTCAAAAATGATCCGACCCATATTGACCCATTTAACCCATATTCATGTAATGTAGATCTAGTGACTCATACCCAACCCGACTCGTATGGCTAAAAGCCATTATTATCGTAGAAATACCCAAACTCACTCTAAGTTCTATGTTAAATAAATAAAACTTCAAATCAAATTTAAAAAAATTAAAAAAATACTAAATAAAATAAAATAAAATGTAAAAAACCTATAAATTGAAATATTTTTAAAGAATTTCACCAATTAAATATATTTTTGTCAAAAAACCTATAAATTGAGATGGGGTAGAGGTGAGCGGCGGAGTGTCACGGTCATTGATAGATCACCACCACTCATCGAACTTGAGGATTACTCAAAGAAGAAAAATGTGTTTTACAGTTGGGTTAAAAATGGTCAAAAATGGATCAAAATGGGTCGAAAATGACTAGTTAGGTTGAAAATGGGTTACACATTCTAACCCATTTTCGACCCATTAAAATAGAACATGATTCACAAAATGGATCCATGACCCATCTTGACACCCCTAGGTCTACCTAATAATTCATTCAATCTATATTTGACCCATATTTAACTTTCACTTGACTCATATTTGACCCATTTAACTAAAAATGAGTCATAATATATGTTTATGACCCATTTTGACACATCTAGAATTTGTATAGAACCTAAAACTACTCAACCCTAATAATCACCACCAAAGCCCTGGCCATCTTATTGACACCAAAATACACGGAAAATAGCCATATGATGTAGACATAAATTTTCTTAGCATTTGAATTTTTTTTGAAGTGAATGACATATGACAAGCATCTTACGGACAGATCTCGTACCAATCAAGAGACACTCTAGGTCCGCATGTGACTTGGCGCGTGAATTTAGGATCAGCAGGAGTACCGAGGTCAATGCTATTACACTTCAGTCAGGCGGGAAAAACAATCCTCAAAGAGAAACACGTTGAGAAAAAACATACATAAAAGGAGTAAAATAACACTTGATATTTGGATACTTATGATACCATTATTTATATTATCTCTTTGTACAAGTCTCGGAAGATGTTAGTAATAGAAAATTTCTCAAGCGAGACTCTCCCTTCTTATAAAAAATTATTGATACTCCCACTATATATTATTATCATGTAGTTAATAATTAATCAATACAAATCACGTGGTGACTTGACTTCCATTTGCTTGATTGATGTTATATACTAAACCTTAAACTCGAGCTTTCTTCAAGTTTCACTCTACTAGTTTCTACACAAACAATGGCGCCACCGTTTCCATCACCTCCTCTCCTCCTCCCCCTCCTCCTCCTCACCTTCTCCTCCTCCTTCCTCCTCTCCCAATCCAAACTCTCTCTTGAGTACTACTCCAAATCCTGCCCACCATTCGCCCACATTGTCCGCCAGACTGTCGCCGACCATCAAGCCGCCAAGCCCAACACTGCCTCCGGCACACTCCGCTTCTTCCTCCACGACTGTTGCATCATCGGCTGCGACTCCTCCATCCTCCTCTCTTCCGCTGAGCCCTCCGACAACGCCAAGCGAGACGCCGATATGAACCTCTGCCTCCATGAGGAGGCCTTCAAAGCTGCCCTTGAGCTCACCTGCCCCGGCACCGTCTCATGTGCCGACATAGTTGCCACCACGCCCTGCGACCTTGTCACCATGGTCGCCGGCCTGCATTAAGACGTCTCCTTGGGTCGAAAAGATGGCATAACTTCCAGGGCATCCCTAGTTGAAGGTAACCTACCGAGGCCCAACATGACCGTCTCGACACTGATGGACTTATATTTGCGTCGAGAGGCTTCTCAATCCAAGAAATGGTGGCCTTGAGCGGCGCACACACGATAGGGTTCTCTCACTGCAAGGAGTTCAGCGTGGGCTTATTCAACAACAGCAAGCACTCCCAGTATGACCCAAGAACTTATAACCCTAACTTTGCTCATGCACTGGAGGGAGCTTGTGCGGATTACAAGAACGATCCCACACTGAGTGTTGTCAACGACGTGACGACCCTCACCGTTTCGACAACATTTATTACCGGAATCTGCCGAAAGGGTATGGGCTCATGGCGTCAGATCATGCACTGTATAGCGACCTGAGGACGAGGCCTCTTGTGGCCATTTATGCGGCCGACAAGGGCAAGTTCTTCAGAGATTTCGCTGCGGCGATGGAGAAGCTCAGCATCTACAAAGTGCAGACTGGGAGGCAAGGCGAGATCCAGCGCCGATGCGTTGCCCTTAATTAACTGATGTAGTAATATAGTTCTTACTCTGACGGTGATGAGAGAAGATGGATGGATTTGCTGTCGGTGTTTCTAGTCATGGTTAAGATGGTTGTAATGTTGTTGCGGCTTTAGGGTTTGGTCGCTAAGTGATGCACCTCCAGAAAAGTAGAGCCCTTGAAAAGTGCTATTTTAGTTTTGTTAAATCGGATTAATATCATGAAAAATTATAAATTAATACACTTGTGATAAATAGAGGGTAAAACTCCAAATTGATACACCCGTCAACTGTTAAATGCCATCTAATTTAACAATTTGATGGTAAAATTTAACGAAAACTAATTGAGAATAAAATCGTCACGGATATACTAATTTGGTTTTTTCTGTGATATTAACCTAGATATGATTAACAAGTGTTTAGAGGTACTTTAAACAAGCCTCAATTTTGATTCGTTGAAAATTGTCGAAATGAGATGAAGAAGATGGTTGGAATCCTCTAAACATGAGGAGTAAAATTGTCTTTTTCTATTGAGTAAGGTCTTTGAAAGGTCTATAAAATCGAATCGTCCATCTCGTCGTATTAAGATTTTACAAAATTTTAAAAGTAAGATATATCCTTTTGTTGTCTAAATGATAAACCAAAGAGGATAACACGATAGGGAGCAGATAGCTATTCGACACAATTACACTCAGCGGTTTGGCCAATGAGAGAAAGTCAATAGAAACGCAATCCAACTATTTTATAATTTCACAATCTGTACCTCACAAGAAGATATTAGCATGATAATTACTGTCTAGATATTAAAGAAAGATAGGATTGTCCGGGGCTTAAGCATGTTAAACCCTCGGCTTTGCATGCAAGGAAGGAAAAAAGCTACAAAAATAAAAATTCCCAAATTATGCTTATCATGAACATTTACCGAGTTTTTTTAGATCCAAAAGCCCAAATTTATTCCCATTATGACATTTGTACCCTAAACTCTTTCTTATAACATAAAAACCACAATTTTATGTCTACGTAACACATTTACCCACATTTACCCTCCGAAGGTTTTACTAGATGATTTTTTAGCCAAAACATTGTTTTTATTTCACTTAAGCCACAAAATTGCCATATTAATATTGTTTGCCTTTTGGCATTTATGTAGGCAGATTCTTAACAGTTCCCATGGACAGAACTTTGATGGAAAGAAATTATGTTACATAAGTGCAAGTTTAGCATTTTTGGTGTCATAAAAAAAATTGAGGATAAATATACCAGAGTGGGCATAATTTAGGTTTTTGGTGACTTTTGCCATTCCTTCGGGGAACAAAAAGCATTTAATAAGAAATTTAAGAAAAAGTGGCACTTTAAACCCCACCCTTCTCCCCCATAAAAATGAAATACATGCACCACATGCTAGCGGAAAAAGTAACGGTATTAATAGGTGTAACAAAATGAAAATTCAAGGAAGTAAAATGGCACTCTAAAAATCTAGGGATTATTATGCATCAATCTCAAAATTTAGGAGGGTATTAAAAAAAACATTCTAGACTACTAATTGCACCGCGGGATTGTTTTCCTTCCATAGCCGAGTAGTTGCTGAAGAAGTCTGTTCTGGATTCTCTCATCCATGTGTATTCTGAGCTAATAACTGAAATTACAAGCATGCAACTCATTAGACGAAAAACGACATGTTTGCCATTAAACCGCTTAAAGAAGATGGATATACATCGGTTCATTAGATGGAAAAGGACATGTTTATCATTAAACTGCTTAAGGAAGATGGATATACTTTGATTCATTGGGCGGAAAACGATGTGCTTATCATTAAACCCACTTAAGGAAGATGGATATACTTTGATTCATTGGGCGGAAAACGATGTGCTTATCATTAAACCCACTTAAGGAGGTATATTAATATATGGAAAGCCAAAAAGTTACCAATCAAAGTGGGAGTGATGGATTTATTTGGTTTGTGAAATCCTATAAATCGTCACATTTTTCACTGTTCCATCATAGCAGTCAAATTTACATTGATTTTTCAGTGGGTGCCATGAAGGGCAAAACAACTCAGGTGAAAATGACAAAGGAGGGTGCCAATGCTCGACACGTTTATCATTAAAACGCTTAAAGAAATGAGATATAAATTGATTTATTAGGCAAAAAACGACACATTTGTCATTAAACAGGTATGTTAATATATGGAAAGCCAAAAACTTACTAATCAAAGAGGGAGCAATGAATTATTTTGGCCTATGAAATCCTATAAATGGTCACATTTTTCACTATTCTACCATAGCAGTTGAATTTACATTAATTTTCCAATGGGCATCACAAAGGGCAAAACAACTCAGGCGAGAATGACAAAGGAGGTTGCCAATGCTCGACATGTTTATCATTAAACCGTTTAAAGAAATGGGATATCTATTGATTCATTAGGTGGAAAACCCGCGCTTGTCATTAAATTGCTTAAAGAGGTATGTTAATATATGGAAAGCCAAAAAGTTACCAATCAAAGAGCGAGCAATAAATTATTTTTGCCTCTAAAATCCTATAGATGGTCACATCTTTCACTGTTCCACTATAGCGGTTGAATTTACATGGATTATCCATTAGGTGGAAAACACCACGCTTGTCATTAAACTGCTTAAGGAGGTATGTTAATATATGGAAAGCCAAAAAGTTACCAATCAAAGAGCGAGCAATAAATTATTTTTGCCTGTGAAATCCTATAGATGGTCACATCTTTCACTGTTCCACTATAGCGGTTGAATTTACATGGATTTTCCAATGGGCGCCATAGAAGACAAAACAACTCAGTGAGAATGACAAAGGAGGGTGCCAATGCTAGACATATTTATCATTAAACCGCTTAAAGAAATGAGATATACATTGATTCATTAGGCAAAAAACGACACGCTTATCATTAAACCGCTTAAGGAGGTATGTTAATATATGGAAAGTCAAAAAGTTTACCAATAAAAGAGGGAGGGATGAATTATTTTGGCCTGTGAAATCCTATAAATGGTCACATTTTTCACTGTTCCATCGTAGCAATTAAATTTACATTGATTTTCCAGTGGGCACCACAAAGAGCAAAACAACTCAAGCAAGAATGACAAAAGAGGGTGCCAATGCTTGACATGTTTATCATTAAACTGCTTAAAGAAATGGGATATACATAAATTCATTAGGTGGAAAACGACTCGCTTGTCGTTAAACCGCTTAAGGAGGTATGTTAATATATGGAAAGCCAAAAAGTTACCAATCAAAGAAGGAGTAATGAATTATTGTGGCCTATGAATCCTATAAATGGTAATATTTTTCACTGTTCCACCATAGCATTTGAATTTACATTGATTTTTCAATGGGCGCCACAAAGAACAAAACAACTCCGGAGAGAATGACAAAGGAGGGTGCCAATGCTCGACATGTTTATCATCAAACCGCTTGAAGAAATGTGATATACATTGATTCATTAGGCGGAAAACAACATGCTTGTCGTTAAACCACTTAAGGAGGTATGTTAATATATGGAAAGCCAAAAAGTTACCAATCAAAGAGGGAGCAATGAATTATTTTGGCCTATGAAATCCTATAAATGGTCACATTTTTCACCGTTCCACTATAGCAGTTGAATTTACATTGATTTTCCATTGGGTGACACAGAGGGCAAAACAACTCAGGTGAGAATGGTGAAGGATAGTGCCAATGCTCGACAAGCTACCTTCTCAAAAAATCAACCGGGGCTATCCAATAAGGTAAGTGAAGTATGTGCTCTTTGTGCAAGTTGAGATGGCCATTATCATTCTCTCTCCTAGAGGCAAGCCTTTCTATTTTGGTCATCCTTCTAAGGATGCAGTCCTCGATAGGTTTGAACAACCAAACAAGGCTTATATTGATACTATTCAACAGGCTCAAACCGATAGAGACCAAATCCTAGAGAAACTGAACAAACAATATGCCGATGTGCTCGAGCAACTGAAAGTTGGAGCTGAAGAGCTGAATGATATTAAGGCCCTGCGATTTGAAAACTTCAGCTTGTACGAGTTTATGGTATTCGCGAAATGGCTGGAAGATGTCGAGAAAGCAGTGGACAAGAGAAGGGCGGAGCTCTTGGCCTTGGAGGCTTCAAGTTCGACTCCATGCCCGAGAGCTATTGATGCCTCCATCATTAGCCAAACCGATGATAAATGTGGTGATCCTCGTAAATCAGAAGCTGGAAACGAGTAATCAATTCCAGCGGACTTTGGGAGGGATTGTTGACTCATCTTAAATTGTATTTGGCATGATTTAGTCAATCTCTCCGCTTCAACAAGAGAGGCCTCTTGATAATAAAGCATTAAAAATGCTCAATGAAGTGGCAGCAATCTTTCTTTTATTTCCTATGCTGTTTCGTTGAAATTGCTCGTTTTCATCAGTCTTGTGATTATCTTTTTCGACGGAATAAGAACAGCACTAAAGGAACAAATATACGAGTAATTCCTGAAGAGGAGAAAACATAAAGGCAGAAGAAGCATAAACTCTTGCCTTCCAAATTAAATTTTTGAACTCGTGATGACCAATGGTCCAATGAGAATCCAACTCAATTCAAGCGAAGCAAAATCAACATAACGAGCGAGACCAGCACATTCTTGCCTCTTATTACACACTTTAGATTACATTCAAATCACCCAATTTATTCATCTGTCATTACTAAGGGACCCAATTTATACCAGTGATACTCTTCTTCCTTCATAAAACGAATGAGTTCCGAGTTGTGAGAAGCTCCCATCATTTTCTTCCCCAACATGTCCTCATACTCCCTCCACCATTGCATGTAGCTGCTGCTTTCCAAGAAAATATCAGGATAAACTGCATAGTTCTTCAGCAAACTCACAACATACTTCTCAAACTTGACCAATTTTTCTATTTCTGCGCTGTTCGATCCTCCGCTCTTCAGCAACCTGCACGAGATTCGCGCCTCCTCCACATGGGCCCAGAAGCATGAATCCTCCGTGATGCTGGACATGATCTTCTTCATTTTCGAATTGTTAGTAACACTATTCTGGGGCTGTCTCTGATGTTCGTCCAGCCACTGTTCTAATAGCTTGAAGTGCTTGGATCTCCCTTGAGATATGTAATTTCTGTTGCCCCATTTATAGTACTCGGCTATGTAGAGCGGCTCAACCATCCTCCGGTAATTTGTCCCTGCGAAGAGCCAGCGGATCCGCAACGGTGCTACCGCTAACTGAGGCCTCTTCTCCGCCTCTTCCACAATGAGTTTCCAGTACATCTCAAGCTCTGTTTTGAACTTAACGACTTCATGGTCACGCTTAAGGATTTTGTTTTTGAAACTGTCGTAGTAACCAGGACCGCGGCCATTGTCTTCGCATTTGTTTTTATACCATTCAAAATAAGCTAGGTATATTTTCATTTTGTTCAGCAACTTAGCAGGATCCAATGCCTGATTCTTTCCTTCTAGGATGTCTTTTTCAGGCATCCCTATCTTCCTCCACAGAGTATCAATATCCATATTCTGCAGCTGCCATGACAATGAAAGTTCGGTAAATGAACATCCAAAAGTTATAAGGAAAGCATTCATAACAAGGGACTGGAGCAAATATTCCTGGTTAAGTATGTGAAGCTAAAAGCAGTGCATTTTGGTTTATACAGCAAAGCACAATTATACTTCTGGTTTTGACTAGAATGATTGCGAAATCCCCTTCTGAGATGTATTCAGGACATGTATGCAATAGAAGTTAAAATAAATGGTTACCTGAATTTGCATAAGGCCAATTGCAGCAACTTGTGCAGTCATCCCAGCTTTAAATAAATCAGTATCAGGCACACTAAATTCAGAATGGTCCTTGCAAATCAATTGCCGTTCAAGACATTTAATGATGCTCTGATAATTGATAATTTGGGCACTTTCTGGGCTCCTGGGGCCAAGCAACTCAATTATGGATTTAGGGGCTTCGAAACATGCGCCACCCGAATCAGAACACACAAGAAATGTTCCGAAAGGCTCGTATAGGTTCTGCTCCATGGTCGACTGGTGAAAGATTTTGGGGAAACAGTCATCCTTATGAGCCACATGCAAGAAGCAAGTACTCCAGGTTGAATATTGCGACATGGCTTGTTGAAAGCCGCTGTCCCCAATGAGAGGTGAACCAAATGTGATGCAAAGTGGACGCTTTGTGGTTGCTGGATTGAGTGCACGTAGAAGCCATAACGTGAAAAGAGAGGCAATGGATCCACCCAAACAATCTCCAGTTATAATGTGTGGAGTAGACTTGGAGGAAGTTGCTACCTGCATCAAAGCAGGATAAGCATCGACAAACACAAGTCTATGGAGCCCAATCAGATTTTCTCAGTTGCAGCATGCCTTCCAAAGTCAGTTTTGCAGACATAATCACACGATTACCCTTTTGATATTATTGCCAAAAACAAGCACTTAAATAATAAATAAACAAAATCAGGTACTAAAATTATAACTACACTTGAGTCACTCAAACACTTTCACTATTTCCCAAATGCCCATTACACTCAATAATTGACAAGGAATTAAGACCTCACAATTCCTCACGATACAATCTATCAATCTCATAAAGAATTCATAGATTTTATCACAAAATTAATTGGTGCAAAAACACCGTTATCTTTTTGCGATGTAATTCACGAGCCTGCTGCACAATTGATTGTCACAGCCAAAAGCTCAGGCAACAAACCAAAACTATCTCTTATATATGAATATTTGGATTCAAAATAGGTAACCCCTTTTGCATACTCAAATTAGGAGATCTATTCAAACGGAATCTGCCTCCAACGCAGATTTATTGCTGCTTCATATGTTCGGTCAACCAAAAGTCTATTCAAAACTTCCCTATTTACATCAAAAGTCCAACTTGGAATTTCTACTTGGACAGGATCGCTCAAATTAGAATGCTCTCAGCAGATATTCAGGTCAGTCAGAGAAAATGTCGAACCAACTTTTGCTCACCAGACTCAAGCTTCAGACATTGACAATCGACACCAGTGTTATGCTTAGGTTAACTGGAAACGTTTTGATCCTTTTTAATCTTTTTGGCTATGAATTAGATTAAGGTGAACTCAACAGAAAAGATTGGAAAAGGCAATGGGCCATCAATGCTGGAGGAACTTTTCAGACAATTGACTGATCGCTCATAATCAGCCATTTTGCCGAAAGATGCAATTCACGCTGTGAAACTAGCAACAAGGGGGCGATCCACTTTTCACTCAAATAAAGCAAATGTAATGTGAAGAAACAGCTGAAAATGATGAACGGGAAGCAATTATCAGAGCACATGCATGTATTGCAAGAGCCCACTTCAATAAGGCCTATTTCCTAAATCTGAGACCAACCTGTTATGATTATAAGCAGTGGCTAAGCAAAGCTCATTGACCTTCAAAATTAGTTATTAGAGCTCATAAATCACTCGAAAAGAAACGAGAGATTAAAGGGTATTACCTGAGCTCTCAGGGGAGAGAGCTTATCCTGAAGAGAGTTGAACAGAGAAATCACCGCTTTGTTTATGGCAAAAGGTGGGTTCTTCTTGGAGCAGAGAAACTGAAACTCAGAGGCCTCTGATGAAGAAGAAGGGACCAAACCGCTCTCTTCTTGGAGATAACTTGCAGCAACCGGTGGGGTCACAAAAGCAATGATTTTGTATCCCGCCTGTTCAAATTCTTGAATTTTCACGGTTTCGGAAGATGCTGGGCTCTGGTGATCGCTGGCAATCTGGGACTGGAGTTGAGAGATTGCAGCCCATGAATTGCAAAGAAGACCGGAGGACACGGCCAAGTTCGCTAAATCGAGTCCGTTGCTGTATCTGCCCAAAAGGGAAAAAAAAAACCCATTAAGAACAAGAGACTAACTGAGGGACAAGAAACAAGAACAGTCTCCATCAGGAAGCGAAACGGGTAAATTGAATGCGAAAAGGCGCACTCTGTTCGCAGATTTCGGAATTGGGTCTCTTTCGCTCTCAGAACAACCCATAAAGTTTAGAAAGCTAAAAAGAAATTCGTTTTAATACGTACAGAGGTTTAGCAGCTTTTTCATAGTCCATCACCGGAGCTCCGTCAATGGGCAGCTGCTATTCTGGCAGAACCGGCGAGTCGATAACAGTCGAATTGCGCCTCTTGGGATTTGGACAATTGAAACAGTCGCAATCAAGAGGCCGTTTCCTTCCACAAATTCCCCATTGGCGAACCCAAACCCGGCCATTTAATCTCAACTCAATAGCCGGTGCTTTGACGAGTCTTTTCCCTTTACATTTTATGGTCAACTGATGTATTACTCGGAATGATCTGCGTCGACATTCATGTACAAATTCTTTGCTTCTTCTTCGTGGTTTCCTAACCGCGGCTAATGGAAACAGTTGGGCACAAATTATAAAATATTGGGAAATTCCAAATAAGAATTTCTTAAATAAGGACTCGAAGTGAGCCTTATTTCAAATAATAGCATAAAATGATGGTATTAATCTAAAAGAATGGATTGAAGTAGTTATATGAATTTCAAATACAGGCCTAATCTCATCGGCTCACTAGCTGGCAAAAATTCTGATCAACCATGAATATTTTCGTCAAAACACAATTTACATTTAAATAAATTAGATTAAAAATATATAAAAAGTAACAGTGGTGGGAGGGGCTCCTCTCGCTTGTAGTCGCTGGCACTTGGGCAAGGGCCGGCAAACCTTGCCAACTAAAGGTTGGCTCTTACCAGAGGCAGGTGAGGGTAATGACCCTCTTCCAAATCTGGGTGATAGTCGCTCACCCTCGTCTAGTGCCCTCAAACCTGGGGCAAGGTTTGGGGGTGCTAGGTGAGGGTCGTTGGCATCGCATGAGGGCCAACGACCCTTGCCTAGACCGGGGCAAGGGTCGTTGCCTTCTCTTGCCTCTGGCAAGGGCCAGCCTCTAGTCAACAAGGGTCATCAACACTCGCCCAAGCGCCAGCGGTCCTGCCAACTAGTGTTGCCACTCCGTCAACAATGGGGCGCTCCCTCCCGTCTCTCTCTTTTTTTATATTTTTAGTTTATTTTTAATGGAAAGAAAAAACAGAAAGAGGGAAAAAAAACTTAAAGAAGATGAAATTGCCCTTATCAAATACCCTTGTTTGAGACTGGTATGGCCACTATAAGTCCTTATTGGAAATAAGATCTACTTCAAGCTTTTATTTGAAAAAATAAAAGCATTTTGGGCCCTCATTTGAAATAAGGTTCACTTTGGGCTTTTATTTAAAAATTGATGGAATTTTATATCCTCATTTGGAATTTTCCCTAAAATATTCATGCGGGTGGGAAATTAACCTTTTTTTTCTTTTTTTCAACCAGATGGTCCAAAAAAGAGGATCTAGTCAACCTCAACTATGTTGGAGGGTTATAGGCTCATAGTGAAGCAAAATTGAAGTCGAATTCACTAGTCTTTCCTTCTCTAGAGTGTTTTCAACAATGAGAACCGGTAGCAGTAATCCCCCAGTGAGGGCACCCAACCTAATCGCGTTCCTTATTTTAACGTACCATTACTTGCACACCTCATAACCTTTATTCCAAGTCGTCTATTTTACTCTTCCCCCATAAAATGGGAATATCCCGTGCTTTATATCCTAGGATTCAAAGGAAATGGTTAAGAATTTACTTAGTCCAATCCTGTGCATGCCTTAAAACTCGGTTGCCTTTGTGGTAAGTTGTTTTTTCTAGGATGCTGCTGCTGGGAAAGTTCCATGTCCTTTTTTTTTGTCCGAATCTGAGGAAGGTGCTTGGGAAAGCTTTTTGGCAAGTAACGACTTCCTCGGTTCTAGTATTGTATCGGGAGGTTTTTTCTTGATTCCTTTTGCCAGGATTTCTTGATTGTGGAGTTGAGTACATGGCTGAACTCAAGCATATCTGAGTTGGACACGACTTCCTGACTCGAGTCAAGCCCAACTGTTTGGACTCGGATGTTGCTAGGCATTCAATCGGAGCTCGATCGAGTCTGTGACTCCAGCCTCAACTCAATTGGGTGAAGTGTTTTTGCGAGCTTGAGTCAATAAGAGAAGAGTAAATTTCCATTGAATCAAAGCTCAAACTTGAGAATTGAAAACACAATAAAATACCAAAACAAATGTGAGGATTATACTGTCCAATCAGACTCGTGAGTCAATTAGGTGGAGTAAACTTTCCTGTTCAAGCTAGATTCCATCCGATATATGTGTGAAAAGGAGAAGCATTTCTCTAACTTGTCG
This sequence comes from Corymbia calophylla, assembly GCA_014182845.1. Taxonomy (NCBI): domain Eukaryota; kingdom Viridiplantae; phylum Streptophyta; class Magnoliopsida; order Myrtales; family Myrtaceae; genus Corymbia; species Corymbia calophylla. The sequence continues at coordinate 17,808,990 of CM024701.1, read as the reverse complement.
TGCACTACCCGGTAGTTGTGGGCCTAGATGGAATGCAAACGTCAAGTCAATTGCGTCACTTCGTCTATGTCATTACTTTACCTGGGTCTTTCTTTATGAAGCGTACTAGACAAGTCTGAAAAGTCGTTGAGTGCACTTTGTCCATCCGCGTGAATCCTTCTACCGTGGGGACAAAGAAACTTGCTGAGAACTTGGCCCAAAGGCTTCATTCTCAATTAAGCATGGACACAAGATTAGGGAGAAAACCGTCACATAAATGGGAAAAGCATCTCTTCCATACAAAAAGAGTGTCCCGCAGCAGCGTCAACAGAAAATAACACTAATACATGATGGAAGTTTGAATGCTAGAACAAAGCAGAGACTATACTCCCGGGGAGATCAAGTTAGAAAGTAAGCTCTATTTCGCCAGGTGAAAATCGTCAAAACTTGTCGTGTATTGATCAATCGATACAATGGAAGTAAGTGCAGCGAGGCGCGCATGTGTGGACGTCTCCTTGACCAGACTTCACCGTTTGGCTCCCGCATTACCTGCCACGTGATCTTGGCCTTGAAGCAAAGAGCCAAAAAGAATCGAAGCGTGTCCCTGAGTTCCTAACATCATATAAAACTGGCAACTCATCTCGAGGCTCCAGTCCAACTTTCTAGGGATCATCGTACTTTATGAGACAATGGACGATTTGATCTGGTTCCGATGTCCTTTGTGTATATATTGGTGAGACCGAAAAGTAACAGCACAAACACGACTTGAGCGCTCAAGATCCTGAAATGACTGATGCTGTTAACGTTTTCCATGTAGTTCCTGTATTGCGGACACGTCATTTAAATCCAAGTGACAGAACGTTCGGTTGGCGAAACAAGAACTACAATTAGAATCAAGTTCTGCGAGCAACCTAGACAATGGAAGCCAATAAAATTATAGGGAGAAGTACAGCAAGAATATGGTTACCAGAAAGGAAAAGTGGATGGTCATCACATCTAAAAGTAATATAACAAGGAAATAACATCCTGATTGCAGAACTCGAATCAGTTTGGCTATTGCACTAAAAGTACATCTGCATTGACAGAAGACAGATTATCATCAAAGAAGTAAATGGGCGGTTACAACATTCATCACATGCCAAGTTTCAAACTATTAAGAGAATAGTTCTATTATCACACGATCAACCAACGAGAAAAGATCATCTCACAAGAGAGTGGAATTAAAGAATGGATCAGTGTCCTTCAAAAGGCATATGTTCAAATAATCATTTCCACTTACCAATGATTCACGTGTAAAAAAAGTCGTGAAGCATATGGCATCTAGGTCTAAGGTTGACCACGAGAACTAAAGTTGCAACTAGCCTTGTGGTCTGGCACGCTGCTTTGCAGCATAGCATTCTTAAAAGATCACCGAATTCAGAATACCAACTTGTATTAAGCAATATCCATAACACCTTGATAAAACCTGAAATGTTAGCACTCATGAACCTCTGGTTTACGTGGTCCATAAACAGAGACTACAATATCCTTTAATATTAAGCATTTCCAGACAATCTATATATATTAGATTGCGAGACATGGCAGTTCTGCTAGATCTTGGTCCACATATACAGATTGCACAAAAAAATATACCAAGCGCGGTTTTGGTTGTAACACATATAAAAATGTCCAAATCAGTTAACCTCCCCCACGCAGTACGAACAAGACAGAAGGCTCATCCCCTAAAGATTGATTTAAAAATAGCAAGGTCTTCTCATAAATATATTTCACTAAAAGCTTTGAACATATAGAGATGAGCTGCGTTCTCTATGGGCTACAAGCTGATAAAAGAAGCAAAGAAAGAAAACCTCTCACAAGGGAAACCAAAATAAATAAATAAATAAATAACTACAAGATAATTAACCAAAAATCATACCCCAAAAAGAAACAAAAAATCGGGTGATCGAAGCACAACTGTCTATTGTAACTACTAGCAATCAACAAATCTTTTTATTTTCAATGGTCTGCCAACTTTTGATCTGCCAACACACCTGCTGTCATGGGAGAAAGTAAGAACTCCCATGACAAGCATGAATGGTATGAACAACTTGAAGATAAGTGGGGCTGCCATTAGAAAAGGCTGCAATGACGGCAACATGCATCAACATAGTGGAAGCTTTGTTTTGAAATGGAAAGAAGTTGTTTCTAATAGGGGTAACTTACACTGAAAACAGTTATAAATTGATACACAGATGAAATTTCAAAGCTTGCGATGCTCGCAAAATTCCCCGTCCCAAAAAATGCTACATTGAAGAGTACCATCTGAGAAGCACAGACATTAAATAACACAAATGGCTTCTATTATCTGAATTGTGAAAGGAATTTGAGAATGTATCAAATGACATATGAAAGCACCCAATTCTGCAAGTTTTTGTCACTTTAAAAAATTTAGCATCAGCCTCATTTATTTGAGGACCATATTGATAAGAAAAAACGGATAGTGAGCCCATATGACGACTTTATATTCACATTTGCCCCAAGCATGCTTATTAAATCTATCTAATCCGTTCGCTTAGCTGAAGAAATTCTCTGTTGAAAAAGCCTAACAATTAATCATCATGATACAAGTATACCAATCACAAACAACACGTGCATAAGCCATCTTTTCTCCAAATGATATGCAAATTTTTTCTTAAAAAGATAAAGAGAGATTAAGTGGCACAAATTATTTTAAGGGCAAGATGGAGAGAGGAGAAGGGACTTACAAAAGTTAGAGGAATTCTCACGTCAGAGAGCCGCGAGTATCTACCGTCTGTTTCAAGAACCGCATTTTCCACCATCCCCATATTGGAGATAGTAATCTTCCCAGTTTTACTTAAATAGAGCAGTGTGTTTTCAAAAAGTAATCACGTCATAAGTGCAAGAGCAAGCGCTCCATAGAAGACAGCTTCGTATCCACCATGTTTCGTAGAAAAGGAAAAGAGAAAAATGCATTGTTCTAACATGATTTATGCCTCGAAGGTTAGAAAAACATAGGCAGATAAAAGGGGTATACAAGAGGTTTACCCAATAGATAGAAGAAGGAAAGGGGGAGCAAAACCAAGAAATATAGAAGTCAACCGAGACAAGAGGCTATTTTCTGAAAACAAAGGAAGAATCATAGAAGAACCTACAATAGAGAGAACACCGCATGATCATACATAAAGAGAGTTAAAATGCACAAAACAATAGCAGTAGAGCATACATTAATTTGCACAAATAACAGACTAGGAACCTACATATAATTCTAGTAAAAATAACACAAGATCACGCAGCAAATGAAACGTATTAATTTGAGTTCCGTTAATAATTTTGCTATGTCACAACATATCTAATTTCAGGGAATACTAGTTGCAATCCAATGTATTGATCATTTCAACGCATGTTGATCCTCCTTAAAGGCCTCCCCTATCTACAAAAGGATCCTCAAGTACCAGCCAATGCAACGAGTCAGTATGTTTAGTTCACTTCTGACATTTGGCACATCTGTAGCAACAGTTTCCAACCTACAAGGTCAGGATTTTTATACTAGTGAGTCTCCTTGAGATTATTGTTAGAATATTTAATAATGAATCATACATTCACCTAATAGTTTAAATTTTTAGAACAATTAGCGATAATTCTACAAAAATCACATAATATTAGAGGTTAGGTTACCGACAAGTCTAGACCCAACAATTACTTGGAAGATACGGGATATTACGGCTCCAACCCAGGATCCAATGTGTAAAAGAAAGATTGTTGAAATTTATCCCACATCAATTATTAAATAAGTTGCTGAGCAGAGTTTATAAGTGTAAAAGAAAGTATCATTCCTTGAGTTAGCTTTTGGGATGAGAGAAATCCAAGACTACCCAACACTAATATCAAAACTAAGAAGTCCTAAGTTCAAATCTTTTGGGTCTTATTTTCCTCCCAATGGCATATTTTCACGCTTTAAGCTGAGGTCAAAATTCAGCCTTTGTGTGAGAGAGTGTGAGCTAAGAGGTCATAAGTTCGAATCTTTCAAGCCCTATTTTCCTCCCAATGGCATATGTCCACACTTTAGGCTAAGGCCAAAATTCAGCCTAGAGGAAGTGCTAAAATATTTAAATATAAACAACGCATTTATTTAACAATTTAAACTTTTAAATTGATGGTTCCTGCCAAGAGTGGCCAAGTCAACTCGAGACAACTGTGTGATGTCATTGCGCGTGCTGAGCCAGGGCGGGATGTGGTTCAAGGGGCTGGCAAGGGCGGCGAAAGCATTGGAGAAGGCAAAGGAGGGCGAGGGAGATGGCGAGGAGGATGGTGGAGATGATGGGCGAGTGGAGGGAGGAGATGGAAGGGGAGGACATGGATTGGGAGAAGCTGCTCCAGGCGAGGATGCCGAGTCAATGATTCGGCAATGGGCGGGCGAGCTGGCTGGGTACGGACTCGGTTGAGTTTGTTGATTTTTCTTTTTTCACCTTTACTAGTCGGGCAAGGTCTCTCTGTCAACCGGGGGTATCCTGCTTGGCGATCGGGTTCTGAAGTTTAATTAGCTGGGCGCAAAATGCTGGTGGGTTTTATGCCTAATTTATTTTTTTATTTTATTTTTTCGATTTGGTCTTTATTTGTGCCATTTTCTATACTTTTCGGTTTTTTTTTTTTTTCCTAAAAAGAGACAAATGTCAAGGTGCAAATGGAGGCTTATTAGAAAAATCGATTCTGGGAGAGAACAAAGTTGGCATTCTCCTTTTTATCTCCATCCGTACCACCAAAAATTTCGAATTATATATATAAGTCCTTAGGCTAGAAGCTTCTTTTACAGAAAAATCTTCTTCCTTTTGTCTAATGAAATTAGTTTTCATTTCTAAGATCTCATTTTGCATCTCAATTTGGGCATTTTAAAGATTTTTAATTTTCAATTTTTGATTATTGATTTCATGATTGAGATCATTTATAGAAATGGGTCGAGAAATGACCTTTTTTCCTCTTTCCAAAATAATAGAAACGTTATAAGGAATATTAAATTAAGATACGAGTGCCATGGAAGGTTGGAGATTATTAAGATATTTTATCTTAGCTTCGAGATCTTGAATTTGATCAATTTTTGTAAAAGAATCTCTTCATTTTCGGTCAAAACATTCTTGAAAGTCATCTTCTTCAGATTTTGAAGAGGTTTCAATGCCATTAACCTGAAAACCATCTTCTGTAGTAGATTCATCAGAATAACTATTTTCTTCTATCATGATTTGGAGAAGATTGTTAAAAGTTTCTTCTTCAAAATGTAATTCATTTAGTTTTTTGTTAATTTTGCAAAATTTTGAAGTATAGCCCTTTTTATCACAATTGTAGCATTTAATATTTTTATAAGAATTATTCTTTGTCTTATTAGAATTTTGTCTTTTGTTATCCTTTTTGTAAGATTTATTAAAATTCCTTCTAGGTTTTTTAGAAGAGCATTGAGGGCAATTTTTTGAACATTTCTCCAAACATTTAGATTTAGAAGACCTTGAATTCTTTGTATTTTTTGAATTTATAAAAGAGGGGTCATATTGAGCACAAAAATCTCTCAATCCTTTGTTTGAAGTTTTTTGCTATTTCTTGAGTTGTTTTTGAAGACGTATGTTGGTATTCCAATTTTATAAACATAGGAAGCTAGTTCATCTTAAGAAAAGAGATTATAAGGAATCTATCCACTATGTTCCTCCCTTATCTTATTACAAACTTGTTCTCCTATAAGCTTAGGAAGACCAGCAAAAAAATTTTCTTTCAAAAAAGGTTGGTTACATTCCATTATGCTAAGGACTTTTTGGAAAAAAATATATTTATATTTCCTAAATTCTCTAAGAGATTTACATATTGGATAGAAGATCAAGATTCTTATCACGGATGTATGAAGGATCGCTTATGAAATGTTGGGAAATGGAATATAAAAGAGTGTTGACAACATCTTGGATAGGCTGATCATTTTCATCCATTATTGCATGACCATTATCATTTAACTTATAAATTTTGAGAATATGTGATATCTACTCATCAGTAAGATAGTTATCCCACCATCCTTTTAATTGTTTAGTAAAACTGGCTATTAAAACATATGCTACCGATTGATAAGTAGTATCAGGTATGGTTTTATAGGTATTAGCAAGCATAACCATTTGGCTTAGGATGTTTAGAAAATTTTGTTTAGAAACTCTGTCTATGTTCCATTTATAAATGGAACCCAAAAAGTATTTGTGTTGAGTATTAGAATTTGATTCATCCAAAGCTATATCAGGAGGTGTGGCTCTAGAGTAATATAATTTTTGGATCTTTTCAAACAATTTTATTGATTTCGGGAATAGATTTAGTATTAGATTGATCCAAAACATTGATTTGGTCCGATGTATCTTTTACGATAAAATTTCCTATTTTAGGAGTATCCAAAGTAATTGATGGTTTGGAATCATTGTTAGAAGTAGAAACCACTTTCCTTTTAAAACATTTTCTTTCTTATGAAGCTTTAGCAAAATCTTTACCGGGGCTTTTTGGCAATTCAAAATTTTTAAACAAAAGTGTTTTCAAAACAACTCGTGTGATCTCTCGGCGACTATCAAAACCTCACTGATCTTTAAAATTAGTGACTAAAGCTCATAAATATCTTGAAAAGAAACGAATGATAAAAAGGGTATTACCTGAGCTTTCAGGGGGAGAGCTTATCTTGGAGAGAGTTGAACAAAGAGATCGCAGCTTTGTTTATGGCAAAGACGGGTTGTCCTTGGAGCAGAGAAACTGAAACTCAAAGGTCTCTGATGAAGAGGAAGGGACCAAATCCCCTCTTCTTGGAGATAACTTGTAGCAACTGGAGGGGTCACAAAAGCAATGATTTTGTATTCTGGGTGTTCGAATTCTCAGATTTTCACGGTTTCAGAAGATGGTGGGCTTTGTGATTGCGGTCAATTGCAGCCCACGAATTGCAAAGAATATCAGAAGACAGGACCGAGTTCACCAAATCGAGTCCGTTACTAAATCTGCAAAAAAAAAAAAATCATTAAGAACAAGAGAACAATTGAGGAATGGGGAACAAGAAGCAGGAACACGTCCTCTAGGAAGCGAAACGGGGCAAATGATTTGCGTAGGGCGCACTTCAAGTGCTCGCAGAATCTGAAATTGGGTCTCTTCCGCTTTCGGAAGAAACAGCGGAAGAGACTACAATGTTGAGAGCGATCGAAGAAGCTTTTTCTCTTTTGTTTCAACACGTACAGAGGTTTAGCAGCTTGAACAGAGTCCATCGTCGGAGCTTCCTTATCGGGCTCCTGCTCTTGGAGAACCGGCGAGTCGATGATGGTTGACTTGCGCTTTTTCGGATTTGGAGAATTGAAGCGGGCAGAAGCAAGTGGCAATTTGCTCCATAAATACCTCAATTAAGAACCCAAACTAGGCAATTTAACCTCTCAAACCCAAGTCAATGGTTGGTTCTTTGTTTAATCTTTTCTTTTTTAAATTCATGCTATAGCCATGCGAACCTTCTCGGAATAAGCATGCGTTTCCATCCGATGAAGGGGAACATATTCTTTCTTTAGTGGCAAAAGCCGCATTTTCTTCTTATTCCAACCTTTGAACAGCTAATGAAGTACCGGTCGGCGGTATAAACTATGAAGGATTTCCGCAGCAAATCAACGTTTTACTTTGCAACCAGGTGGTGAAAAGACCGATAAATTCTTTGGCGAACCGTGAACTTTCTTGTCAGTACTAAATTTGTTTTCTAAGATGCTGCTATAAAAGGTTTGTCCTTTTCTTTCTCCTGATGCAGTTACCAAGGAAGGTGCCACCGAAGTTGTTGCCAAGTAATGACTTCCTCCGTTCGATTCTTGATTGGGAGTTCTCTCTTTTCTGGTCAGATTGATTCGGAGCTGAGTAGGGCTGAGAATTTGGACACGTCTCTGTACTCGAGTTGAGCCTTTGGACTCGGATGCTGCTCGAACTTGATTCGAGCTCGATTGACTTTCCGGCTTCAGCCTCAACTCAATTCCGTGGTGTGTTTTCCAAGTCCCTCTAAGCTCAAACTGGAGAATTCGAAAATACAGCAAAAATAAATAAACCGAACGAATAAGTTAATCGGGTGATAAAAGTTATTCACTCTCCAAAGATATCCACTCACATAGAAGAAATCAAACAAATTTTTATTCATCTAAAATCGTCTACATTATAAGGGAGAGGTTTCCCCTATTTATAGGAGGACTACGACATAGGAAATAGACAAGCAATAAGTAGACATAAGATCTAACCAACGTTAAAAACCTAGAAACTTAGAACTTTGACTCTTGAAACTTACAAAATATTAGAGACTCCTAGGAAATTACAGATGCAATTAATGTCTTAGGAACTCACATACTCGCAAAATTCATACTCCAACTTTGACCAACAAAAAAAAAAAACACCTCAAAACAACTATAAATAACCAAGGATGTTGTCTAGAACAACCTCCCATTGGTAGGTTGTTGATAAACTTCGAAACCAGCTACAAATGCGGTGTCTCAAAAATTCAGTAACTCTTCATGACATTGAAAACTTCGACAAGGACAGGTTGGCACCGCTTTATTCAGAGACTTCAGTCTCGATCCATTGAAACATGTTATGTCCAAATTCTATCTTGGCTTGGATCACCATCAATAGTGCTAACATTGAATTCATCGATAGAGCTAAGTCAGATGCTCTTGCATCACTATTCATCTGTCAGGAAGATCCTGGGGCAACCTATTTATACTGGTAATAGTCGCCCTGCGTCATGAGAGGAGTGAGTGGCGAGTTGTAAGAAGCTCCCATCATTTGCTTCGCCAATATCTCCTCATACTCCCTCCACCATTGCATGAAGCTGCTGCTTTCCAAGAAAATATCAGGAGAAACCGCATAGTTCTTGACCAAACTCACGACATTCTCCTCAAACCTGGCCAATTTTTCTATTTCTGAGCTGTTCGATCCTCCGCTGCCCAACAACCTGCCCGATATTCGCGCCTCCTCCACTTGTGCCCAGAAGCACGAATCTCCCGTGACACTTGGCACGAACTTCTTCGTCTTCGAATCGTTAGGGAACTCTCCTCGCAGGCTGTTTCTGATGTTTGTCCAGCCACTCTTCCAATAGCTTGAAGTGCTTGGATCTCCCTTGAGATATGTAACCTCTTTTGCCCCATTTATAGTACTCGGCAATGTGAAGCGGTTCAACCAACCTGCGGTAATTTGTTCCTCCAAAGAGCCAGCGAATCCGCAGAGGTTCATCCTCCCACTGAGGCCTCTCCTCTGCGTCTTCCACCACTTTTTCCCAGTAATCAGTGAGCTTTCTCATAAACTTAACGGCTTCATAGTCACGCCTAGCCATTTTGTGCTTGAAGCTGTCGTAGTAACCAGAACCCTGGCTGCCATTTTCGCATGTCTTCTTGTACCATTCCAAATTAGCCAGGCACACACTCACGTCATTCAAAAGCTTTGCAGGATCAAATGCTTTATTCTTTTGTTCTAGGACATCTTTTTCAGACTTGACTAACTCCCTCAACAGAGCATCAATATCCATATTCTGTGGCTGCCATGACAATGAAAGTTCAGTAAATGAACTTCCAAAAGGTAAAAGGAAAGCATTCATAATAAGGGACTATTCAAATGGAGCAAATTTTCCTGGTCAGGTGTGGGAAGCTAAATGCTGGGATACAGAGCATTTTGGTACGGCAAAGCACAATTATGCTTTTAGTTTCGACTAGAACGATAGTGAAATTTCCTTCTGAGATGTATTCAGAATGTGTACGCAAAAGAAGGTACAATAAATAGTTACCTGAATTTGCATAAGGCCAATTGTTGCAACTTGCGTAGTTATCCCAGCTTTAAATAAATCAGTATAAGGCACACTAAATTCAGAATGCTTCTTGTAAATCAATCGTTGTTCGAGACATTTAATGATGCTCTTATAATTGAAAACTTGGGCACTTTCTGGGCTCCTGGGGGCAAGCAACTCAATTATGGATTGAGGGGCTTCAAAACATGCACCACCCAATTCAGAACACACAAGAAATGTTCCAAAAGGCTTGTATAGGCTCTTGTACATGGTCGACAAGTGAAAGATTTTGGGGAAACAGTCATCCTTATGAGCCACATGCAAGAAGCAAGCACTCCAGTTTGAATTTTGCGATACTGCTTGTTGGAAGCCACCATCCCCAATAAGCGGCGAACCAAATGTGATGCAAAGTGGATGCTTTGTGCGTGCTGAATCAAGTGTGCGTAGGAGCCATAACGTGAAAAGAGAGGCAATTGATCCACCCAAACAACCTCCAGTTATAACGTGTGGAATAGACTTGGAGGATGTTGCTACCTGCAACAAAGCTGGATGAGTTTCGACAAACACAAGTCTAGGGCCAGTCAGACTTTCTAACTTTCAGCATGCGTCCCAAAGTCAGTTTTGCGGACATAATCACACTATTTCCCTTTTCATATTATTGCAAAAAAAAGCACTTAATTAATAAAATAATCAGAATCAGGCCCCAAAACTGGAGTCACTCAAACACTTTCACTATTTCCCAACTACTAGTTAACCTCACTAATTAACATAGAATTTAGACCTCACAATTCCTCACGATACAATCTATCAATCTCATAAAGGAATTCACGAATTTTACCACAAAATTAATTGATTTGAAAATGCTGTTGTTTTTATTGTGATGTAATTGGGGAGCACGGCACACAATTAACTGTCACGTCCAAAAAGCTTGGGCTAAAAAACAAAATCATCTCTATACATACACATAATGCCAAACCAAACAGAGCCAAAGTCCTTTGAGGAGCCTTGGAGATGCAATTGCATCTTCCCAAAGTGAGTCTAAAATTTTTGCCAAACGCATTTGCATTTGGTTAAGAGACTTTAGAGCCCAAAACCCATTTCAAATGCTGAATCAAACGGGGCCAATATATGGATCCGGAGCAGGAAACCCCTTTTAGCATACTCAAATTAGGAGATATATTCAAACGGAATCGGACTCCAACACAGATTTATTGTTGCTTCATATGTTCAGTCAACCAAAAGTCTACTTGAGACTTTCCTAATTTACATCACTGTCTGATTTGGAATTTCTACTTCAACATGTCGCTCAGACTAGAAGTGCTCTCAGCAGATACTGTGGTCAGTCAGAAAAAATGTCAAACCAACTTTTGCACACCAGACTCAAGTTTCAGATATTGACAATTGACACTAGTGGTATGCTTAAGATTAACAGGAAACGTTTTGATCCTTTTTTTATCTTTTCGGCTACGAATTGGATTAGGGTCAACTCAAATGAGAAGATTGGAAAAGGCAATGGCCATCAATGCTGGAGGAACTGTTTAGACAGTTGACTGACTGCTCATCATCAGCCATTTTGCCAAAAGATGCAATTCACACAAGGGGTTAGATCCCCTTTTGACGCAAACAAAAGCAAATATAATGTGAAGAAACGGCTCAAATTCGTCATCGGTAAAGCAATTATCAGAGCACATGCATGTATTGCAGGAACCCACTTCAATAAGACCTAATTACTAAATCTGAGACCAACCAGTTATAATTACAAGCAGTGGCTAAGCAAAGCTCATTGACCTTCAAAATTAGTAACTAGAGCTCATAAATCACTCGAAAAGAAACTAGATAAAAGGGTGCTACCTGAGTTCTCAGGGGAGAGAGCTTATCTTGAAGAGAGTTGAACAGAGAAATCGCAGCTTTGTTTATGGCAAAAGGCTGTGAGTTCTTCTTGGAGTAGAGAAACTGAAATTCAGAGGTCTCTGGTGAAGAAGAAGGGACCAAATCGCTCTCTTCTTGGAGATAACTTGCAGCAACCGGTGGGGTCACAAACGCAATGATTTTGTACCCCGGATGTTCAAATTCTTGAATTTTCACGGTTTCGGAAGATGGTGGGCTTTGGTGATCGCTGTCAACCTGGGACTGGAGTTCAGAGATTGCGTCCCATGAATTGCCAAGAAGACCGGAGGACACGGCCAAGTTCGCCAAATTGAGTCCGTTGCTGCATCTGCCAAATAAAAAGAACATCACGAACAAGAGACCGAGGAACAAGAAACAATCACGCGTCTCCTTTAGGAAGCGGAAAAAGGGGTAAATTGAAAGTGAAAATGCACACTTTGTCAGCAGATTTCGGAATCAGGTCTCTTTCGCTTTCGAAACAAACTATAAAGTTGAGAAAGCTAAAAAGAAAGAATGTTCTTACGCTTTAATACGTACAGAGGTTTAGCAGCTTTTTCGTAGTTCATCGCCGGAGCTCCCTTATTGGGCTGCTGCTGGTGGTCTGGCAGAACCGGCGAGTCGACGATGGTCGACTTGCCCCTCTTGGGATCTGAACAATCGAGACAGTCGGAATCGCGAGGCCGTTTACTCCCTGAGTTCCCCAACGACGAACCCAAACCAGGCAATTTAATCTCCAGAAGGGGACCTCCCTGAGAAGTCAATGGCCTGTTCTTCGATGAGTCTTTTTCCTTTCAAATTTTATGGTAAATTGGTGTAAATTTCTCGGAATGAGCATGCCGTCGATTCGAGAACAAATTCTTTGCTCCTTCTTCGTAACTCCCCAACCGCGACCCATGGAAAACGGCGACGACTTGTACAAACTCAAAATATTCACGCGAGAAATTGACTTTCTTTCTCTCTTTCGACCAAGGTGGCCCAGAAAACAGACCTATCTCCTTTGCGTCCTTCAAACTCGTTTGCTTTTGCAGTGAGCTTTCTTTTCTTGGATGCTGCTAGGAAAGTTTCATATGTCCTTTTCTTGATTTTCCAGTGGGCGCCACAAAGGGCAAAACAACTCAAGTGAGAATGATTAAGGAGGGTGCCAATGCTCGACAAGTTTATCCTGAAATTGCTTAAAGAAATGGGATATACATTGATTCATTAGGCAAAAGTGACACACTTGCCATTAAACTGCTTAAGGAGGTATGTTTTTTTTTTTCGGTAAAGGATTAAGGAGGTATGTTAATATATAGAAAGCCAAAAGTTACCAATCAAAGATGGAGCCATGAATTATTTTGGCCTGTAAAATCCTATAAATGGTCACATTTTTCACTATTCCACCATAGTAATTGACTTTACATTGATTCTCCAGTGAGCACCACAGAGCGCAAAACAACTCAGCAAGAATGACAAAGGAGGCTGCCAATGCTCAAAATTTTTATTGTTAAACCACTTAAAGAAATGGGATATACATTGAATCATTAGGCAGAAAACAATACGCATGTCATCAAACCGCTTAAGGAGGTATGTTAATATATGGAAAGCCAAAAAGTTACCAATCAAAGAGAGAGCAATGAATTATTTTGGCCTGTGAAATCCTATAAATGGTCACATATTTCACTGTTTCCATAGCAATTGAATTTACATTGATTTTCCGATGAGTGCCACAGGGGGCAAAACAACTCAAGCAAGAATGACTAAGGAGGGTACCAATGCTCGACATGTTTATCATTAAACCGCTTAAAGAATTGGGATACTTTCATTCATTAGGTGGAAAACGACATGATTGTCATTAAACCACTTAAGGAGGTATGTTAATATATGAAAAGCCAAAAAGTTACCAATCAAAGAGGGAGTGATGAATTATTTTGGCCTCTGAAATCCTACAAATCATCACTTTTCACTATTTCACCACAACAGTTGAATTTACATTGATTTTTTAGCGGGCACCACGAAGGGCAAAACAACTCAGGAGAATGACGAAGGAGGCTGCCAATACTCGACAAGCTGCCTTCTCAAAAGGTCGACAAGGGCTATTCAAGAAAGTAAGTGAAGGATGTGTTCTTTGTGCCGTTGAGATGGCCATTATCGTTCTCTCTCCTTGAGGCAAGCCTTTATATTTTGGTCATCCTTCTGCGGATGCAGTCCTAGATAGGTTTGAACAACCACACAAGGCTTATATTGATGCTATTCAACAGGCTCAAACTGATAGAGACCAAACCCTAGAGAAACTGAACAAACAATATGCCGATGTGCTCGAGCAACTGAAAGTTGGAGCTGAAGAGCTGAATGATATTAAGGCCCTGCGATTCGAAAACTTTAGCTTGTACGAGTTTCTGGTATTCGGGAAATGGCTGGAAGATGTCGAGAAAGCGTTGGACAAGAGAAGGACGGAGCAGTTGGCCTTGGAGGCTTCAAGTTCGACTCCATGCCCGAGAGCTATTGATGCCTCTATCATTAGCCAAACCAATGATAAATGTGGTGATCCTCGTAAATCAGAAGCTGGAAACGAGTAATCAATTCCAGCGGACTTTGGAAGAGATTGTTGACTCGTCTTAAATTGTATTTTCATGATTCAGTCAATCTCTCCACTTCAACAAGAGAGGCCTCTTGATAATAAAGCATTAAAAATGCTCATTGAAGTAACAGCAATCTTTCTTTGATTTCCGATGCTGTGTTCGTTGAAATAGCTCGTTTTCATCACTCTTGTGATTATCTTTTTCGATGGAATAAGAACAGCACTAAAGGAACAAACATATGAGTAATTCCTGAAGACAAGAAAACAGAAAGGCAGAAGAAACATAAAATCTTGCCTTCCAAATCAAATGTTTGAACTCGTGATGACCAATGGTGCAATGAGAATCCGACTCAATTCAAGCGAAGCGAAATCAACATAACGAGTGAGACCAGCACATTCTTGCCTCTTACGATACCTTTTAGATTACATTCAAATTACCCAGTTTATTGATCTGTCATTTGAATACAAAGGTACCTGATTTATACCGGTGATAGCCTTCTTCTTCCATGAAACAAATGAGTTCTAAGTTGGGAGAAGCTCCCATCATTTTCTTCCCCAACATGTCCTCATACTCCCTCCGCCATTGCATAACGAGCGAGACCAGCACATTCTTGCCTATTACAATACCCTTTAGATTACATTCAAATTACCCAGTTTATTGATCTGTCATTCGAAAACGAAAGTACCTGATTTATATTGGTGATAGCCTTCTTCCTCCATGAAACGAATGAGTTCCGAGTTGTGAGAAGCTCCCATCATTTTCTTCCCCAACATGTCCTCATACTCTGTTGACACTTAAAGTTTGATTGATCATTAGTAATTTAATGCACAAAAATTTAGGGATTAATTTTAACCCCTAAACAAAAATATTAGAATTAAATTGCATGGCATATAGTTTTAGGAGCATTTATTATTATTGCATTTGCATTGGACTGGTGACGGATGAGCTTCAATTGATGGTTTCAAGCTTTAATTTAACGAGTTAAACTAAGCCCACAATGAGGGAGAATTTGGCTAGGCCCATCAAGGAATAACGAGTTGAAAGATGAGAATATCCCCGAGAAGATTCACATTATTCTTCCAATATTCAGAGAAAGTGTCGGATGAAATATTGAAAAAATATTACACGTGGGATACAAGAGCTAAATAGGTAATATTCAAATTTATTCTCTTTCATTGAATAACATAGTCCTCTCACTTATAAAAAGAGGGTCACACAATTCCATTGGGGCACACAAAAAATATAGAGAAGGCATAAAGAAAGCATGAGTGATAGAGAGAGCAGAGTGTAGGCTCCCCATTTTGAGAGATGGCGCAACATATTAAGAAAAGAGAGTTTGTAGGTTGTCTCCCTCGAGCATGAGAGCCCTCATAGCCGGAATTGAACTTCATCAACTCCACGATGCAGCACTATTTCACTATTTCTTTGCTGCTGTAGTCAGCGACGACAAGGCCGTTGCTGGTTCTCACCAGCCCCGCCCTCTGCTGAAGCGAGTGGCGCCAAGTCCCGTCTTCTTGGACCGTCACCTCCAACTGCTTCTGTGACGCCAAAGCTTCTGCCCCGACGTTGCTGCTCCCATCAACGTGACGTCCAGACTTGTTGCTCCCTTGTTGGCCCGACGCCACTCTATCGTGACGGGTCCTGGTTTGACGTTCCACACCGATCCACAAAGCCCGCCTGTCCCCAATCTGAGAACAATGAAGCAGCCACGACCGCTCCTCCTTGACACTCGTCAAAACAACGTGGCAGCAGCAAAGAAAGGGACCAAAAACAACGAAAAAAAGATAAAAAAGAGAGCCATATTTTTTTTTCAAAATAAAGATACCAAAAAAAAACATTAGTTTAGGATGTTAAATTTTCTTTAATTGCATGTTTAATTATTGTGCAATTTTAATTTCGAATTTAATAAAAAAAGAAGAAAAAGAAAATATAAAAAAATCATGCATGTGTAATGTAGAATTAGGTCATCACTTACGTGTTATCTAGTCATTGCACATTTAGAATCATTTAAATGTGTGCCATATTAGGATGGTTGTATCTAACATTGTTCTCGTCATCTCATTAGGTCATATAGTTAATGCCCGTTACATATAATTTGTCGCGTGTTATTTTAGACATTTTAGTGATCGCATGTTAATTAGAAATCAATTTTAGGTTAATGTGATTTTCTAACTAATATTGTAGATGCTTTCGTAACTTCAAGGTAAATAACTTCCTCCCTTTCCTCGTAATTTATTTAATGCTTTGATCATTGAATGTTAAATAATGGTTGTGCACGTGCTTGATCACCTTACATGTTAGGGAGTAGGTTAAAATCAATCCAAATTGCCTGCAAATCATTTTTTTAAATAAAAGAGAAAAGGTACCGAAGAGGCGTTAGAGAAATCTAACGTAATCATCTTGATATAGATGGTTTTACCTCGTCGGATATTCATTCGAGTATCTAGAGCACGAAATAGATCACAAAATATTAGTTATGTATCAACGTTCCAACAAAAATATTTGTATACATCAAAAACCCCAGGTTCCACGAGGTAAATGCATTAAAAAAGGACAAATTTTAGCGGATGGTGCCGCTACAGTTGGTGGCGAACTCGGATAATCCATGAATATTGATATATATATTCCATAAAAAAAAACCTTTTTATTTTTAATTAAATATTTCTAATCAAGTCCCCGATCCCATAGTTTTTAGTTCGTAGGAGTAAAGTAATTATTCCGTTACTTTACTTGGGTTTTTAATCAACCCATCAAAAATATATTAGTGGCTATTCCTAAGTAAAAATCATTTGCATACTAAAAACTTAAACTCTAAGTCGCGAATTGGTATGGGCTTGGGAGAGCCCGAACTAAATTTAGGCTTAGTAATCTATTAGCCAAATCTTAGATGGTGCACTTGAGGTGAGGTCGCGACATACTCCCTCCACCATTGCATAACGAGTGAGACCAACACATTCTTGCCTCTTACGATACACTTTAGATTACATTCAAATCACCTAGTTTATTGATCTATAATTTGAATATGAAGGTACCTGATTTATACTGGTGATAGCCTTCTTCCTCCATGAAACAAATGAGTTCCGAGTTGTGAGAAGCTCCCATCATTTTCTTCCCCACCATGTTCTCATACTCCCTCCACCATTTCATAACGAACGAGACCAGCCCATCCTCTTACGATACCCTTTAGATTACATTCAAATTACCCCGTTTATTGATCTGTCATTCGAATACGAAGGTACCTGATTTATACTGGTGATAGCCTCCTTCCTCCATGAAACGAATGAGTTCCGAGTTGTGAGAAGCTCTCATCATTTTCTTCCCCAACATGTCCTCATACTCCCTCCACCATTGCATGTAGCTGCTGCTTTCCAAGAAAATATCGGGAGAAACCGCATAGTTCTTCAGCAAACCCATAACATACTTCTCAAACTTGACCAATTTTTCTATTTCTCTGCTGTTCGATCCTCCACTGTTCAGCAACTGGCACGATATTCACGCCTCCTCCACATGGACCCAGAAGCGTGAATCCTCCGTGACGCTGAACATGATCTTCTTCATTTTCGAATTGTTAGGAACACTAATCTGGGGCTGTTTCTTATGTTCATCCAGCCACTGTTCCAATAACTTGAAGTGCTTGGATCTCCCCTATGTAACTTCTGTTACCCCATTTATAGTACTCGGCTATGTGGAGCAGCTCGACCATCCTCCAGTAATTTGTTCCTGCGAAGAGCCAGTGGATCCGCATTGGTGCTCCTGCTCTCTGAGGCCTCTTCTCCGCCTCTTTGACCACAGGTTTCCAGTACATCTCGAGCTCTGTTTTGAACTTAACGATTTCATGGTCACACTTAAACATTTTGTTCTTGAAGCTGTCGTAGTAACCAGGACCCCGGCCATCGTCTTCGCATTTGTTCTTATACCATTCAAAATAAGCTAGGTACACTTTCATTTTGTTCAACAACTTAGCAGGATCCAATGCCTGATTCTTTCGTGCTAGGATTTCTTTTGAGGCATCCCTATCTTCCTCCACAGAATATCAACATCCATATTCTGCTGCTTCCACAGAATATCAACATCCATATTCTGCTGCTGCCATTACAATGAGAGTTCAGTAAATGAAGTTCCAAAGGGTAAAGCAAATGCGTTTACAACATGGGACAATTCAGGTGGACCAAATTTTTCCTGGTTAAGCATGTGAAGCTAAAAGTGGGGATACAGTTCATTTTGCTTTAAATGGCAAAGCACAATTATCCTTCTGGTTTCGACTAAATCAAGTGTGAATCCCCTTGTGAGATGTATGGACTACATGTGCACCAAAGAAGGTACAACAAACTGTAACCTGAATTTGCATAAGGCCAATTGCTGCAACTTGCGCAGTTATCCCAGCTTTAAATGAATTAGCATCAGCCACACTAAAAGGAGAATGATTCTTGCAAATCAATCGCTGTTCGAGACATTCAATGACGCTCTTATGATTGAAAATTTGGGGATCTGCAGTGCCACCATTCCTTTCCTGGCTCATCAGGGTGAGCAACTAAATTATGGATTCAGGGGCATCGAAGCATGCACCGCCCGATTCTGAACACAAAAGAAATTTACCAAGAGGCCTGTATAGACTCCGCTTCGTGGTCAACAGGAGAAAGAGCCTGGGGAAACAGTCATCCATACGAGCCACATGCAAGAAGCAAGAACTCCATGTTGAATATTGCAATATGGCTTGTTGGAAGCCACTGTCCCCGATGAGGGGCAAACCGAATGTGATGCAAAGTGGACGGTTTCTGGTGGCAGAATCGAGTGTACGTAGGAGCCATAGCGTGAAAAGAGAGGCAACGGATCCACCCAAACAATCTACAGTTATAATGTGTGGAATAGACTTGGTAGAAGCTGCGACCTGCATCAAAGCTGGATGAGCATCGACAGACATAGATTTTCTAACTTGCAGCATGCGTTTATAGTTAAATTCACTATTCTTTCCATTCTGATATTGTCACGAAAAACAGACCATCTAATAGTATAAACAAAATAAGAAAATAAATCAGACACTTATGATTGTTACGGGTAAAAGCTCTGCTCACTAATGGGTTAAAAACTAAAACCCACCTCTTATATATGATATTTGGATGCAAAATCGAAAACCTTCTTAGCAGGCTCAAATTAGAAATTTGACTCCAATAAGGATTTGTTCTTATTTCACATATTTCAGTGAACCAAAAGTCTGATAAAGTCTTTTCTAATTTAAATCACAAGTCCTATTGGGAATTTTAATTTTCGCTTGGATCGGATTTCTTTGTGAGCTCAAATTAGAGACATGTTCTCAAAATTATTGTGATCAGGTCAAACAAAATCTCGAATTGGCTTTTGTTCCCCAAACTCTAGTTTTCTCCGTGATCAGTCAAAGGTAAGATTAGGGTTAGGGAACTTGCAAATAGTCACTTCCTCGTAATCTAGCTAGCTCTGATAAGTAACTTTGAGAAGGATTCAGATCTAAGACCTCGTGCTTTTTGAGATGCAAAGCCTAATTACTTTAGCAACTCAGCCAAACTCCCTCGGTTCACACGCAACAATATTTCTAAGGGCCAGATGGCAATCATCAAAACGTAGAATTCAATTTGCAGTCATATCTTGATTCATTCAGAGCTGCAATGGTATACTTAAAATGCTACTCAAAACAATGTATTCCTTTCTCTTCTCGGCTAGGAATAGGATTATGTTTGACTCAACTGAAAAGAATGGAAAAAAGGCAATGGGCCATCAATCCGAGAGGAACTGTTCAAACAATTGACTGAATCATTAACTATTTTGCCAAAAGACGCAATCCACGCTCCAAAAGAAACAAAAAGAGGGTGATCCACTTTTTCATCAAATGAAGCTAACGATATGTGAAGAAACAACTCAAAATGGCCACCGATGAAGCAACAATCAGAGCAGATGCAAGCATTCCACGACCCACTTCAACAAGACCTGATTCCTAGGTCTGAGAGCAACTCGTGTGATCTCTCACAGCGACTAACGAAAGCTCATTGATCTTCAAAATTAGTAACTAAAGCTCACAAATAATTCGAAAAGAAACGAACGATAAATACCTGAGCTTTGAGGGGAGTGGAGAGAGTTGAAAAGAGAGATCGCAGCTTGGTTATGGCAAAAGACGGGCTGTCCTTGGAGCAGAGAAACTGAAACTCAGAGGTCTCTGATGAAGAAGAAGGGACCAAATCGCCCTCTTCTAGGAGATAACTACTGGAGAGGTCACAAAGGTAATGATTTTGTATTCTGGGTGTTCGATTCTCGGATTTTCACTGTTTCAGAATATGGTGGGCTTAGGTGATTGCGGTCAATCTGGGACTGGAGCTCAGAGATTGCAGCCCATGAATTGCAAAGAATATCGGACGACACGACCAAAGTTGACAAATCAAGTCCGTTGCTAAATCTGCAAAAACGAAAAAAATCATTAAGAACAAGAGAGCAACTGAGAAACAAGAAGCAGGAACACGTCCTCTAGGAAGTGAAACGGGTCAAATGATTTGCGTAGGGAGCACTTTGTTCGCAGAATCCGAAATCGGGTCTCTTTCACTTTCGGAAGAAACTATGAAGTTGAGAACGATCGGAGAAGCTTTTTCTCTTTTGTTTCAACACGTACAGAGGTTCAGCAGCTTGAACAGAGTCCATCGTTGGAGCTTCCTTATTAGGCTGCTGCTCTTGGAGGACCGGCGAGTCAATGATGTTTGCATTTGGAGAATTGAACAGGCAGAAGCTGTCACATCCCGGATCCTAAAGGGATGGGGTGACACGGCCGTCCTTTTTCTCAAAGGATGCAGTATCTAATGACCCAAAAGTACAGCTTCCAAAAGTTTTCGCGATAATGCTTTTACTCTAATGGCCACTAACTAAGGAACTTGAAAAAATTAAGAAAAAGATGAAGTGAACAATCATAACTTAGTAAGTAATAGATCTCTTCTAAACAAGTCAAGTACCCACTATACATACCATACTAGGACTTCATAATCAAACTCATTGTATAAAATACATATCGAATCACATACAAATTGTTTCTTACCGACATAATTCTATACAAGTTAGAAATACTCATTTAAATCCATTATCACAATTCAAGCATTAATGATGGAAGCCATCGATTAATCTCTATCAAACATATGTTAATAATCCATTCCATCAACTAATCTCAAATCAAACTCATATGTACATTAATGGTCTATTCAATTAATCAATCTCATAGCACATCACACCTCAAGGCCTTAGAGGTGGCTCTCACAAAATTATGTTATCGTGTGGCATTTAGCCCTTGACCATTATATATAAATAGTATAAGGCCCTAGAGGTGGCTCCCGCGAAATTATGTTATTGTGTAGCACTTAGCCCTAGAATAAAAGGCTTTAAATGTGGCTCCCATGAAATTACGTTATTGTATAGCACTTAACCCTTTACCTATATATATAAATAGTACAAGGCTTTAAAGGTGGTTCCTAAGAAATTATGTTATCGTGTAGCTCTTAGTCATTGATTACAAGGCTCTAAAGGTGGTTCCCATGAAATTACATTATCGTGTAGCACTTAATCCTTTACCAACATATATAAATATTACAATGTTCTAGATGTGACTCCCACGAAGTTACGATATCGTGTAGCACTTAGCTCTTGACTACAAGGCTCTAAAGGTGGCTCTCATAACTCTTGACTACAAGGCTCTAAAGGTAGCTCTCATAAAGTTATGTTATTGTGTAGCACTTAGTACTTTACTAGTCCATATCCTAGTTGATTTCCTTAGTCTTTTACAATCAATTTTTTCTACAAAACCAATTCAGAATCCATAAAATAAATCGGTATCACATAACGAATCAAATCACCTTTCATTAAGCCATACTCAAAATCAATGTAACTCTTTCATAAAAAGGTTGTTACACCTAAATTTTGGCGATTTGTTTTAGTATTTATTAATTGCATTGGAAAATTAGAAAATCTTTCATTAAAATTGCATTGTATATAGACATTAGGAGCACTTGCATCGCTAGTTTTAAAATTCATCAAGAAAAGTTTTTAAAAAAAAAAAAAACGTGGGTCCGGGCCAGGGCTGGGCCTGCCCGGCCCCTTTCTCTTTCTTTCCCTTCCCCGCACGGGCCTGGCCCGCTTTTCTTTTTCCCTTTTCGGCCCAGCCCGCGTCTTTCTTTTCTTCTTCTCTCCTCCACCATCGCCGCGGCAACGGCTCCTTGTGAGCAGAAAAAGCGGCAGCAGCAGGTCAGTAGAAAAACAGCAGCAGCAAGTCAGCAGAAGCAGGTTGCAGCAGTCAAGAGCTGAAAAAGGCAGCAAGTCAGAGCAGCAGAAGTCAAGGGCAGAAAAAGGCAGCAAAAAGAGAGAAAAGAAAAAGGGTCACGGGGGTGAGACCAGAAGAAAGAAAAAAAAGGGGAGCTCGGGAGAGAGGAGGTGCCCGAGACCGGAGGGGAGACCGAGAAGGAGAGAACTCGGGGGAAAGAAAAAAAACACACACTGAGCAACCGAGACAAAAAAGGGACGGAGAGAAAGAGTTCGAGAGGGAGGCAGAACCGGGAGAGAAAACGAGGAGAAACCAAAAAAAAAAAAAAAAAGGAGAGAGCCCGAGAGATCGAACCGGAAGAAGGAAGACTCGAGGAGCAGCTAACCGTTGCCGGAGGCCCGTCCGCCGCCGTCGTCCGCCGCAGCCTGTCCCCGAACGAGGTAAGTCTCCCTGAACCTCGGTTGCTTTATTTCTGGAAAATACCGGGCCGGAGCTCGCGGCCGACCGGCTCGCGCAAGCTCCGGCCCTCGTCGTCCTCGCATTTCGCTCCTATTTCCCTTGTATTTCACGTCCGAAGACCCCTAGAGCATGTTCGAGGCTCGGTCGAGCCGGAAACGTTTGATTTTGGTAGCGCGCCCCAACCGTTTGACGAAATACCCCACCGAGAAAACCGACCCTAGCCCTTGCCGGAGCTCGGCCTTTAGATTTTCTGCATCGCTAGGAGATATATGGTGACCACGCGCCATTTTTGGCGTCTTCCTCGCTTTCCGGAGCGCTACTCGGTGCTGTTCGGGTCGGAAAGATTTTTTTTTTCGTAGCTCGCCGGGGTCCATCCGACGGCTCTCGGAATGCCGGCCAGCGAGCCGCCGGCACCGCTCGGCGTCGGTCGGACGGAACGACCGACACCAGGCGACAACATGTTGACTTCCAGAAGGTCGGTGAAAGAGAGCGGCGGTCTTCGGGCGGACGTGCTACTGCTGCGGGAAGATGAAGACGTCGAGGAAGAAGAACAGAGGAGGGGAGAAATCTGCATGCAGAAAAAGGACAAAAAGAATGAATAAAAAAGAGAAAACAAAAAAACAAAAGAAAAGAAAAGGGCCAAAAACGAAAATAAAATGGCTTTTGAGCGGGCCTGGGCCCGCGCCAGATGTAGGATGTGTTTGGTTCAACATTTAGAAGCGTTATCCGAAATCTGCAGTTTAGCTACAAGAAAGAACTTTGGGATAAAACAAAGATGTTTGGTAAATTCTACTTTGAGTAAGAACTTTGAAATGAATGCTATTTGGTAAATTTTGTTTTGAAAAGCCCATTTGCTGATTAATCTAAACTTTTTAATTTTTACTTGTTTAAAATTTTTAAAAAATGTGGATTTTTTTAAAATTTATATTTGATAACAATGTTAAAGATGTTGTGCAAACAATTTAATTAAAAATAAAATCTTCTTTTTGCTAAAAATATTGAATGAAAAAAAATTCATGTACCCTCTTTCTCAATTATAAGAAGAATACTTTCATTATAATAAACGTGGTAACATATGCTTCAAGGAAAGAAACTCATTATCCTTAAAAATTACAAACATCCTTAACTTGACTATTTCTTAAATTCATAGCTATTTGATCACGTACATATGTCATGTCATATCCCACATCATCATTTGAAGCATTATTATCTTCATCTACATCATCGGACTCCATTGTATATAAATTGGGATCCAAATCCACTATAGCAAAATGTGCATCATTCATGGCTTCTTCGTATATAATTGTGCAAAGCCATCGCTGCTATCACAATTTTCACTTGCTTTGTGTATGGATAACTTAGTATATCCTTTAGAATCTTCCATTTCTTCTTTAATATACCAAAAGCTCGCTCAATTTCTGATCGTAGTGAGGAGTGGGCACAATTAAATACTTCTTTATAACCTGTCGGTTAAGGACCTCGTTGAAAGTCAGGCAAATGATATCTGACTTCTTTGTATGGCCCCAAATAACTTGTAGGATTTGGATATCCAGCATATACCAAATAATACTTACCTACACAAAAATGTCGTAAATATAATCAACATATAACACGTACATATATTAATGCGTAAAAACCATTAATTAACAAATCTTTTGGAGGATGAGGAAATTGTAAATCATGTCTCCTAATGGCTTCATATATATTTTGCTTAAAGGACATTTTGTTAGCTTTTTAAACACTCATCCTAACCTCTGTTCCGAAACATGATTTTGTAATTAAATACAACATAGAAGAGTTATTGGCATATGTATGTTATTTTTTCATTTAAGTCACCGGAACCAATCTCAGCCAACCTTACCAAAATCCATTTTACAGTAGTAAAACCACAACAATACTCCAATCTGACTGGGATTTTGATTCCAATACTGACCACTATATGCATAGCAACATATGCTAGTTCTAATTAAGCAGATTCTACAATGGCCTACCTGAAAATTAGGATTGCCAAGAGCAAGAATATCAGAGAATTAAGAGGAGTCACTCTTAGAGGATATCAAGACATCTTTGTTTTTACGCCCTTCAAAGTCACCATGAATGTAATGATCGATCCAATGGATCATCTATCAAGGCATCATGTCAGCAAACAAACTACATCCAGTCAAATTTCAAATTCAAACAAATAGCAAGCTTGCAAATTTTTCAACTAAAACAGATTGGCTGTTTCAATCTCATTCAGTCTTATCTTCTTGAAATGATGTGGCAGCCTCTCATAGGTAAAACTAAGATACAAAAATGACTGCATAAACTGAGAGGATCTGAACACACATATGAAGCATTCTCAACATGAAGAAATAATATACCTGATTAAGCATCCATTTGAAGCCAACTGCAGCAGAACATTCGTTCTTGGAAGCACTGCTGAACCAGTCTAAGTCGTAGATTCTATCCAGCGTTTGTATGATAGAAGAAATATTTTTCCTTCTAATCCAAACAGAGAATATCTCCCTGTTCGAACTAACATTGACATGACTATTCAAAAGAGTCTCAAACCATCCACTCCCTGATCTCTGCATTGATATGATTGTGAAGAATCGCACTGGATTATGTGAACACTCAAGCCTGTTTATATTAAAGAGAAGAAAATCAGGTCCAACACCAAATGCTTATTTTCCAATACCAGTGAATGATTCTCACTTACCTGCTAAAAGTCTGAGGTCTCGGGTAATGCATCAAAGGGTTATCGATAAGGAGTAATCATTCATGATCAGTAATAAGGTCGTAATCTAGACCCAACAGCATGCTTCAAGCTAACAATAAGGAGTAATCATTCATGATCAGTAATTAGCTTACCCTTTCCAACTCCCTGAAGAGCACTTAATGGTTGCCAAAGGGCCGAAAACGTGATACCAATGCTAAAGAGATGGACGGTGCTTCCAGACATCCACATCATGAACCCCATCATCATCAAATTCTAGAATGGGGCTTGCGCCACCTCCCACGCTTTCTGTTTACAAAATCACAGCAGTACAATTCAAAGCTTATCTCATTGATGCTTGGATCGAAGCTCTTCCACCACACTGAATTACCCCCAAAAAAAGGAAAAAAACAACCTTTTGTTTGATTAAATGCTTAAAACTAATCCGTATCGACTTAGTATTTCCAAAATATGGTGTTATCTATATCCTGATGTTTAAACTGATAAAAAAAGACCGCAATCTATACGCGTGGTCTTTAGAACTGAATCTCAACACTTGCACACTCTTTGTCACGTCAGCTCAAAACACATACAGCTTCGGATCCGAAGATCCTCACAAGACCATTAATAGAAGTTCCGGAGTGGAAAGGAGGAGTACCTGAGCTTTCCAATTAGCTTCGGCGTCCTTCTTTTGTCGGGCGACTGCCGAATCATCCTGCGGACAAAAGCAAAAAAGGGGAATTGATCGATTATAAACAAAACCCACGTATTCGATGCCCAAACCAGACCGAATCAAGAACACGCGAACTCAATCGGACGAGGCGAACGAGCTTGCGGGGGTGTACCTGATCGGGAGAGGCGCGAGAGAACCCGAGAGGATCGGGAATGTCGCGGGAGGCGGGAGGGGGGCGGGGGAGCAGGGCAGCAAACGCGAGGGGAGAAGAAGGGAGAGAAACAAACCTAAGTTTTGTTCTTGAAATTGAATGAGTTTTTAGGGCAAAAAAAGAACTCTACAAAATTTCATTAATAAAAGCTCTCAGCATTTTCGAAGGTCAGCATTCCTAGGGCTAATTTAATAAAAATTTTCGGGTGGTTGACAACTTAAAGCCTTATTGAGAAGTGATTTGCCAAATACACCGATCTCCAAATGCAAATTGCACCTTCACCCGGAAATACTTTGGGAAGCCGTACTTCCAAATGCAAACACCTTCATCTTCCCTCCGATGAGCCGACGAGGCCGACGACCGCCGCCAAGGGTCCCGACGCCGGCGAACGCCGCCGAGGGGTCACGACCCCACCGACCGCCGCCCGGGGTCGCGCGACCGCCGCCAAGGTCGCGCGACCTGTGCCCGTCGCCGTCGGGCCGGTTGCCGGGTTCGCGCGCCCCGCGAAAACTCGGGTCGCGCGCCCGAGCGACGGAGGCGGGTCGCGAACCCAGGCGACGCCGCCTAGGTTGCGTGCTTTACAAAGTGTAGTATTTACCAAACGGTATTTTGGCCAAAGTTGCTTTTTTCAGACCGCAATGAAAAATTTCATTTTACCAAACTAGTATTTGCATTTCTAAACCCCTTTAACCTAAGGATATTTGCATTTTTGGGGCATTTCGCCCAAAAAGTTCGAACCAAACGAACCTAAATATCTAACCAAATGCACCCTGAGAGCTTTTTGAGCGGGCCTGGGCCCGCGACAGATGTAGGGGGAACGGCCGGGCCGTGAACAAATGGGAATGGGCCGTTTTAGAATTTTTGTGAGCTAATTAGGGTTAATTCCATGTGGGCCTTTTTTTGTTTTTGCTTCTTTTTTAGTAGGTTTAGGGTCGGCCCAGTCTATCGTGGCCCAACCCGGACCGCAGGATCCGAATCAGTTTAGTAGGGTCGGGCCTTTTGACCCGATCCGAATTATTTCTTATAAAAAATATATAAAATAAAATAAAAATCCAAAATTTCAGAAAATCATAAAAAATTTCGGAATTTCAGAAAATTCATGGAAAATTCAGAAACCTGAAAATTTATAAAAATTTTCAAAAAAATATTTTTTAATTTAAAAAAATCAAAAATATTAAAATATTGGAAATTCCAAAAAAATTTCAAAAATCTCAAAAACTCCAAGTTTATTTTAGAGTTTCCTAAAAAGTTTTAAAATAATTCTTGGACCATTTTCTCTTTAAAAAATGTCGGAAAATCATCGGTTTAAAATTGTATTGGCAACAAACCTTACGAGCTTCACCTTAGGGTTTTAATTATCCCTGGATACACCGCTTCGATCGCACGCTTGCGACGATGATGCGATGATTATGGTTTCCTCCTTTAGTTTAATTAGGGTTTTAATTATCCTCGGATACAATTGCCCTTGATTGCACGCTTATGATGCGATGATTATGGTTTCCTCCTTAGTTTAATTAGGGTTTTAATTATCCTCGGATACAATTGCCCTTGATTGCACGCTTATGATGCGATGATTATGGTTTCCTCCTTAGTTTAATTAGGGTTTTAATTATCCTCTGGATACAATTGCCCTTGATTGCACGCTTATGATGTGATGATTATGGTTTCCTCCTTAGTTTAATTAGAATTGTCATTTATTTATCTTATAATGCTATGTGTTTATTTTCTCCTGCAATTTATTTAATGCTTTCTTGAATTACTGATTGTCATATTTTGATGATTGCGCACCCACATGATCACTTCACATGTTAGTGGTTAAGTCTAAAATCAATCCGAACTACCTGACAAAAGTCTTTTTGAAATGAACAAAATTAGGTACCGAAAGGGCACTAATTGGTTAATTAGTGTAATCAAGTCACCGACCCTAGAATCTCTAGTTGCGTAGAAAGTGAGGCACACTCCCATGCCTCGATTGGTTTCTAGCCGACCCCAATAAGCTAGTGGCAACTCCTCATTTGAAGATTTTCATGAACTCCGAATGTCATATGGGCTTGGGAGAGCCCACGTCTAATTAAGGGTCCTGGACCCATCCTTTGGACAATACCCCTAAACCTATTTATTTATATATTTATTTCCCTCTCGGGATGGAAAAAATAGGATGCGACAAAGGTCTCGTAAATCCAAAATATATCATATTTTCCAACTTCATTCATCAGAGAATATATATATATCACAATACATTTCCCACACCATTTTTGAATTTATTTCATAAACTAGTAACATTTCAAAACGTCTCTCATCAAACGTTTCCCAAATCAAACAAGAATTCATTTCATAAATCATTTCGTAATGTAGTACGCACATATGAACTTTCACATCACCTTCTATAACACATTATTCAAACCATTCTCAAATAAATAAAATGTAGTAAATGCTTGATCCAATTTTATGCTCCCAATATACTCGATCCATCACTTTTATTTTATTTTCAAAGAAATATTAAATCATGTAATGCTTCTTTAACTCATAATATACATATGTATATATGTATGTATATTATCATGTTCAAATATGATTTTACGAAACCAAAGAAGGGATAGTATCACTCACCTGGATATGCCCCAAACCAAAATAATAAGGCTCATTAGAATCAACGAACTCACAATCCTATCATATCGGTAAGAAATAATATTAAAACCAAGTAAAATGCTATCTCAACAAGGACACAGTTAAATTAAACTTAAACGCTAATAGAATAACTTTCACGCATCAACAAATTGCTCGCCCAAAGAAATTATTCAAATCTAAACGCAACCCGAAATTCGCCCTCAAAACCTAAAATCTCCTCCAACCAAACCATTGCACCAAAATGATTCCCGTCAAACCCTACAGCTCTACAATGCCATAAACTGCAATTTCCATAAAATCCCAAAGGTCCACAACTCGAAAATCGAATTTCGCAGCTTGATTTTCATGTGACTTCAAATTTGAGTCCTAACCCTAAAAATTATTCCAATTAGATGAATGAGAGACGTGAGCACTTATCAAACATTGCGAGATGGAATTGAGTCGACTTAGTGAGGCGTTTTGTGGTGAGTATGCGTGAAGCCCCGTTCTCTTTTCCTCTTTCCTCCTCCTCTTCTTCTCTTTTCGTTCAATTTCCTTTTTCGCGCAAGCTCTCAGGTGAGCTTTATAAACCGCAAGTCCTATTCTTTGCTTTATTGACAGTGGCTTTTTTTTTTTTTTTTCCTTTCTTTTCTTTCGGGGCCATCACTGTTGACTTGGTCAACATATAGCAGACTCAGACGATAAAGAGGCAGTAACTGCATCAGGAGAAAGAAAAGGACGAACGTTTTATAGCAGCATCTTAGAAAAACAATTTAGTGCTGACAAGAAAGTTTACGATATGCCAAATAATATATCGGTTTTTGTACCACCTGGTTGCAAAAATGAAAACGTTATTTTCCCACGAAAATCCTTCGTAGTTTATGCCCCCAACGGGCTCTCCATTGACTGTTCGGAGGGCCGGAAGAAGAAGAAAAGAACGGCTTTTGCCATTAAAGAAAGAATATGTTCCAATTCATCAGATGGAAACGCATGCTTACTCCGAGAAGGTTCTCATGGCCATGGCATGAATTTAAAAAAGAAAAAATTAAACAAAGAACCAACCATTGACTAGGGTTTGAGAGGTGAAATTGCCTAGTTTGGGTTGTCGATGGAGGTATTTATGGAGCAAACTGCCACTTGCTTCTGTAATATCTCTTTGATGATTTTAGTCTTACATAGACCGAGTCAATGAAAGTTTTAGGAAAATCTCTTACGATGTTTTGAAGATAACAAAATAAATCAAAGTTTATTGACATGTTTAATAATTGAGTAACTAGGTTAAAGATGCACAAGCCACTATGCATATGATAAAATGTATAAATGATATTATTAAGGCCATACTTGAAGAAGAAGGGACCAAATCGCCCTTTCTTAGAGATAACTACTGGAGGGGTCTCAAAAGCAATGATTTTGTATTTTGGGTGTTCGAATTCTCGGAATTTCACAGTTTCAGAAGATGGTGGGCTTTGGTGATTGTGGTCGATCTGGGATTGGAGTTCAGAGATTGCAGCCCATGAATTGCAAAGAATATCAGATGACACGACTGAGGTCACCAAATCGAGTCGTTGCTAAATCTGCAGAGACCAAAAAAAAATCATTAAGAACAAGAGACCAACTGAGGAACAAGAAGCAGGAACACGTCCTCTAGGAAGCGAAACGGGTCAAATGATTTGCGTAGGGCGCACTTTGTTCGCAGAACCTGAAATTGGGTCTCTTTCACTTTCGGAAGAAACTATAAAGTTGAGAACGATCGGAGAAGCTTTTTCTCTTTTGTTTCAACACGTACAGAGGTTTAGCAGCTTGAACAGAATCCATCGTCGGAGCTTTTTCTCTTTTGTTTCAACACGTACAGAGGTTTAGCAGCTTGAACAGAATCCATCGTCGGAGCTTCCTTATCGTGCTGCTGCTCTTGGAGAACTGGCGAGTCGATGACGGTTGACTTTGCGCTTTTTCGGATTGGAGAATTGAAACGGGCAGAAGCAAGTGGCAATTTGCTCGATAAATACCTCCATTGACAACCCAAACCAGGCAATTTCACCTCTTCAACCGAGGTCAATGTTTGGTTCTTTGTTTAATCTTTTCTTTTTTAAATTCATGCTATAGCCATGTGAACCTTCTCGGAGTAGGCATGCGCTTCCATCTGATAAAGGGAGAACATATTCTTTCTTTAATGGCAAAAGCCATTCTTTTCTTCTACTTCCGGCTCTCCGAACCGCCAATGAAGAACCGGTTGGGGGTAAAACTATGAAGGATTTCCACGGGAAATCAACGTTTTACTTTGCAACCAGGTGGTGAAAAGACCGATATATTCTTTGGCGAAAAATGGTTTTCTAAGATGCTGCTACAAAAAGTTTGTCCTTTTCTTTCTCCTGATGCAGTTACCAAGGAAGGTGCCACCGAAGATGTTGCCAAGTAATGACTTCCTCCGTTCGATTCTTGATTGGGAGTTCTCCCTTTTCTGGTCAGATTGATTCGGAGCTGAGTAGGGCTGAGAATTTGGACACGTCTCTGTACTCGAGTTGAGCCTTTGGACTCGGATGCTGCTCAAACTTGATTCGAGCTCGATTGAGTTTCCGGCTTCAGCCTCAACTCAATTCCGTGGTGTGTTTTTCAAGTCCCTCTAAGCTCAAACCGGAGAATTCGAAAATACAGGAAAAATAAATAAACTGAACGAATAAACTATCCGATCGAACTCATAAGTTAATCGGGCGATAAAAGTCATCCACTCTCCAAAGATATCCACTCACATAGAAAAAATCAAACAAATTTTTATTCATCTAAAATCGTCTACATTATAAGGGAGAGGTTTCCCCTATTTATAGGAGGACTACGACATAGGAACTAGACAAGCAATAAATAGACATGACATCTAACCAACGTTAAAAACCTAGAAAACTTAGAACTTTAACTCTTGAAAATTACAAAATATTAGAGACTCCTAAGAAATTACAGATGCAATAATTGTCTTAGGGACTTGTGTCACGGGCCGATCGATTCCTCGTTCCTTTGCACCCGTGCGGCCTTAGGATTTCTCCCAAGCAGCCTTTCCACTCAAACTCACAAAACTCTTAGAGAGAGAAACTCTAGAGAGAGAAGCTCTGGTTTATACTTCTTGTGTCGAATGAGATGCTTACAATGAGGGGGAGGAGCCCCTATTTATACAAGACTAGGCAAACCGTATCCGTAGATCCCTCCTCGATCTAACGGTGGAGATCACATCTCCCCAACTACCATCTACCCGTATTAATTACATAGGAGTAGCCTCCATCTTCCACCTACCGTATTAATTACATAGGAGTAGCCCCCATCTACTACCTACTTACATTGAATGCCTTGGCGTACGATTACCGTATCGCCCGCCCCTAGGAATAATCTAGAAGACTCAAGAAAACCCTAGAATACGGAGATCACGGTCGAGGGTCGCTCATGCCAAGGTTCGGTCACGGTCTCGCCCAAGAACCCTCTTGGATCGTTCAAGTCTTCGAGCCGTGACACTTGCATACTTGCAAAATTCGTACTCCAACTTTGACAAAAAAAAAAACACCTCAAAACAACTATAAATAACCAAGGAAGTTGTCTAGAACAACCTCCCATTGGTAGGTTGTTGATAAACTTCGAAACCAGCTACAAATGTGGTGTCTCGAAAATTCGGTAACTCTTCACGACATTGACAACTTCGGCAAGGACAGGTTTGGCACCACTTTATTCGGAGACTTCAGTCTCGATCCATTGAAACATGTTATGTCCAAATTCTATCTTGGCTTGGATCACCATCGATAGTGCTAACACTGAATTCATCGATAGAGCTAAGTCAAATGCTCTTGCATCACTATTCATCTGTCAGGAAGATCCTGGGGCACCCTATTTATACTGGAAATAGTCGCCATGCATCATGAAAGCAGCGAGTGGCGAGTTGTAAGAAGCTCCCATCATTTGCTTCGCCAATATCTCCTCATACTCCCTCCACCATTGCATGAAGCTGCTGCTTTCCAAGAAAATATCAGGAGAAACCGCATAGTTCTTGACCAAACTCATGACATTCTCCTCAAACCTGGCCAATTTTTCTATTTCTGAGCTGTTCGATCCTCTGCTGCCCAACAACCTGCCCGATATTCGCGCCTCCTCCACTTGTGCCCAGAAGCACGAATCCTCCGTGACACTTGGCACGAACTTCTTCATCTTCGAATCGTTAGGGACTCTCCTCGCAGGCTGTTTCTGATGTTTGTCCAGCCACTCTTCCAATAGCTTGAAGTGCTTGGATCTCCCTTGAGATATGTAACCTCTTTCGCCCCGTTTATAGTACTCGGCAATGTGAAGCGGTTCAACCATCCTGCGGTAATTTGTTCCTCCAAAGAGCCAGCGAATCCGCAGAGGTTCTCCCTCCCACTGAGGCCTCTCCTCCGCATCTTCCACCACTTTTTCCCAGTAATCAGTGAGCTTTCTCATAAACTTAACGGCTTCATAGTCACGCCTAGCCATTTTGTGCTTGAAGCTGTCGTAGTAACCAGAACCCTGGCTGCCATTTTCGCATGTCTTCTTGTACCATTCCAAATTAGCCAGGCACACTTTCATGTCATTCAAAAGCTTTGCAGGATCAAATGCTTTATTCTTTTGTTCTAGGACATCTTTTTCAGACTTGACTATCTCCCCCAACGGAGCATCAATATCCATATTCTGCGGCTGCCATGACAATGAAAGTTCAGTAAATGAACTTCCAAAAGGTAAAAGGAAAGCATTCATAATAAGGGACTATTCAAATGGAGCAAATTTTCCTAGTCAGGTATGTGAAGCTAAATGCTGGGATACAGAGCATTTTGGTACGGCAAAGCACAATTATGCTTCTAGTTTCGACTAGAACGATAGTGAAATTTCCTTCTGAGATGTATTCAGAATGTGTACGCAAAAGAAGGTACAATATATAGTTACCTGAATTTGCATAAGGCCAATTGTTGCAACTTGCGTAGTTATCCCAGCTTTAAATGAATCAGTATAAGGCACACTAAATTCAGAATGCTTCTTGCAAATCAATCGTTGTTCGAGACATTTAATGATGCTCTTATAATTGAAAACTTGGGCACTTTCTGGGCTCCTGGGGGCAAGCAACTCAACTATGGATTGAGGGGCTTCAAAACATGCACCACCCAATTCAGAACACACAAGAAATGTTCCAAAAGGCTTGTATAGGCTCTTGTCCATGGTCGACAAGTGAAAGATTTTGGGGAAACAGTCATCCTTATGAGCCACATGCAAGAAGCAAGCACTCCAGATTGAATTTTGCGATACTGCTTGTTGGAAGCCACCATCCCCAATAAGCGGCGAACCAAATGTGATGCAAAGTGGATGCTTTGTGCGTGCTGAATCAAGTGTGCGTAGGAGCCATAACGTGAAAAGAGAGGCAATTGATCCACCCAAACAACCTCCAGTTATAATGTGTGGAATAGACTTGGAGGATGTTGCTACCTGCAACAAAGCTGGATGAGCTTCGACAAACACAAGTCTAGAGCCAGTCAGACTTTCTAACTTTCAGCATGCGTCCCGAAGTCAGTTTTGCGGACATAATCACACTATTTCCCTTTTCATATTATTGCAAAAAACAAGCACTTAATTAATAAAATAATCAGAATCAGGCCCCAAAACTGGAGTCACTCAAACGTTTTCACTATTTCCCAACTACTAGTTACCCTCAATAATTGATATAGAATTTAGACCTCACAATTCCTCACGATACAATCTATCAATCTCATAAAGGAATTCACGAATTTTAACACAAAATTAATTGATTTGAAAACGCTGTTGTTTTCATTGTGATGTAATTGGGGAGCACGGCGCACAATTAACTGTCACGTCCAAAAAGCTTGGGCTAAAAAACAAAATCATCTCTATACATACACATAATATATGGATCCGAAGCAGGAAACCCCTTTTAGCATACTCAAATTAGGAGATATATTCAAACGGAATATGACTCCAACACAGATTTATTGTTGCTTCATATGTTCAGTCAACCAAAAGTCCACTCAAAACTTTCCTAATTTACATCAATGTCTGATTTGGAATTTCTACTTGCTCAAACTAGAAGTGCTCTCAGCAGATATTGTGGTCAGTCAGAAAAAATGCCGAACCAACTTTTGCACACCAGACTTTTCAGATATTGACAATTGACACTAGTGGTATGCTTAAGATTTGGGTCAACTCAAATGAGAAGATTGGAAAAGGCAATGGGCCATCAATGCTGGAGGAACTGTTTAGACAGTTGACTGACTGCTCATCATCAGCTTGCCAAAAGATGCGATTCACGCTGAGAAAGAAGCCACAAGGGGTTGATCCCCTTTTGACGCAAACAAAGCAAATATAATGTGAAGAAACGGCTCAAGTTCATCATCGGTAAAGCAATTATCAGAGCACATGTATGTATTGCAGAAACCACTTCAATAAGACCTAATTTCTAAATTTGAGACCAACCAGTTATAATTACAAGCAGTGGCTAAGCAAAGCTCATTGACCTTCAAAATTAGTAACTGGAGCTCATAAATCACTCGAAAAGAAACGAAAGATAAAAGGGTGCTACCTTAGTTCTCATGGGAGAGAGCTTATCTCGAAGAGAGTTGAACAGAGAAAGCGCAGCTTTGTTTATGGCAAAAGGCTGCGAGTTCTTCTTGGAGCAGAGAAACTGAAATTCAGAGGCCTCTGGTGAAGAAGAAGGGACCAAATCGCTCTCTTCTTGGAGATAACTTGCAGCAACCGGTGGGGTCACAAATGCAATGATTTTGTACCCCGGATGTTCAAATTCTTGAATTTTCACGGTTTCGGAAGATGGTGGGCTTTGGCGATCGCTGTCAACCTGGGACTGGAGTTGAGAGATTGCGTCCCATGAATTGCCAAGAAGACCGGAGGACACGGCCAAATTCGCCAAATCGAGTCCGTTGCATCTGCCAAATAAAAAGAACATCACGAACAAGAGACCGAGGAATAAGAAACAATCACGCGTCTCCTTTAGGAAGCGGAAAAAGGGGTAAATTGAAAGCGAAAATGCGCACTTTGTCCGCAGATTTCGGAATCGGGTCTCTTTCGCTTTCGAAACAAACTATAAAGTTGAGAAAGCTAAAAAGAAAGATTGTTCTTTCGCTTCAATACGTACAGAGGTTCAGCTTTTTCGTAGTTCATCGCCGGAGCTCCCTTATCGGGCTGCTGCTGGTGGTGGTCTGGCAGAACCGGCGAGTCGACGATGGTCGACTTGCCCCTCTTGGGATCTAGACGATCGAGACAGTCGGAATCACGAGGCCGTTTACTCCCTGAGTTCCCCATCGACGAACCCAAACCAGGCAATTTAATCTCCAGAAGGAGACCGACCTCCCTGAGAAGTCAATAGCCTGTTCTTCGATGAGACTTTTTCCTTTCAAATTTCATGGTAAATTGGTGTAAATTTCTCGGAATGAGCATGCCGTCAATTCGAGAACAAATTCTTTGCTTCTCATTTGTAACTTCCCAACCGCGACCCATGGAAAACGGCGACGACTTGTACAAACTACAAAATATTCACGCGAGAAATTGACTTTCTTTCTCTCTCTTTCAACCAAGGTGGCCCACAAAACAGACCTATCTCCTTTGCGTCCCTCAAACTCGTTTGCTTTTGCGATGCTGCTAGGAAAGTTTCATATGTCCTTTTCTTGTCCGAGTCTGAGGAAGGTGCTTTGGGAAAGTTGTTGGCAAATAACGACTTCCTCGGGTATAGTCTTGCATAGGGAGTTTCTTTGTATTGATTCCTCTTGCCAGGATTTCTTGATTGTGGAGTTTGAGTACATAGCTGAACTCGAGTGTATTTGAGTTTGACCCGACTTCCTGACTTGAGTAAAGCCCAAACGTTTGGACTCGGATGCTGCTTGCCGTTCCATTCAAGCTCGACCAAGTTTGTGACTCTAGTCTCAACTTATTTCTGTGTAGTGTTTTTCAGACTTGAATCGATAAGAAAATAGTAAACTTCCATCTAGTGAAAGCTCAAACTCAAATGAAAATAAATAAAATACCCAAACAAATAAAAGAATTATACTATCCGGTCAAACTCATGAGTCAATTAAGTGAAGTAATTTTCCTTAATACCCAAACAAATAAAAGAATTATACTATCCAATTAGACCCGTGAGTCAATTGGATGAAGTAATCTTCCTATTCAAGATAGATTCCATCGGATATATGTGCGAAATGGGAAAGCGTTTTACTGGTCGTACACTACCCTATAGTTGCAAGCCTAGATGGAATAGAAATGTCACGGTGAGTTGCGTCACATTATCTATGTCATTCATTATATGATTGGATCTTTTTTTATGAGGCGTTTTAGAAACGCATTGACAACAGCATAATGTACGAATGGGTCTCTTTCTTTAGAATGTCCGGAAAGTCATTGAGTGCATTTTTCTTCCTCCGTGGATCGTTCTACTGTGGGGACAAAGAAAACTTGCCGAGAACTTGGCCAAAGGCTTTAATCTCAAGTAGGCAAGGACAAGAGACTTGGGAGAAAACCGTCGCATAAATGGGAAAAGCATCTCTTCCATACAAAAAGAGTGTCCCACAACAGCATCAACAGAAAATAAAACTAATACATGATGGAAGTTTGAATGCTAGAACAAAGCAGAGACTATACTCCCGGGAAGATCAAGTTAGAAAGTGACCTCTATTTCGCTAGGTGAAAATTTGTCAAAACCATCATGTATTAATCAATCGATACAATGGAAGCAAGTGCAACGAGGCATTCATGTATGTAAGTCTCCATGACCGGACTTCGCCACATGGTGCCTATATTACCAGCCACATGATCTCTGCCTTGAAGCAAAGAACTAGGAAGAATTGAAGCTTTTGTTCCTAAGATCCTACCGTCATATAAAATTGGCAACTGATGTTGAGGCTCCAATCCAACTTTCTAGGGATCATCATACTTTACGAGACGATGGACGATTTGATCTAGTTCTCATGTCCTTAGTGTATTGTCGCGGCCTCCATTTCATGTCCTAGAGGCTAATGGCTTGGCTAAGTTTATTAGGGCTTAGCCCGAACTCTTCAAAACCCACCAATTTATGACTTATGGTCCGAGTTTTTAATTTGCAATCGATTTCATTTTAAAAAGAGTCGCCACTAATCAATTTGGGGTAGGTTATTAAAAATCAAGTATAATATTTTACTCATGCACAATCAAATAAACTTAATCACTAATACATTTCCAGTACCTAATCTTGTTTACGCCCTCGAGTTTGTTTTTTGAATTTTCCAAGGATTTTCCATGCATTTACGAAGAAAATAGATCAACATTTTTTTTTTTTTCGAAAATGTGCACCATTTTTGGATTTTCTGATTTTTCTGGAAATCATTTTTTGAATTTTTTTAATTCTTGGAATAAAAATATATATTTTTATATTATTTAATTTATGAAATATTTTTGGATTTTAAAAATATTTTTAACAATAAAAATAATAATATGATATTATAAAAAGGGACCCGGGTCGGGTCCCCGGATCGGAACTGACCCGAGTCGGCAAGGCCGTGGCCGGACTGGGCCTGATACGCAAGCCCAGTCCGGTTTTCCTCCAAAATGAAGCCCATCCACAAAGCAAAAGGGGGCCCATCCTGAAGCAAGATAGAAACCCAACTAGATTAAACTAAACCAGCCCAAAATCTATTCATTCCTTCTGAAGCCCAGCTAACCCATTTTTGGCTTCACGTTTTCTCACTCCCTGACAGGTTTTCACCACTCCCATCTCGACATTTCCAAACGAAGCACCAGATGCCGAGGCCGAAACTCATTAAACCAACACATCAACGGCCAAGACCACACACACCAAAACAACAGGACACACGTACTCATTTTATTGTAATAGTAAGTAATGATCATTAAAAGTGATGATTCATTGTAATTATTAAATTAATAATATAAGTAAAATCTAGATAAAACCTTAAACTAACTTAGAACCTGTGATCAAATAGGTTTCAAGTTCCAAAATGTAAAAAACCTGTCCTAGCGAGTAGGCTTCATGTTTTAAGTAAAACGCCTAGAATTGCTTACCCCTAAGCAACACCACCCAAAGCCCTAACCATCTTATTGGCACTTAAATACACTGAAAATAGCCATATATTGAGCCATTAGGGGATCAATGATGTAGACATACATTTTCTCAGCATTTTATTTTTTTTATTTTTTTTTTAGGAAGATTACACGTATCAAGCATCTTATAGACATGTCTAGTACTGATTAAGACACACTATAGGTCCGCGTGTGAATTTAGGATCCGTAAGACTACCAAGGAAAGCGCTATTCCACTTCAATTGGGTGGGGAAAACAATCCGTGAAGAGAAACACGTCAAGAGATAAGCATACATAAAATGAGCAAAATAACACAAAATTTATATACTTACTATATCATTATCCGTATTATCTTTTTATACAGGTCTTGAAAGATATAAGTTAGTAATAAAAAATTTCTCACATGAAACTCTTCCTTCTTAAAAAAATTACAGATACTCCCACTATCATATAATATAATATAATATAATATATTGTATTACCATGTAGTTAATAATTAATAAATACAAATCACGTGTTGACTTCCACTTGCTTGATTGATGTTATATACTAAACCTTACGCTCGAGCGTTCTTCAAGTTTCACTCTACTAGTTTCTACCCAACCAATGGCACCAATTTCCATCGCCTCCTCCTCCTCCTCAACTCCTCCTCCTTCCTCCTCTGCCAATCCAAACTCTCTACTGAGTACTACTCCAAATCCTGACCACCATTCGCCCCCACCGTCCGGCAGACCACCACCGACCATTAAGCCACCAAGCCCAACACCACCTCCGGCACGCTCCGCCTCTTCCTCCACGACTGTTTCATCACCGGCAACGACGCCTCCATCCTCCTCTCTTCCACCAAGCCCTCTCAGCCCGCCAAGCGACGCACTGACATGAACCTCTCCCTCCATGAGGAGGCCTTCGGTGTCATCACCTCCGCCAAAGCTGCCCTCGAGCTCGCCTGCCCTGGCACTGTCTCATGCGCGGACGTAGTAGCCGCCATTACCTTGTCACCATGGTCGGCAGCCCGCAATGACATCTCCTTGGGTCGAAAAGATGGCATAACTTCCAGGGCATCCCTAGTTAAAGGTAACCTACCGAGGCCCAACATGACCGTGTCGACACTGATTGACTTATATTTGCGTCAAGAGGCTTCTCAATCCTAGAAATGGTGGCCTTGAGCGGCGCACACACGAGAGGGTTCTCTCACTGCAAGGATTTCAGCGTGGGCATATTCATTTACAGCAAGCATTCCCAGTACACCCAAGAATGTATAACCCTAACTTTGCTCATGCACTAGAGAGAGCTTGTGCGGATTACAAGAAAGATCCCACACTGAGTGTTGTCAACGACGTGACGACCCCTCACCGTTTCAACATGTATTACCTGAATCTGCCGAAAGGGTACGGGCTCATGGTGTCGGATCAAGCACTGTATAGCGACCCGCGGATGAGGCCTTTCGTGGCCATGTATGCGGCTGACCAGAGCAAGTTCTTCAAAGATTTTGCTATAGCAACGGAGAAGCTCAGCGTCTACAATGTGAAGACCGGGAGGCGAGGCGAGATCTGGCACCGATGTGATGCGGTTAATTAACTGATGTAGTAATATAGTCCTTGCTCTGACCGTGATGAGAGAAGATGGATGGATTTGCCTTCGGTGTTTCTAGTCATAGTTAAGATGGTTGTAATGTTGTTGCGGCTTAGGGTTTGCTCGCTAAGCGATGCACTGCCAGAAAAGCAGGAGTCCTTGATAAGTGCTGTCGTCAAACATCTCAATCTAGGCAGTCTATCGTTTCCAATGTGCCGTCCTTTTCATGTGAAATACAGTGTATAATATTTCGACACACTTCTTTATAGATACGAAGTTAATAAGACGAAAAAGTCCCTAATTAGTACATCTATAAGAAATTTATTTCAATTTTTTTACCATAAAATATTGTAAATTAATATATTTATGACCAATTTACCCTCTATTAGTTTCATTAAATTGGATTAATATCATAAAAAATCACAAACTAGTACACTTATGACAAATGGAGAATAACCAATACGTACATCAACTATCACGTGTCATTCAATTCAGCAATTTGATGATAAAATTTAACGAAAACTAATGAAAGGTAAAATTATCACGGATGTATCAATTTGATTTTTTTTATGGTATTAACCCTACGATATAATTAACAAGTGTTTAAAGGCACTTAAAACAAGCCTCAATTCTGATTCATTGAAAATTGTCGAAATGAAACAAAGAAAATGGTTGGAATCCTCCAAGCATGAGTAAAATTGGCTTTTTCTTTTAAGTAAAGTTTTTGACAGATCTATAATATGGAATCATCCCGTCTGATCGTACTAAAGTTTTACAAATTATTGAAAATAAGTTATGTCTTTTTGTTGTCTAAATGATAAACAAAAGAGAATAACAATAGGAAGGAGATAGCTATTCAACGCACTTACACTAAGCGGTTTTGCCAATGAGTAATGCAAACTCAATCCGACTATTTTATAATTTTACAACCCCTACCTCCCAAGAAGATATTAGCATAAAAATTACTGCCTAGATGTTAAAGAGAGACAGGATTGTCCGGAGCTTAAGCATGTTAAACCCTCAACTTTGGCAGGGAAAAAAGCCACAAAAACCCCAAATTATACCTATTATGATACATTCATTTCAAAAAAAATTTACATAAAAAATTCAAAACTATGCCCATGATAACACTTGTACTCTTAACTTTTTCTTGTGACATAAAAATCCCAAACTTATTTTTATGTAACACATTTACCTTCCGTCAAGGTTCCATTAAATGATTTTCACTCAAGTCATGTGAGTGCCATGTCAATATTATTTTCCTTCTAACATCTATGTAGACAGATTTTTGACAATTCCCATGATAACACTTGTACTCTTAACTTTTTCTTGTGACATAAAAATCCCAAACTTACTTTTATGTAACACATTTACCTTCCGTCAAGGTTCCATTAAATGATTTTCACTTAAGTCATGTGAGTGCCATGTCAATATTATTTTCCTTCTAACATCTATGTAGACAGATTTTTGACAATTCCCATTGCCCGAACTTTGATGGAAAGTAACTATTTTATGCATGTACAAATTTGGGATTTTTGGTGTTATAAAAAAAATTTAAGATAAATATATCGCAGTAAATATAATTTAGATTTTGGTTACTTTTGCCATTCCTCTCGGAAGCAAAAAG
This sequence comes from Corymbia calophylla, assembly GCA_014182845.1. Classification (NCBI taxonomy): domain Eukaryota; kingdom Viridiplantae; phylum Streptophyta; class Magnoliopsida; order Myrtales; family Myrtaceae; genus Corymbia; species Corymbia calophylla. Next base: position 17,766,604 of record CM024701.1, on the reverse strand, counting down.
CATTTATTAAGAAATTTAAGAAAAAGTTGTCCTTTAAACCCCACTCCCACTCCCCCATGACGATGGTAAACATGCAGTATGTGCTAGCGGAAAAAGTAACGGTATTAATAGGTGTAACAAAATGAAAATTCAAGGGTGTAACATGGCATTTTTAAAATTTAGGGATTATTATGCATCAATCTCAAAATTTAGGAGGGTATAAAAAAAAAAATTCTAGACTACTAATTGCACCGCGAGATTGCTTTCCTTCTATAGCTGAGTAGTTGTTGAAGAAGTCTGTTACGGATTCTCCCATCCATGTACATTCTGAGCTAGTAACTGACATTAGAAGCATGCAACTCATTGGCATACTAAGAAGAATACACTTGTAAAGAGGAATATACTTTGGTTCATTAGACAAAAAAACAACACGTTTATCACTAAATTGCTTAAAGAAGATGGATATACGTAGTTTCATTAGACAAAAAAAAAATGACATGTTTATCATTAAACAGCTTAAGGAAGATGGATATACTTGGATTCATTGGGTGGAAAACGACACATTATCATTAAACCTGCTTAAGGGGTATATTAATATATGGAAAGCCAAGAAGTTACCAATCAAATATGGAGTGGTGAATTATCTTGGCTTGTGATATCCTATACATGGCCACATTTTTCACTATTCCCCCATAGCAATTAAATTTACATTGATTTTCCAGTGGGCGCCACGAAGGGCAAAACAACTCAAGTGAGAATGACTAAGGAGGGTTCCAATGGTCGACAAGTTTATCATGAAATTGCTTAAAGAAATGGGATATACATTGATTCATTAGGCAAAAAATGGCACACTTGTCATTAAACCGCTTAAGGAGGTATGTTAATATATAGAAAGCCAAAAAGTTACCAATCAAAGAGGGAGTCATGAATTATTTTGGCCTGTAAAATCCTATAAGTGGTCGCATTTTTCACTGTTCCACCATAGTAATTGACTTTACATTGATTTTCTAATGAGCACCACAGAGTGCAAAACAACTAAGCAAGAATGACAAAGGAGGGTGCCAATGCTCGAAATTTTTATTGTTAAACCACTTAAAGAAATGGGATACACATTGAATCATTAGGCAGAAAACAACATGCATGTCATTAAACCACTTAAGGAGGTATGTTAATATATGGAAAGCCAAAAAGTTACCAATCAAAGAGGGAGCAATGAATTATTTTGGCCTGCGAAATCCTATAAATGGTCACATTTTTCACTGTTTCCATAGCAATTGAATTTACGTTGATTTTCCGTTGAGCGCCACAGAGGGCAAAACAACTCGGGCAAGAATGACTAAGGAGGGTACCAATGCTCGACATGTTTATCATTAAACCGCTTAAAGAAATGGGATACTTTCATTCATTAGGCGGAAAACGACATGCTTGTCATTAAACCACTTAAGGAGGTATGTTAATATATGGAAAGCCAAAAAGTTACCAATCAAAGAGAGAGTGATGAATTATTTTGGCCTATGAAATCCTACAAATCATCACATTTTTCACCATTTCACCACAACAATTGAATTTACATTGATTTTCTAGCGGGCACCACGAAGGGCAAAACAACTCGGGAGAATGACGAAGGAGGGTGCCAATACTCGACAAGCTGCCTTCTCAAAAGGTCGACAAGGGCTATTCAAGAAGGTAAGTGAAGGATGTGTTCTTTGTGCCGTTGAGATGGCCATTATCGTTCTCTCTCCTAGAGGCAAGCCTTTCTATTTTGGTCATCCTTCTGCGGATGCAGTCCTAAATAGGTTTGAACAACCACACAAGGCTTATATTGATGCTATTCAACAGGCTCAAACTGATAGAGACCAAACCCTAGAGAAACTGAACAAACAATATGCCGATGTGCTCGAGCAACTGAAAGTTGGAGCTGAAGAGCTGAATGATATTAAGGCCCTGCGATTCGAAAACTTTAGCTTGTACGAGTTTCTGGTATTCGGGAAATGGCTGGAAGATGTCGAGAAAGCGGTGGACAAGAGAAGGACGGAGCTGTTGGCCTTGGAGGCTTCAAGTTCGACTCCATGCCCGAGAGCTATTGATGCCTCTATCATTAGCCAAACCAATGATAAATGTGGTGATCCTCGTAAATCAGAAGCTGGAAACGAGTAATCAATTCCAGCGGACTTTGGAAGAGATTGTTGACTCGTCTTAAATTGTATTTTCATGATTCAGTCAATCTCTCCACTTCAACAAGAGAGGCCTCTTGATAATAAAGCATTATAAATGCTCATTGAAGTAGCAGCAATCTTTCTTTGATTTCCGATGCTGTGTTCGTTGAAATTGCTCGTTTTCATCACTCTTGTGATTATCTTTTTCGATGGAATAAGAACAGCACTAAAGGAACAAACATATGAGTAATTCCTGAAGACAAGAAAACAGAAAGGCAGAAGAAACATAAAATCTTGCCTTCCGAATCAAATTTTTGAACTCGCGATGACCAATGGTCCAATGAGAATCCGACTCAATTCAAGCGAAGCGAAATCAACATAACGAGCGAGACCAGCACATTCTTGCCTCTTACGATACCCTTTAGATTACATTCAAATTACCCAGTTTATTGATCTGTCATTCGAATACAAAGGTACCTGATTTATACTGGTGATAGCCTCCTTCGTCCATGAAACAAATGAGTTCCGAGTTGTGAGAAGCTCCCATCATTTTCTTCCCCATGTCCTCATACTCCCTCCACCATTGCATGTAGCTGCTGCTTTCCAAGAAAATATCGGGAGAAACCGCATAGTTCTTCAGCAAACCCACAACATACTTCTCAAACTCGACCAATTTTTCTATTTCTCTGCTGTTCGATCCTCCACTGTTCAGCAACCTGCACGATATTCGCGCCTCCTCCACATGGGCCCAGAAGCGTGAATCCTCCGTGACGCTGAACATTATCTTCTTCATTTTCGAATTGTTAGGAACGCTATTCTGGGGCTGTTTCTGATATTCGTCCAGCCACTGTTCCAATAGCTTGAAGTGCTTGGGTCTCCCCTTAGCTATGTAACTTCTGTTACCCCATTTATAGTAATCGGCTATGTGGAGTGGCTCGACCATCCTCCGGTAATTTGTTCCTGCGAAGAGCCAGCGGATCCGCATTGGTGCTCCTGCTCTCTGAGGCCTCTTCTCCGCCTCTTCCACCACAGGTTTCCAGTAGCTCTCGAGCCCTGTTTTGAACTTAACGACTTCATAGTCACGCTTAAACATTTTGTTCTTGAAGCTGTCGTAGTAACCAGGACCCCGGCCGTCGTCTTCACATTTATTCTTATACCATTCAAAATAAGCTAGGTAGACTTTCATTTTGTTCAAGGACTTAGCAGGATCCAATGCCTGATTCTTTCGTGCTAGGATGTCTTTTTCAGGCATCCCTATCTTCCTCCACAGGGTATCAATATCCATATTCTGCTGCTGCCATTACAATTAGAGTTCAGTAAATGAAGTTTCAAAGGGTAAAGCATATCCATTCATAACATGGGACAATTCAGGTGGACCAAATTTTTCCTGGTTTAGCATGTGAAGCTAAAAGTGGGGATACAGTTCATTTTGCTTTAAATGGCAAAGCACAATTATCCTTCTAGTTTCACCTAAAACAAATGTGAATCCCCTTGTGAGATGTATGCACTACATGTACATCAAAGAAGGGACAACAAACAGAACCTGAATTTGCATAAGGCCAGTTGCTGCAACTTGCACAGTTATCCCAACTTTAAATGAATCAGCATCAGCCACACTAAAAGGTGAATGGTTCTTGCAAATCAATCGCTGTTCAAGACATTGAATGACGCTCTTATAATTGAAGATTTGGGGATCTGCAGTGCCAGCATTCCTTTCCCGGCTTATCAGGGTGAGCAACTCAATTATGGATTCAGGGGCGTCAAAACATGCACCGCCCAATTCTGAACACAAAAGAAATGTACCAAAAGGCCTGTACAGACTCTGCTCAGGGGTCGACAGGAGAAAGAGCCTGGGAAATAAGTCATTTATATGAGCCACATGCAAGAAGCAAGAACTCCATGTTGAATATTGTGATATGGCTTGTTGGAAGCCACCATCCCCAATGAGGGGTGAACCAAATGTGATGCAAAGTGGACGGTTTCTGGTGGCCGAATCGAGTGTGCGTAGGAGCCACTGCGTGAAAAGAGAGGCAATGGATCCACCCAAACAATCTCCGGTTATAATGTGTGGAATAGACTTGGAGGAAGCTGCGACCTGCATCAAAGCTGGATGAACATCGACAAACACAAGCCTATGGGAACCAGTAAGATTTTCTAGCCTGCAGCATGCGTTTACAGTAAGTTTCACTATTCTTCCCTTTTGATATTGTCGTGAAAAACAGACAATTTAATAACAAAATAAACAAAATAAGTAAATAAATGAGACACCTGATTTATGTGGTTCAGTCGATGTGATCTATCCCATAGGGAAAGTAGCAAAAGATTCCAATCTAGATCAAGCAATATAATAGATATTAAAACTGTACTCGAGTTACTCAAACAATTTCCAGCAGCGAATTAAACTCAATAACTCATATAACATTTAGTATCACAATTTCTTACGAAACAATCTATAGGAATTCACAAACCGTACATAAGATTTATTAGCTTCAAAACACTTATAACTTCTGCAGTAATGCAATTTGGGAGCATGCTGCACAAATGATTGTTACGGGCAAAAGCTCTGCCGACTGGGTAAAAAACTAAAACCCACCTCTTATACATAATATTTGGATGCAAAATCGGAAACCATTTTAGCAGGCTTAAATTACGAATCCAACTCCAATGAGGATTTGTTCTTACTTCATATATTTTGGTGAACCAAAAGGCCAATCAATGCTTTTCTAATTCAAATCACAAGTCCTATTGGGATATTGAATTTTCGCTTGGATCGGATTTCTTCATGAGCTGAAATTAGAAACATGTGTTCTCAAAATTATCGTGATCAGGTCAAACAAAATCTCGCACCAGCTTTTGCTCCCTAAACTCTAGTTACCTCCACTGTCAATCAAAGGAAGGATGTTGTTAGATGACACTAGGATTAGGGAATTCAGGACGAATCACTTCCTTATAATCTAGCTAGCTGCAATGGGTAACTTTGAGCAGGATTCAGACCTAAGAACTCGTGTCTCTTGAGACACAAAGCCTAATTACTTCACCAACTTAGCCAAACTCCTTCGGTTCGTGCACATTCAATAAATCAACAATATTTCTAAGGGCCAGATGGGAATTATCAAAACGTAGAATTCAAATTGTAGTCATATCTTGATTCATTCAGAGCTGCATCGGTATGCTTAAGTTCTGCTCAAAACAATAAATGCCTTTTTCTCTTCTCGGCCAGGAATAGGATTATGTTTGACTCAACGGAAGAGAATGGAAAAGGCAATGGGCCATCAATGCGAGAGGAACTGTTCAGACAACTATCAGAGCAGACACAGCATTTCACGACCCACTTCAATAAGACCTGATTCTTAGATCAGAGAACACTGGCGTGATCTCTGACTAACAAAACCTCATTGATCTTCAAAATTAGTGACTAAAGCTCATAACTATCTTGAAAAGAAACGAATGATAAAAAGGTATTACCTCAGCTTTCAGGGAGGAGAGCTTATCTTGGAGAGAGTTGAACAAAGAGATCGCAGCTTTGTTTATGGCAAAAGACGGGTTGTCCTCGGAGCAGAGAAACTGAAACTCAAAGGTCTCTGATGAAGAAGAAGGGACCAAATCGCCCTCTTCTTGGAGATAACTTATAGCAACTGGAGGGGTCACAAAAGCAATGATTTTGTATTCTGGGTGTTTGAATTCTCGGATTTTCACGGTTTCAGAAGATGGCGAGCTTTGGTGATTGCGGTCGATCTGGGACTGGAGTTCAGAGATTGCAGCCCACGAATTGCAAAGAATATCAGAAGACACGACCGAGTCCACCAAATCGAGTCCGTTGCTAAATCTGCAAAAACCCAAAAAAAAGAAAAATCATTAAGAACAAGAGATCAACTGAAAAATGAGGAAACCAGGGACACGGCCTCTAGGAAGGGAAACGGGTCAAATGATTTGCGTAGGGCGCACTCTGTTCGCAGAATCTGAAATTGGGTCTCTTCCGCTTTCGGAAGAAACTATAATGTTGAGAGCGATCGAAGAAGCTTTTTCTCTTTTGTTTCAACACGTACAGAGGTTTAGCAGCTCGAACAGAGTCCATCGTCGGAGCTTCCTTATCGGGCTAGTGCTCTTGGAGAACCGGCGGGTCGATGATGGTTGTTTTGCGGATTTTCGGATTTGGAGAATTGAAACAGGCAGAAGCAAGTGGCAGGCAATTTCACCTCTTAAACCCAAGTCAATGGTTGGTCTTTTTTTAATATTTTCTTTTTTAAAAATTCATGCTGTAGCCATGTGAACTCTCTTGGAATAGGCAAGCGTTTCAATTTGGCGAAGGGAACATATTCTTTCTTGGGAAAATGCTACCAAAAATCCTCAATTATGTCTATTGGGACAATTTTACCTCAACTTTTTTTTACCATAAAAAATCCCAAACTATGCCATCGAGACAATTTTACCCTAAACTTTTTTTTTGCGCACCAAAAAAACCCTAAACTATACTACTTTTTGGACAATTTTACTGTTTTTTAACTTTTTTTCTTGCGCCACAAAAACCTTAAACTGCCACTTGGACATATTTACCCCAAACTTTTTAATTAAAGGGAATTTTCATCTTTTCTTTTTTTTTTTCCTCTTCCCCTCTCGCCGGTCCAAAGAGGGGGCGCGGCGACGCCACCCTCGCCGACGGCGACGTCCGGCGAGGGTGGCCCACGCCGGGAGGGTCGCCCGACCGGGCGAGGGCCACCCTTGCCTGATCGGGCGAGGGTGGCCCTCCCGGCGTCGGGCGAGGGTCGCCCTCGCCCGTTCTCCCGACGAGGGCCACCCTCGCCCGACTCGGGCGGGGCGGCCATCGCCCGGTCTCCCCGACGAGGGCCACTCTCGCCCGACTCAGGCAAGGGTTGCCCCCGCCATGGGCAAGGGTCACCCGGTCAAGAGCGACCCTCCCCGGCGAGGGCCACCCTTGCTTGGGCCAGCACCGGCCGAGGGTGGGCGTCGCGGCGCCAGCTCCCCTCTCGCTGGTGGGGAAGAAGAAAAAAATTTAAAAGAAGAAGGAAAAGACGAAAATGCCCTTCGGTTAAAAAGTCCAAATGTGTCCCAAGTGGCATAGTTTAAGATTTTTCGTGGCACAAGAAAAGTTTAGGGTAAAATTGTCCAAGTGGCATAGTTTAAGGTTTTTGGTGGCACAAAAAAATTTATGGTAAAATTGTCTCAAGGAGCATAGTTTGAGGTTTTTATGGCACAAAAAAAAGTTCAGGGTAAAATTATCCTAAGGGGCATAATTTGGGGTTTTTGGTGTCCTTTTTCCTTCTTTCTTTAATGGGCTTGTTCTTCTGGCCCTCCGAACAGCTAATAAAGACCTGGTTGTGGCTATAAACTATGAAGGATTTCCGTGGGAAATCAACGTTTTACTTTGCAACCAGGTGGTGAAAAGACCGATATATTCTTTGGCGAACCGTGAACTTTCTTGTCATTACTAAATTGGTTTTCTAAGATGCTGCTGTAAAAAGTTTGTCCTTTTCTTTCTCCCGATGCAGTTACTAAGGAAGGTGCTACCGAAGTTGTTGCGAAGTAATGCCTTCCTCCGTTCGATTCTTGGTTGGGAGTTCTCTCTTTACTGGTCAGATTGATTCGCAGTTGAGTAGGGCTGAGAATTTGGACACGTCTCTGTACTCGAGTCAAGCCTTTCGACTCGGATGCTGCTCGAACTTGATTCGAGCTCGATTGAGTCTTTGGCTGCAGCTTCAACTCGACTCCGTGATATGTTTTTCAAGTCCCTCTAAGCTCAAATTGAAGAATTCGAAAATACAACAAAAATAAATAAACCAAACGAATAAACTATCCGATCAGACTCATGAGTCAATCGGGTGGGCCGAGTAGTTTTCATGTTCGAGCTCAACTCCATCCAATGTTTGAACAACTCAAACTCCAGAAGAATCTAGTCCAAAACAAGAAAGTGTTTCTCCAACTGGTCGTGCACTGCCTTGTAGACCTAGGTGGAATATAAACATCAAGGTGAGTAGCCTCACGTTGGTGAAGTCTATACAATCGGGTCTCTCTTTGACAATTGCTTGATGTACGAATAGGTCTTTCTTTCTGAAAAGTTAGAACAGTCATTGGATGCTGTTGTCCATTCTCATAAATCTGTAGGTCCTTCTATCGTGGGACTAAGAAAATTGCTGAGAACTGGCCCAAGCTTTTATTTTCAAGTGGGCATACACACAAGACTAAAGAGAAAAATTGTTAAATGGCTGTGAAAACCATCTCTGCCTTACAAAAAGTGAGGACCCGGTCTAATGAGGGCGGAGAACGGTCGTCGGGGCTAGAGGGCTCAGATAAGAAGTGGCTCACAATAGGCTTCTAGAATGGCAAAAGGGTAGAAATGAACTGAATCATGTACCGAATAAGGAATGAGCAACTCTAATATATATGTGTGCGCGCGCGCGCGTGTGTGAAAAATTGAATTCATTCACAAAGACATCATACAGAAATCCTTAACTTTGAAACTCCAAAAATTAAGCTTGTTCAATTGGAAGCACTCTTAGGATAGATGACTCCTAGAAAAGTGCTCATCCGTACATCAAAAGACAAAACCATGAGGCTTCATATGGAACATCCCAAAGTACCTCGAGTGAGTTAAATGGGGGGTGGGAGTGGTCACCAAGGCCTAAGAGCCTAAATAAGCTCAGGTAGGAACACTCTCAAGATAAATGACCTATACCTATAAGAAGATAATAGACAATATTTCAAATAAGTTAAATCCAAGACATCACGGAAGACCTACGTGGAAGAAACAAGTTCATAATAAAAGTTGAATGCAAGAATGAAGCAGATCACAATCACATGAGATATAAATTTAAAAAAAAGGCTCTGTTTTATACTGGTAAAAAATTGTCAAAACTATCATATATTTTAATAATATTCGAGTCAAACAAAATTGATACAGGAGAAAACTAGGATCGATTTGGTCTTATAGGCCAGCACGACCATCATCATTTAACATGCAAGTTGCATAGCGGGACCCGCATGAGCAATCGCTTTGATGATTTTAGTCTGACATAGACGAGAAAATATTAGATGGGCCGGGCGCGCCAAGTCACCGTGCGCCCGACCAATTAAGAAGCGACACGTGTAATGACGTGGCGCTGTGGGGCCGGCTCGTCAAGATGGAATTTCTGCACTCAAAACAATCGTCTTTCTCTCTCCTCTAGCCTGCATGGTAGCCCTGTGCCCTCACTCTCTCCTCTGCAGAGTCTCTGCACACATTTATTATATTCTCTCTCTTCTTCTCCGTTCTTTCCTTCTAAGAAGAAGAAAAGCCATTCTTTCTTTCAAATTTTGAATCTCTGTTTCCGCTCCCATTTGTTGCTCCGCGCTCCGCCCTTCTTGTTGCTGCTCCGGCGTTCATCAAGCAAGCCGTTCCCCGCCGTCGCCCGACGCTCGCTGCGTCTCTACTCCGGCACTCTCTCACTCGCTTCTCGGACGCTCGCTCGCTCGCTGCTCCGTCGCTTCCTCCATCTCTACTCCGGCACTGGCTCTTTGCTCTGTTGCTTGCAACGTCTCTGCTCCAGCGCAACTTTCCTTCGCACATTAATCTGCTGGGGTGGTCGAGATTTGGGGATCCCATTTCTGCAACTACCTATGGAGCAGCGCCGACGACCTCCAGCAACCCATCGATCCCTATCCCAACCCTCTCGTCTTCGCTCTCTCCAGTGCTCGCGCTCTCATTCCAACGACACTCCATCGTCCTCTCAGTCCCCATCAAGAAAAAGAGCCCAACAGCAAGCCCCGCGATCGTTTGTTGCACAGGGGAAGAGAGGGAAGGAGCTCGACTCGGCGGAGTTCATGTCCGCACTCGAGTCGGGAAACAGCATGCAGCTTCATGGTGATGGCATCGTGTCCCCGCCAGGTCGTCGCCGCTGCCAAGGACGCCTCCATGGGGCTCGCGCTCGTCGCAGCCGCGCACCAGACGGGCAAGCGGGTCATCTACGTCTCGCTGGGGCCGAACGAGTCGAGAGCCTCCATGGACGCGCTGGGGGCTCACGCCCGGCACGTTGAGTTCGTGGTGGGGAGGCTGAGGACCCTTCTGTCGAACGAGTTCAGGGCTGTAGATTTCATGCTCCTAGAGTGCGAAGGCGATGGCGTTTGAAACGGCACAGGTGTGTGCAATTGGGTTTTGGTCTATTTGCCAACAGAAAGGCATTAATTCTTTTGTTGTTGTCCAGTTGCTTGTGTGTGCTGACTGACCGCTTGTACGAATCCATTGTGATAAGTCAGACCTTGAGTTACCAACCAGTGTTGGTTTTGAGGAATAAAGTGATTTCAGTTTGGTTTTTGTTGCTGGTGAGGTCTGGATGAGCAGGATAAAGCCAACCTTGTGCGTCGCTTGTTAAATCTTTTCACATAGAAAGCTAGTGGTTGATATTTTAGAATCCAAATCTATCTCCTGTGCAAAACGGTGTGTGATAGCTGACACGGGTGGATGGCAGAAGCATCAGAATGAAGGTTTTGGTGTCTCCTCTGTTACCCATTTTCGGAACGGTGATCTATAAGTGCAACTTGTAGTCTCTCTACACATGACCACGCCCATGTGCATTAGCCCCGTGACTAAACTATTATTGCTCAGCAAGATTAGTCTGTCCATAACGGTATAACAACAACATGAGCTTGATACAATGCGTGAGCGAATCATTCGAACGAATCAGCCCCCGATTGTAGAGACCCACTTGGTCTATGATTCCCAACCCGTAGTTGCAACTACTCCGACGAACTTGGAAAAAAATCAGCCATAAAGAGGGACCATCATCAGATTTTTTTATTCAAATAAAAAAGAAGACGACAATCATCAGCATCTGTTGAATTGGATGCAGCTTTCTTACCAAAACGTGTGAATTCACTAAACAGATACTAATTCTAATCCTTCAGAAAGATTCATCCCCCACTCCTCGAATTGTTGTGCCCATGAGCTTTCCCCGAACCAAAGCATCGACTAGACAAACAACAGATTATACAATTACAATCGCGCAACTCCAATTTCCACCACACATCTCGAAGGGAACTGCACTGGCTTCGGAAACTAAAATAAGGGGATTATCGTTATGGCGGTCGACCCGTGGTTGGCGTCGATGAGCCTGTCATGGCAGTTCGACAGCAAGCAGTGGTCGACATATTTGTACTAGCTATCGAAGATCGACACGCCGTCGCCGTCTGACACCGTCCACCACCCGTAGTGCCAGGGGAGTCTCGTATCATGGCGTTCTCGCTCTGCTTGCAGTCGTGGATGTGGATGCCGTGGATAATAATGTTGGTGGCGTAGTGGACGATGCAGGGGCCGTCCCCGATGTGGACGCTCGCGCCCCGGCCGTCGATGGTCTTGAAGGAGTTCATGACGAGCTCGTTCTTGAGCCGGATCACCATGTCCCTCTTGAATATGATCCAGAGGGGCTCGTCCTAGATCACCACGTGCCGCAGGGTGCCCGGCCGGGGGTTCACCGGGTCGTCGTCGCCCGAGTCCGTGACGATGATATAAGGCACTTCGGGCTGGGATAGGGATCGATGGGTTGCTGGAGGTCGTCGGCGCTGCTCCGTAGGTGGTTGCAGAAATGGGATCCCCAAATCTCGACCGCCCCAGCAGATTAATGTGCGAAGGGAAGTTGCGCTGGAGCAGAGACGTTGCAAGCAACGGAGCAAAGAGCAAGCGCCAGAGTAGAGATGGAGGAAGCGACGGAGCAGCGAGCGAGCGAGAGAGTGCCGGAGTAGAGACGCAGCGAGCATCGAGCGACGGCGGGGAACGGCTTGCTTGATGAACGCCGGAGCAACAACAAGAAGGGCGGAGCGCGGAGCAGCAAATGGGAGCGGAAACAGAGATTCAAAATTTGAAAGAAAGAATGGCTTTTCTTCTTCTTAGAAGGAAAGAACGGAGAAGAAGAGAGAGAATATAATAAATGTGTGCAGAGACTCTGCAGAGGAGAGAGTGAGGGCGCAGGGCTACCATGCAGGCTAGAGGAGAGAGAAAGACGATTGTTTTGAGTGCAGAAATTCCATTTTGACGAGCCGGCCCCACAGCACCACGTCATTCCACGTGTCGCTTCTTAATTGGTCGGGCGCACGGTGACTTGGCGCGCCCGGCTCACCTAATATTTTCTCTGACATAGACTGAATCAATGAAAGAACTTGTCATCACACAGAGAAAACCTGCAGACAAAAGCTGTGCCACACAGTATTGGGTTTGGCTCTTTGCCATGTGTTAGCGAAGCATATTACGATCCATTTTATAAAACCAAGAGCGTGGTGAATTGCGTTCTGTGAATATATGTTTGCACTGGTATGTGCACAGAAGCATCACGACTTCTAAAGAACATATAGAATGCCGAGCACCCAAAGGATAGCAATTTCCGGAGAAAAAACCGCAACATATCCAAATCGCTTCTGATAATCCTGCTAAGCATCAACTTCCGATAATAAAATTTCTCATCTTCGAATTGGTACCCAGAAGCAACTTCTGGGACTTGGTTCAATTTTTGTCATGGCCACGCTAGAAGAGTAGGGACGCTTCAGGGCGGCTTTGACAACACATGATAGACAGACCTTGCGAGGATTACAACAACTGTAAGCAAGAGTAATTGCTGGGGCTCTTGAGGGAGTCTAGAGCTTGAACAAAGTGCAGCTCCGGCTCAAGAATGGCGAAAAGTGCAGGAATGAACCATATCCCATGTCACATCTACCATGGAAATTGTGGTAATAGTCTTAACTCGTGATAAGGCTTTTTTTCTGATGAAGTTCAGAAGAACAAAACCGTGAAGTCGATGGCTTTGTAGCTGTGGTCCAAAAGAAATAATATCATTGCGAGTGGGGCCCAAGGTCGATCCTTACGATCCCTCACTGAGCGTGCTCAACGGCGTTCACCCCATTCTGCCAAAACAGAACGTGCTTTCAACATCAGATTAGGCGCTGTATAATGACTTAAGTACGAGGCCTTTCGTGGCCATATACACGGCCGACCAAAGCAAGTTCTTCAGAGAATTCGCTGGGGCGATGGAGCAGCTCGGCATCCATGGAGTGAAGACAGGGAGGCGCACGAGGCCTTTCATGGCCATGTACGCGGCCGACCAAAGCAAGCTCTTCAGAGAATTCGCTGGGGCGATGGAGCAGCTTGGCATCCATGGAGTGAAGACAGGGAAGCGAGGCGAGATCCGGCGCCATAGTGATGCGGTCTTTTAGCTGATAAACCAAAGTATTCTCTTCCGAGGGTGATGAGAGAAGATGGATGGATTTATTTTCGGTGTTGCTAATCATGCTTAAGATAGCTGTGATGTCGTTGCGTGCACTTCCAGAAAAGCATTGAGTTCCTAAATAAGTGCAGTCATTAAACATGGAGAAGGGAGTTTATTAATTGCAATAACCCGTCTCATGATATATATATATATATATAATCATTGCATCATATTTAAATATACTTTTTAATATATGATTAACAAGTGTCTCGGGCACTTATTAAAAAGCGCCGATAGTAGAAATTTGACAAAGAAAATGGTCGGAATCCTCTACATAACTAGTAAAGATAACAAGATTGTAAAATTGCCCTTTTTTAATGGAAAATTTGCCTTTTCTTTTGAGTAAGCAAGGTCTTTGAGAGGTCTATAAAATCCCATTGGCCCGTCAAGTCACACCAAGATTTTACTAATTGTTAAAAATTAGTTATGTCTTCTTACTATGTAATTGATAAACGAAGAGAATAATACAATAGGGAGGTTGGTAGCTATTAGATACATTTACACTGAGTGGTATTGCCAATGAGAAAATATAATACAAACACAATTTGACTACATTATAATTTCACAATCCTTACCTCTGAAGAAATATTAGCATAATAATTACTGTCTAGATATTAGAGATATATAAGATTGTCGGAAGTCTAAGCATTTTAAGCCCTCAACTTTGAATTTGGGGAAGAAAAATAATTTATTAGAAATTTTGAGAAAAGGTCGCACTTTAAAGTTTAAACCCCATCCAACCTCTCAATAGAAAAAAAGGGATGGAAGAAGTACAAAAAAATCATAAATCATTTGTATTTATATCAATTCAATTATAAACATTTCAATTTGACTAATTCAATCTAAATGTTTTCACATTGATACTAATTAAGTCAATCCGATTAATTTAGGTTGAAAATTGCTAATATGAATGCCAGTGATCTTATATGACATTACCGGCACTAACATAGTCATTTTTTAATAATTTTTTTAAAATCATGAATTTTTATTGATCTTTATTTTTATTAATCTTTTTCTTTTCTTTTTTTTCCCCCTTTTCCTTCTCTTTGGCTTGTGGCGGATATTCGGTTATGGCTGGCCACTAGCCAAGCTAGGGGGCCCTTGCTGACCTTCATCTATGGCCAGGTCACTAGCCATGGTCGAGTATTGGCCACAAGCCATAGGAAAAGAAAGAGAAAAAAATGTAAAAATTTTATTTAAAATTAAAATAAATTGTCCAGGTTAGCGCCAGCAATATCTCATAGGACAGTTGGGTGCACGTTAGTAATTTTTGGTTTACATTGAACAAATGAACTCAATTGGTATCAATGTGAAAAGGTTTAGAACTAAATTAATCCAATTAAAAAGTTTATGACCAAATTAGTTCAATTGAAAGATTGATGATTCTTTTGATACTTTTTTTCCAAAAAAAGTTAAATTCAAACAATTACAATGACACATTTAAAATTTTGGGATTTATATTAATCAAAATATTTAGGTGTAACAAAGTGCACATTCAAACAATTACAATGACACATTTAAAATTTTGGGATTTATCGAACTTCAATCTAAATATTTAGGTGGGTATGAAAAATAAAAAATTCCGGACTGCTACTTGCACCGCGGGATTGTTTTCCTTCTTTAGCTAAGTAGCCATTGAGAAGTCTGTTCTTGATTCTTATCCCTGTATATTATGAGCTAGTAATTGACATTACAAGTTACAACTTATAGACATGCTAAGATGAATGTGCTTTGGTTCATTAGACAAAAAATGACACCCTTATCGTCAATCCACTTAAGGAGGTATGTTAATGTATTGACAGCCAAAAAGTTATCAATCAAAGAGGGGAGTGATGAATTATTTTGACCTGTGAAATCCTTTAAATGGTCACATTTTTCAGCATTCCACCACATCAGTTGAATTTACATTGATTTTTCTGCAAGCATGATAGAGGGCAACACATCTCAAGCGAGAGTGACGAAGGAAGGCGCCAATGCTCGACAAGTTACTTTCTAAAAACGTCGACTGGGGCTATTCAAGAAGGTAAGCGAAGTATGTGCTCTCTATGCCTTGAGATGGCCATTATTGTTCTCTCTCCTAGAGGCAAGCCCTTCTATTTTGGTCACCCTTCTGTGGATGCAGACCTAGATAAGTTTGAGCATCCAAAGAGGGCTTACTTTGATGCTATTCAACAGGCTCAAACTGATAGAGACCTAACCCTAGAGAAACTAGAGAAACTGAACAAACAATATGCCGATATGCTCGAGCAACTGAAAGTTGGAATGAAGGGAGCTAAAGAGCCGAATGATATTAAGCCCCCGCAATTCGAAAGCTTTAGCTTCTATAAGTTTATGGTATTCGGGAAATGGCTGGAAGATGTCGAGGATGCATTGGACAAGAGAAGGATGGAGCTCTTGGCCTTACAGGCTTCAAGTTCAACTCCATGCCCAAGAGCTATTGATGCCTCTATCACAAGCCAAACCGATAATAAATGTGGTGATCCTCGTAAAGCACAAGTTGGAAACGAGTAATCAATTCCAGCAGATTTAGGGAGAGATTGTTGGCTAATCTTTGTCGTATATGGCATGATTCAGTCAATCTCTCCGCTTCAACAAGAGAGGCCTCTTGATAATAAAGCATTAAAAATGCTCAATAAAGTGGCAGCGATTTCTTTTCCTTTTTCTTTTTTCCCTATGCTGTTTTGGTTGAGTTTTCTCATTTTTCATTATAGTCTTGAGATAATTATTTTCAGCCGAGTAAGAAGCAGCACTAAAGGAACAAACATGAGTAATTCCTGAAGTGGAAAAAACATAAACTCTTGCCTTTCGAGTCAAATTTTTGAACTCGCCATGACCAATGGTCCAATGAGAATCTGAATCAATTCAAGCAAAGCATCAACAAATCAAGCGAAATGGGCACACTCTTGCTCTTATGATACAGTATAAGTTAAATTCAAATTTACACGGTTTATACATCTGTCATTTGAATACAAAGGAACCTGATTTATACAGGTGATAATCTTCTTCCTTCATGAAATGAATGAGTTCCGAGTTGTGAGAAGCTCCCATCATTTTCTTCCCCAACATGTCCTTATACTCCCTCCACCATTGCATGTAGCTGCTGCTTTCCAAGAAAATATCAGGAGAAACCTCATAGTTCTTAAGCAAATTCATGACATACTCCTCAAACCTGACCAATTTTTCTATTTCTGCACTGTTTAATCCTCTGCTGTTCAGCAACCTGCACGATATTCGCGCCTCCTCCACATAGGCCCAAAAACATGAATCCTCCGTGAGGGTGAACATGATCTTCTTCATTTTCGAATTTTTAGGAACACTATTCTTGGGCTGTTTCTGATGTTCGTCCAGCCACTGTTGTAATAGTTTGAAGTGATTGGATCTCCCTTGAGATATGTAATTTCTGTTGCCCCATTTATAGTACTCAGCTATGTGGAGTGGCTCGACCATCCTCCGGTAATTTGTCCCAGCGAAGAGCCAGCGGAACCGCAATGGTGCTCCCACAAACTGAGGCCTCTTCTCTGCGTCTTCCACCACAAGATTCCAGTAGATCTCAAGCTCTGTTTTGAACTTAATGACTTCATGGTCACGCTTAAACATTTTGTTCTTGAAGCTGTCGTAGTAACCTAGACCTCGGCCGTCCTCTTCGCAGTTTGTTCTTATACCATTCAAAATAAGCTAGGTACATTTCATTTTGTTCAACGACTTAGCAGGATCCATTGCCTGATTCTTTCCTTCTAGGATGTTTTTTTCAGGCATTCCTATCTTCCTCCACAGAGTATCAATATCCATATTCTGCGGCTGCCATCACAAAGAGAGTTCAGTAAATGAAGTTCCAAAGGGTAAAACAAATGCATTCATAACAAGGGATAATTCAGGTGGACCAAATTTTTACTGGTTAAGCATGTGAAGCTAAAAGTGGGGATACAGTTCATTGTGCTTTAAATGGCAAAGAACAATTATCCTCCTGGTTTTGACTAAAACAAGTGTGAATCCCCTTGTGAGATGCTTTCACAGCATGTACACCAAAGAAGGTACAACAGACAGTAACCTGAATTTGCATAAGGCCAATTGCTGCAACTTGCGCATTTATTCCAGCTTTAAATGAATCAGCATCAGGCACACTAAAAGGAGAATGGTTCTTGCAAAATAATCGCTGTTTGAGACATTCAATGACGCTCTTATAATTGAAAATTTGGGAACCTGCAGTGCCACCATTCCTTTCCCAGCTCATCAGGATGAGCAACTCAATTATGGATTCAGGGGCCTCAAAACATGCACTACCCAATTCAGAACACACAAAAAATGTACCAAAAGGCCTGTATAGACTCTGCTCTGAGGTCGACTGAAGAAAGAGTCGGGGGAAACAATCATCCATATGAGCCACATGCAAGAAGCAAGAACTCCACGTTGCATATTGCGATATGGCTTGTTGGAAGCCACCGTCCCCAATGAGGGGCGAACCAAATGTGATGCAAAGTGGACGGTTTTTGGTGGCCGAATCGAGTGTGCGTAGGAACCATAGCGTGAAAAGAGAGGCAATGGATCCACCCAAACAATCTCCAGTTATAATGTGTGGAATAGACTTTGAGGAAGTTGCAACCTGCACCATAGCTGGATGAGCATCAACAAACACAAGTCTATGGGGACCAATCAGATTTTCTTACTTGCACATTCGTCCTGAAGCAATTTTTGCAGACAAAAAATACACTATTTCCCTTTTGATATTATTGCAAAAACAAGCACTTAGATAATAAAATAAACAGAATCGGGCACTAAAATTCCAACTACACTCAAGTTACTCAAACACTCTCACTATTTCCCAACTACCAGTTACACTCAATAACCGACACGGAATTTAGACCTCACAGTTCCTCACGATACATCTATCAATCTCATAAAGGAATTTACAGATCTTATCACAAAATTAATTGGTGTCAAAACACTCATTTTTTTTTTGTAATGTAATTCACAAGCATGCTGCACAATCAATTGTCATAGCCAAAAGCTCGGGCAAACAACCAAAATCTCTTATATATACATATATAGATCCAAAATAGGTTACCCCTTTTAGCAAACTCAAATTAGGAGATCTTTTCAAACGGAATCTAACTCCCCGCAGATTTATTGTTGTTTCATATGTTCGGTCACCCAAAAGTCCACTCAAGACTTTCCTGATTTACATCAAAAGTCCAATTTGGAATTTCCACTTGGACAGGATCGCTCAAATTAGAGCACATGCATGTATTGCAGGAACCCACTTCAATAAGACCTAATTCCTAAATCTGAGACCAACCTGTTATGATTAAAAGCAGTGGCTAAGCAGAGCTCATTGACCTTCAAAATTAGTAACTGGAGCTCCTAAATCGCTCGAAAAGAAACGAAAGAAAAAAAAAAGTATTACCTGAGCTCTCAGGGGAGAGAACTTATGTTGGAGAGAGTTGAACAGAGAAATCGCAGCTCTGTTTATGGCAAAAGTTTGTGATTTCTTCCCGGAGCAGAGAAACTGAAATTCAGAGGCCTCTGATGAAGAAGAAGAGACCAAATCGCTCACTTCTTGGAGATAACTTATAGCAGCCGGTGGGGTCACAAAGGCAATGATTTTGTATCCCGGGTATTCAAATTCTTGAATTTTCACGGTTTCGGAAGATGGTGGGCTTTGGTGATCGCTGTCGATCTGGGACTGGAGTTTAGAGATTGCATCCCATGAATTGCCAAGAACACCGGAGGAGACAACGAAGTTCGCCAAATCGAGTCCGCAGCTGAATCTGCACAAAAATTTTAAAAAAAAAAAAAAAAAAATCAAGAACATCATGAACAAAATACCAACTGAGGAACAAGAAACAAGAACAGGAAAGCGAAACGGGTCAAAATGATTGGGAAGAGGCGCACTTCAGTCGCGGATTTCGTTGACTCTCTTTCGCTTACAAACTATAAAGTCGAGAAAAGGCAAAACAAGCCTGTTCTTTTTGCTTTAAATACGTACAAAGGTTTAGCAGCCGCCATCGTCAGAGCTCCATTACTGGGCCGCTGCGGTTCTGGCAGAAACGGCGAGTCGACAGTGGCCGAATTGCGTTTCTTGGCATTTGGAAAATTGAAACAGTCAGAATCAAAAGGCCGTTTACACGATAAATTCCCCATTGACGAACCCAAACCCGGCAATTTAATCTCAATATTGACGTAAATTACTCGGAACGCATGCGTGACATTCGAGCACAAATTCCTCGCTTCTTCTTCGCGGCTCCCCAACCGCGGCCAATGTAAAAAGACGACGATGCCCACAAATTACAAAATATTCACTCGGGAGAATAACTGTTTTCTTTCTTTCAACCAAGGTTGCCCAGAAAACAGAACTATCCTTTGCGTACCTTAAACCACGTTTTCTTTTGTAATAAGTCGTTTTTTTCTAGGATGCTGTGGCCGTGGAAGTTCCATGTCCTTTCCTTGAGTCTGAGGAAGGTGCTTGGGAAAGTTGTTGGCAATTAATGACTTCCTCAGGTCTAGTCTTCTATTGGGAGGTTTTTTATCATTTTTGTCAGGATTTCTTGATTATGGAGTTGAGTACCCGGCTCAATTCGAGCGTATTTAAGTTACATATGACTCCCCGACTCGAGCCAAGCCCAACCATTTAGACTTGGATGCTGCTCGACATTCAATTTGAGCTCGATCGAGTTTGTCACTCCACCTCAACTCAATTCCATTAAACGTTTTCTCGAGCTTGAGTCGATAAGAAAAGAGTAAACTTCCATCAAGTCAAAGCTCAAACTAGAATGAAAATACAATAAAATACTCATGCCAATGTAAGAATTATGCTATATGATTGGATTCATGAGTCAATCAGATGGAGTAGCATTCATGTTCGAATTAGATTCCATCCAATATTTGTGTGAAATGGGAAAGCACTTCTCTAACCGGTCATGCAATCATGCAATACCCTATATATGTAGGCCTAGATGGAATGTAAATGTCATGGTGAGTGACGTCACGATATCTTCTTTCCTTAAGAGAAAAGAATACTCAGTCCAAGGGATGTCGAGATCCGCATATGATCTCAAACGAAGCCTAAAGTCATTATATGATCTTTGTGAACTGTTTTAGGAAGGCGTTGATACTGTACGAATGGTCTCTTTTTTCAAAAGCGTTTGGAAAGTTGTTGAGTGCATTTTGTCCATCCATGGATCCTTCTACCGTGGGGACAGAGAACTTGCTGAGAACTTGGCCCAAAGGCTTTTTCTTCAATTATGGACACGAAACTGGGAGAAAACCGTCACATAATTGGGGAAAGCATCTCTTCCATACAAAAAAAGTGTCCCACAGCAGCATCACATTAACAGAAAAGAAAACTAATACATGAAGTTTGAATGCTAGAACAAAGCAGAGACTATACTCCCGGGGAGATCAAGTTAGAAAGTAAGATGTATTTTGCCAGGCGAAAAATTGTCAAAACTGTCATGTATAGGCCAATCAATACAATGGAAGCACGTGCAGCGAGGCGTTCGTGTATGGAAGTCTCCATAACCAGATTTCGCCGTTTGGCTCCGTATTACCTGCCACATGATCTCAGCCTCCAAGCAAAGAACAGAAAAGAATTGAAGCTTTTGTCCCTGAGATCCTACCATCATACAAAACTGGCAACTGATCTCAAGGCTCCAGTCCAACTTCTAGGGATCATCGTACTTTGCGAGACGATGGACGATCTGATCTAGTTCTGATGTCCTTTGTGTATATGTCTGTGAGAGCAAAAAGTAACAGCACAAACACGACTTGAGCGCTCACAATCCCGAAATGACTGATGCTGTTACCAATTTCCATCCAGCTTCCTGTATTGCGGACCTGATATCAAATTAAAGTGATAGTAAGTGAGGTTGGCAGAACAAGAACTACTATTGAAACCAAGTTATGCGAGCAAGCCAGACAATGGAAGCAGATAAAATTATAAGGAGAAGTTCAGCAAGAATATGATTACCAGAAAGAAAAAGTGGATGGTCATCACATCTGAAAATAATATAACAAGGAAATAACATCCTGATCGCGGAACTCGAATCAGTTTGGCTATTGCACTAAAAGTACATCTGCATTTATAGAAGACAGATTATCATCAGATAAGTAAATAGGCAGTTACAATATTTATTACATCAAAAACTACCAAGTTTCCACCTATTAAGAGAATAGTTCTATTATCATAAAGGTGAATGGCACACAATCAACCAATGAGAAAAGATCATCTTACAAGAGTAGAAGCAAAGAATGGATCAGTGTCCATCAAAAGGCATATGTTTGAATAATTTCACGAGTAAATAAAGTCGTGAAGCATATGGCATCTAGGTCAAAGGTTGACCATGAGAACTAAAGTTGCAACTAGAGTTGCAGTGCGGCTTGCTGCTTTTGCAGAAAAGTTAAAAGATCACAGAATTCAGATTATCAACTTGTATTAATCATTACCCAATACCACCTTGATAAAACTAGAAATGTTAGCACTCATGACACTCTAGTTTACGATGGTCCATAAACAGAGACTTCAATATACTTTAATTTTAAGCCTTTCCAGGCAATAGACATATATATGAGATTTGGAGACCTGGCAGCTCTGCTAGATCTTGGTCCACATATACAGATTGCACAAAAAACAACATCATGGTTTTAGTTGTAACACATATAAAGATGTCCAAATCAGTTAACCTCCCCCAGGCAGTATGAACAAGACAGAAGACCCATCCCTTAAAGATTGATTTAAAAATAACAGGGTCTTCTCATAAACATATTTCAGTAAAAGCTTTGAACAAATTGAGATGAGCTACGTTCTCTATGGGCTAAAGCTGATAAAAGAAGCAAAGAAAGAAAATCTCTCACAGGGAAAACCAAAAGTAAATAAATAACTATAAGATAATTAACCAAAAATCATACACCAAAAAGGAAACAAAAAATTGGGTGAACCGAGGCATGCTGTCCATTGTAACTACTAGCAATCGACAAATCTTTTATTTTCAATCAACTGCCATCTTTTTATCTGCCAATTTACTTGCTGTCAAGTGAGAAAGTAAGAACTTACATGACAAGCATGAATGGTATGAACAACTTGAAGATAAGTAGGGCTGCCATTAGAAAAGGCTGCAATGATGTTAACACACATCAACTTAGTGGAAGCTTTGTTTTGAAATGGAAAGAAGTTGTCACTAATAGGGGTTACTTACACTGAAAACAGTTATAAATCGGTACACAGATGAAATTTCAAAGCTTGCAATGCTCGCAAAATTCCCTGTCCCGAAAAAGGCGACATTGAAGAGTACCATCTGAGAAACGCAGACGTTAAAAAACACAAATGGCTCCTATTATCTGAATAGTGAAATGAATTTGAGGAGATATGAAATGACATAGGAAAGCACCCAATTCTGCAAGTTTTTGCACTCTAAAAACATTTAACAACAGCATCATTTATTTGAGGACCATATTGATAATAAAAAACAGATAGTGAGCCCATATGATGACTTCATTTTCACATTTTCCCCAAGCATGCTTATTAAATCTATTTAATGCACTTGCTTAGCTGAAGAAATTCTCTGCTGAAAAAGTTAACAATTAATCAATTAGGATACGACTATGCCAATCACAAACAACACATGCATAAGCCATCTTTTCAGAAAATGATATGCAATTCTTTTCTTAAAAACATAAAGAGAGAGGAGAAGGAACTTACAAAAGTTAGAGGAATTCTCACATCAGAGAGCCGCAAGTATCTATCATCAGTTTCAAGAACCGCATTTTCCACCATGCTCATATTGGAGACAGTAATCTTCTCAGTTTTACTTAAATAGAGCAGTGTGTTTTCAAAAAGTAACCACGCCATAAGTGCAAGAGCAAGTGCTCCATAGAAGACAGCTTCATATCTACCATGTTTCATATAAAGGGAAAAGAGGAAAATACATGAAGCATTGTTCTAACGGGATGTATGACTTGAAAGTTAGAAAAACATAGGCAAATGAAAGGGGTATAAAAGAGGTTTACCCAATAGATAGAAGAAGGAAAGGGGGAGCAAAACCAAGAAATATAGAAGTCAACCGCGATAAGAGGGTATTTTCTGAAAACAAAGGAAGAATCATAGAAGAACCTGCAATAGAGACAACACTGCATGAGTAGAGAAAAAGAGAGTTAAAATGCACCAAACAATAGCAGTAGAGCATAGAGTAATTTGCACAAATAATAGACTAGGAACCTACATGTAAATCCAGTAAACATAACACAAAATCATGTAACAAATGAAACATGATAATTTGAGTTCCATTAACAAGTGTGCTATGCTACGTCACAACATATCTAAATTCAGGGAACACCAGTTGCAATCCAATGTATTGATCATGGACCCATTTTAAACACATGTTGATCCTCCTCAAAGGCCTCCCCTATCGATAAAAGGATCCTCAAGCACCAGCCAATGCAACAAGTCAGTATGTCTAGTTCACTTCTGATGTTTGGCACATCTGTAGCACCAGTTTCTAGGCTACCAGGTCAGGATAGTTATACAAGTGACTCCCTTAGATGGAGATTATCATTAGAATATTTAAATAATAAATTATGCCTTACTCTAATAGCTTAAACTAGTGGAATAATTGATAGTGGTCCACCAAAATCTCACATAATATTAGAGCCCAGATTACCAACAAGTCTAGACCCAACCCAACAATCACTCGGGAGACACGGGTTGTTGTGGCTCTGACCCAGGGCCCAATGTGTGAAGGGAAGATTGTTGGAGTTTATCCCGCATCGATTATAACAGGGGCCGGTGGTCAATTTATAAGCGTGAGGGAAAACCTCACCCTTTGAGCTAGCTTTTAGGATAAGAGAGACCTAAGACTACCCAACATTGTTATCAAAGCTAGGAGGTGCTAAGTTCAAATCTTTTCAAGCCCCTATTTGCCTCCCCAATCGCATATTTCCACACTTTAAGTTGAGGCCAAAAAAGCACTTGAGCTTTGAATCATCGTTATTATCAAGGACAGTGGATTCCAAATTAGGTGCGTAAATCTCTTTTACTCAATTATATGTGTTATTGATTCTAGTTATGGAGATCTTAGGTGCCGTTTTCACTGCTTACATGTGGTATCAAAGCAGTTGTATCCAAAAACTCAAGCCAATGAGTTATAGGCTAGTTAGGATATATTAACTCTGCACCTAGGGAGATCGCCAAGAGGGAACCTAAGTCAGAACTCGTCAACATATCCAATTAGATCCAACTTCACTCAAAAGCTTAAGCCGATATATTAACTGTTCACCTAGGGAGATTGCCAAGAGGGAACCTAAGTCAAAGCTCGTCAACATGTCAAATTGGAACCAACTTCACTCAAAAACTTAAACCAATGAGTTATGGGCCGAGGAGTGCTAGAATATCTAAATAATTAACCACACCTTCATCTATCAATTTAAGCTTTTGGAACAATTGACGGTGATCTCACAAATTCTTTCAATTATAATCAGAGAAAAATGACATTCCAAAAGTAATAAATAAGTATGCCAGTAAAGATAATGAAAATGGAAAGTCTCTTTAATCTTCAAAATTGGCTGCAAAACGGAGCAAAAAGTTCGAGCAAATGGCAAGAAGGGGCCACAGCATACCAGCAATGAGCCAATTCAAGAGCTGGTGTAGTATATGTAGTTCTTGGTTTTGCATTCTATGAGATGTCGAGAGTGATACCATCATTGAGGACAACCCCACCAATAGTACCTATTAGATGAGGCAAAAGAACCAGTCTTAGTGAAAGAAAGGTAATAATATCATCCGATGAAAACCGATGAAAACTGATGAAAATTCTAAAGAGAAGGTAGACATAACAACATGCACCTGCAAGAGGAAGAGCATGGAGAACTTTGACTTCCTCATGTCACGACTACAGATACTCGACCAATACTTACTGCCTTCAGCATGCTTGTCTAGCCACCTTGCAGCCACTCCTATAACAGTGATCATAACCCCACTAGATATCCTATACAAAATAGTCACAATGCCCAGCATAGAAGCAAAATCAGCTGATGTTAATGCAAAAGAAAGTTAAGGTCAAACTGAGGATGACAAGTATATACAGGTGGAGGCCTCTTTTTTCACTCTTTCCATGGAGAACTTTGGGTTCTCCATGTCAATGCTTTGTACAACTTAATATCAGTGGCTACTCATCTGCATAAAGTAGAACAACTACACAAAAGATAACAAAACTTCCATTTTCCTAATTGACAGTGACCTGAATGACTTTTTCATGGTAGTTTCGGCATGCAAAAGCAACCTGATGCTCCAAATAGAATATGTGGCCTAGAGAAAGAGTGTTTATATTAACATAAGCGGTTCTTGATAATGGTCAAAATCTCAAAGCAGGACATTCAAGTTGGGGATATTGAAGAAGAAAAAGTAGATAGAGGTAAACCCCGCCCCCTCCAAAAGAAACTTATGAGTGCGTCAAAGAACAAGTGCAGACTTGTCACTTTAAGATAAATAAGTCATAGTTTAGTAAAGTGACATACACCAATGGATTATTATCAGGAATTTCAGCTGGCATCAATGTGAATCCAGACAGGAACCAACAGGCCAAGCAAACAAAAGCTGGTATCTGAGATCTCCATGGAATCAAGTAGAACAGATAACAAAAGGCAGTAACTCCCGCAAAAAGGAAACACCATGTATAGAGCTTCCTCTCGGTGAAGCTGTTAACCTGATGAATAAATAAAGAGAAAAATTCAGAATGCAAACTTATCTATTCACCTGGGCCAATGCCAGGAGTTTGCCCAGGTTTATCAAATTTACTTTTGCGTCCATACCAGGAATTCGGATATCATAACAGAGACAGCAAGGGTAGCTAGAAGTTTAAGGACATAATTTAACTTCTCTCCATGTAAGTATCTCCAAAGTGCTTTTAAGAACAGATGCTCGCCAATTATTCGTGTCCAAAGAAATACGGTCATTGCAACATATGCATGATAAAGAGGAGGAGACTGCTCCCAGAATAAAATCATAGAGATAATTCCCATTGCAGCAAATCCACATACAAGTATCTGCCATGATAGGAATTGAATGTCAGTGAAAAAAAAAAGCAAGAGGCAGAGTTTGTCCCTAAAGTGGGATAATAGATCCATCAGAAGGCCCATCCAAAAATAGAAAGAACTGTAAATCAAATAAAAGTCGACCATATTATATCAAAGAAAAATCCAGCTAGAAAGCAAAATGACAAAAAAATGACCAGAGTTTATGCCACAGGACTTATAAGCAAAAGAGTAACTTTCCTTACTACTAAGCACAAAAAGAGTTTCTCAAACAACGATGCTGCTATGATAAACCAAGAAAAGGTCAAGAGTATGGTACAAGCTGCAGGACACTCTGATCACCTAGATTTTCTTCTCACTGGTTCTAATGACAACACTTCCACCTTGTAGGTTACCTGGCACAACCCCACCCCCAAGCTAAATCACCGTATGTTTCAGTCAGCTTGCAGTTTGCAATGCATAGTTGGGAAAGGATTGTGATCCAGAAACTTAGTTTCCTGGCCTTTGTTTATGATGCCATGCCAAAATATGTGCACCTGTCATGTCTAGTTCTATTCTTTTGTTCCCCAAGTGGTTAAGTAACATAGGAGGAGGAAGATAAAAATTGAACTTCAGACCTTTGGAATCTTGAGAAGGGTGAGAACTGCTAGGTAAATCCTTCTACCTAATGTCTGTATTCTTATTCAATAAGATTACCACAAACAAGGCTTACACATTACTTTTCTGGTGTCTTTTTTCTGCTGCACTGCTTGCTCCTTTTGGAATAGAACACCCGGCAATGACGTGTAAGATTGCAGCACGTGGAGAACGAGATAGAGCATCCAACCAATATATCCCAAAGTAATTACAGCCATCAGCATCAGCCAATCATAGGTTTGAAAATAATGAAGGCCTTCAAGAGCCAAACTCCTTAAATCTTCACTTCGCTTCAATGCAGCTTCGTAATCTCTGATGGAGATCAGTTCCTCAATTTGGTCCAAAACTGACATATAGTGCTCTAGTGGTTTGAATGGCTTGAAATATATTGTACTTGGCTGCTTTATATCTGAACTTGTCAAGCCAATAGTCAAAAGAAACTATATTGTCTCCTTTCAATCCATGCACACAAATTCAAACCACAATATGAAAAAAAAAAAAATCATAATAAGTATGTTTGGAACATATGGCAGGTTATCTAATGGAAATACATGTCAAGAGGACCCATTTTATGTTGTTAAACAATATAGAACATAGACATTATTTACAAGAATTTATCTGACATGCTATACTATTGCCTTAGTGTCAAACAGAAATTATGTGAACAGCAAAACTGGATTACATGTAAGAAATTGGGTAATTTTTCAAATGAAGACTGCAATGATTTGAAATTCCAAGTAAGCTTCCTCAAAAATCATATGACCAAGACTGAACCTGACATTAGGATAGGATACATGATTTACGAAGGAACTGGTTCAGTATTTGTTTTGTATTGGACAGCACAGCTTCAACTTCCTCTGCCTGCAAATGAAAGAAAAGGTTTCTTCTTGTTGCATCACAAGATATCAACATAATTTGCCACATTAACGAATGAAGATTTCACGCTTTCTTTAGATAAGAGAAATCAATCAATAAATAAATTTAATCGTACTTATGACAGAATTCAACATGTATAGATGTCATACTACTTAGAACTCACCTCATTCATATCAATGTATCCAAGAGGCAAATTTCCCACTGAGTTCATTGGACATGGCAAACCAAGAAAAGTTGACTGCCATAAAACAAACAAATAGAATTTATGAACAATCCACATAGGCTAACAAATTTATTAAATCAAACCAATCTGTTATACCATAAGAGGTGCAATATCAGCTTGATTGACATCCACTCTTTCAATGCTGCTGAGGCCCCACGCTGTAGGCGTTGGCGTGTCATGCATATGCTCATCAACAAACCGGCCATGATCAGAGTGGTCACTGACAACAGCTGATTTGGGATATTTAACCCCAGCTCCCCAAACAACAAGGGGTGTGTCAGTGTTGGAGGGATGCCCATCTCCATGACTTCCTATCAGTTACATCTTAATCATATTAACTTTAGCATCTAAAAGGTACTGGAGAAAAAGAACGAATGCACAAATACTTATGTGTGCCCAGCAGACTCAAAAAGAAAAAGAGCATGATGAGAGTCCTCATTGCCGAACAGCAAAAACATTCTCTCTTATAGGATTGTTTTCTTTTTAGCCTATGAAAGGTCTAAAATTTGGCCAAGGTAGCACCTTATTAATGTCGGTGCACCCAGCAATACAGCAAAAGGATGGATAGGCTCAAATGAGGTGGCAAGCACCAAACCACTGCTATTTACCAAATGATTGAGGTTAAATTCAGTTCAAGTACAATATCAAATTGAAGGTGTCATTAGGGAAAAACCCTGCGGTCTGCAGTTAGATAGCCAAAACTAATGAATACACAATCAATTTAAGCAGACTACAGCTCTAGTTTTCCATCCAAATCAAGTTTCATATTTTGATTGGACATTGATAAAGATATTCTTTGGCCTATTACCAAATTCTATATATATATATATATATATATAATGTGAAGCTAGAGAAATCCTTGCCATATGTGACCACTTATACATCCTAATTGAGTCAAGTTGGCAAGGACGAAAGCCAGGAATTGAATCAAGAGATAACTGGACAGCAGAAATGCACGCCCTAATTTTAGGAAAAAGATTTCCACTAGGAAAAATTCAATAAAAAAATTTGCATGTTTAATAGAAAATTCGCCTCAGTAACTTCTTCCAGAAATTAAAAAAGACAAATGCGTCATATCAAACCTTTGTCACTCATTCCGTGATCAGCTGTAAAAACATATGCAGTGCGATTATCCTTGTAATAACCTTCAACGAGATCAAAAACACGTTTGGCAATATGATCAACAACCTTAACATTGTTGAGATAGATGGATGAGAAGGGTCGATGAGCATGTCCATTTGAGTCACAGCCTAGTAGATGGAGAAAGACAACCAGATTATCCTGTTGAAGTGCTTCTCTCAAGTCCTTGTCAGTTAAAGACCTGTTCAAGAGGCTTTGAAATTGATCAAAAGACCACTCATCCAAAAAGGATGCATCTGCAATAGCAAAAGCAAAATGATAAAGATATGAGGTAAAGAAAGAAACACAAATACACCTCAACAGCAAATGGAGAGGAGTGATGAAAAAAAAATTAATGTCAATGTCAAAACTGATAAGCCATTTAGGTGTGAATTAAGTCATATTAATGCCTGACATGGCCGCGTGTAGAAAGTGTAATGAGCACTAGTTTCAGAATTAGAGGAATTCCCAGAACAACAAGCACTAGTAATTTCAGATAAGGCACGCAAGGCTCACTGATTCAACTGACAAAACATCTAGATGCATTTAAGGAAATAAAATAAAATCTACGTTACAGATGAAGTAAAGAGTAAAAACATCCCATAAGAATACTTTCTGAGAAAACTCTTCTATGCATGTCTTTAAGTGAGAGAGAGAGAGAGGTAATCACTCATAGACTGTAGCTCACAGACTGCAAGCCCGTACCAGACAAAAAATTACCATGGGAAGAACTAACTACAGAACATGAGTAGGCCATGAGCAAAATTAAATTTTTGAAGTATCACAGAAGTGGAAGTTTGTCTTAATCTCTTCGCAAATTACCAAATTCCTATCAAACAGATTTTGAGTTCAACAGGGTGAGCACGCACCAGTTGCGAAGTCTTCAAACTCATGCGGGTAGCTATTCCAAGTGCTATGTGGCAAGGCACCACAGAATATAGGAATTATGTCCGGGCTACCAAAGGCATATGTATGTTTGCTTCTATTAAATACCGAGTCAAATTCAACAGGATTAGCTTTCCATCCTGCAAAAGGAATGTCACCCATCAGTGAAGAGTAACACCACATCAAGCACTCGTTAGCAGATAGGAGTCTAAGTTGGAGATGTTACATGCAACTCAAAAAGTGTAATAAAATGGACAAATAAATGACCTTTTGTCACAGCACTGGGATCCTCATAAAACCCAGCTATAATAGCAACATGTCCAGGCCTTGATTCTGTAGGAGGACGAGCGTGTGACACTCCCCATCGCCCTCTTTCCTTAATTATACTTCTCAAGAAAGGTGCTCTAAAGTTTCCTTCTGAATCCGGCTCATAAAATTTATCCGCACGCAAGCCATCCGCTGCAAATTTAAATTTTCACCTGTGTCACAGAGTAACTTCTTGCTAGAAGTAAAAAGCATGATCCCCGACTTTGAAGCAATCACAAAATGTTCATGACAAAGTGTCCTCCACGACAATCACAGACAGACAAACTAACAAAGACATCCCAAACTTTAACTTCAACACAGTTGAAAAATAAAAAATCTACAAAGAAGCAACAACCTTCTCCGCTTTTCAAGTTTACAATCGTCAGCCCAATTCTTTCACTTAAAAAACCAATAAACACAATCCAGGCAATGCAGTTTCCATAGTTCCATAGTTACATTGAGCTGAGAACAAGCGGGAGCTCCCACCCAAAAGAAAAAAAATGCAAACTTCAGGTTGAAATTTCATAAAGAAAAACCCCAAACAGGTGGTGGGCGCGACATCATACCGATGAGTAGAACGAGGCGCTTGGCCGGTGCGGGGAAGCGAGGAGCGACGGGATCCATGCCGTGGACAATGGGAGTCTTGAAGTAGATGTCGAATATGCTGAGCATGTACACGGCGTGGAGAGCCACCCCCAGGACCACGAGCCATCTCTCGCGCCTCTTCAGCCACCTCCTCTTCCTGCCGGCGTCTTCCCTGGCTCGGGCATCGCCCATCCCCAAGATCCCATCTTGGACCCCCATCGATCTTCGTTCTTCTTGCGTGATCTGCTCCCTAGTATTCGCGGCTTCAGGATTGCTGCTAGAACTCGTGCAGAAGCAGAGCTCGAAAGGGAAGCGCTCGGGCTCTGCGTCGGTTCAACGATTCATACAGAACGTACACGACAGCCTCGAGAGGTGGTCGCCGGGAAAAATTGGCGTGGTCAAAACAAGAAACTTGGAACCTTGGAAAGGCATTTTCGTTGAGCTGTTAAGGAAATACTATTTTCACCTGAGGATGTTTGGTTTGGCAAGCTAATCCAAAAACATTTTTTGGAATTTGTTGTTAAAAGAAAAAAAACACATTAGAAATAATAATACCAAATGATATCCATCGTTATTATTTATCCTTTTGGAAACCTCAATACATGAAGAAAAGAAATACTATCAAGTTTGATCAAAATATATTATTCGCATTCAACCCTACAAAAATTTAAGATCCATCTTTCATGTCCCTTTTCTTGATTTCAAGGTGAGCTTCTTATGATTTAGTAAAATGTAATGTAATTTATTTATTTATAAAGTAAAATTCATATGATGAGAGTATTTTTGCTTAAATCTACATCCTTGGTTTCTTCCTCGTCTAATTACATAGCAAACATGTTCCCCATGTCATATTTGTAATAGCAGTCAGATGTGAGAGTTTAAGATGACATAAACTTATGTTGGTAAAAACTCTTTGTAATACAAAAAGAAAAGAGTTTAAATTATACCCTCAAAACAAACAAGCAAAAAATTACAATTTTTCAATGCTATTTAAAGAAATTAAGCTTCTGTGACATTTACTTGTACAGCTTAGTCTTAGTTTCAATTGCATTTCAAGTACTTCTCACGATGCGACACAGACATGACATCCTTTCAGTCGCCATGATCATGGATAGGAAATGATTCGTTTGTGCAATCCAAACATGAGCATTGTATCAAAGAACTGTTTCCAATCGATACGTTGTTCAGCAATGACCTCGAAAGAGAGAGAGAGTACAATCGTCGCCTATCTTGGATTAATGACAAAGATGAGCAGACGATAAGCTACGCAGTTTTCTTACTTGGCAAGCTGATTCATTCAAGCGCTCAACGATTATTGTCTTAGTTCATTTGTCTTCACAAGCACGTGAACCACAATAAAGTCTTACGACATCCAAACATAAACCAGACAAATACATGGATACTACTACTAATCATTCCTGGACCATCGCATCTCCCCTGGACGTTGTCCACGAGATATGTAGTTACAATGGAGAACCAGCATTTTTCCGTCCTCTTCCCAACTTATTTAGCTTCTGCGTCGTTTTGTCGTAGGACATCGGTGAGGCTGATATGCTGGCGATCAGGAGATTTGCGGTTGCCTTCACGGGCACTTGATACGGTTTCCGTGAGTGGTCATGTCGGTGTAGCACTTGCCACACCGCTCTCGGTTTCCGTAAGTCCCTGGTGGCACGCACTTGCATCGGTCGCAGCACGTCGTGCAAGCCCTCATGCACACTCTCTTCCTCGAGTGCAACTTGCATCTCTGGTCGCACAGCGGGATGCAATCTGCAGCAACCAAGAAAGGTTCCCCCCCAATTTAGTATAATCAGATCCATAATGTCTCTGAAAACCAGATACACTGAGGTAAGGTTGCTAGGCTACATAAGATAGTGTTGCATTATTGGGGCTTCCAGCAATTTTTAAAATGTGAAAACGCTTTTGACTATTTTCCTCCGCCACATGACGATGCTCCTGTATAGTGAGAAAAGTCGGACTATGCATCCACAGTTAAGGTCCTACCAATCCCGTCATCGCCATCCTCCGCTAGGACCTGAATATGTTGGGACAACACATAGCATGATTGACTAGAGGTAAAGGATGCATTGTATGGTTACCTGCTTTTGACCTGACCGGTGGCAGTGGCGGAGCTGCAGGAGGCATGACCGGTGGCACAGTAGGTGGTGGCTTAGTGACCGGTGGCACAGGAGGCGGTGGCGGCTTAGTGACTGGTGGCACAGGAGGCAGGGGCGGCTTAGTGACCGGTGACACAGGAGGTGGCGGCGGCGGCTGACCAACCGGTGACACAGGAGGTGGCAGCGGCTTACTGACCGGAGGCAGGGTAGGAGGAGGCTTAGCTACAGGAGGCAGTGGAGGGGGCAGCGGCTTAGTGACCGGTGGCAGAGGAGGTGGGGTCTTAGTGACTGGAGCAGGGGTAGGCGGCACCTTCACAGGAACTTTAGCCGGAGCTGGTGCCTTCACCGGAGCCGGTGTTGGGACCTTGGCATATGGGGCCTATACATATTTCAACAGTGAGAAATCGAAGCAAATCAAGCAGTTACGTTCATTTATTGCAGATCTAAACTTCAGCAAGAAGGATTCCCCATTCATATGATCATCTTGCACTTCGGTCTAGTTGGTTACTCCTAAATGACTTCAGTACATAAAATATGGCATCACCATTAGAAAGTCTCTTATAGATCTATCAACCGTACCAATTGATATACCGACATGATCACGCACCTAATAAGGCGATCTAATCCCAACAAGGAAGAACAACCAATTCATCTACAACAGCACATCGGCACGGTGAGTGTCACATATAGAAAGTTTTCCCCCACATTGGGAGGAGTATTTAGTCTTTGTGTTTGTCTCAGATACTTTTGAAGGGATCATGTGTTTTTGACTTGAAGTAGCTCCCATATCCCACTCTTCCCCACTCTCCTAAACGTATGACTGAACTTCCAAATTTGTGCCAACCATCACGAAAAAGAGCCCATGATGCAGACCAAAAGCATATCATCTAAAACCGAATATTTAAGCAGCATTATTGAGGCTTTCATTTTCTTCCCCCCACCCCCAAAATAAATAAAAAAGTAGCCCAAGAAGAGCACAAAGACCAAGAACCATGGCTAAAGATAACACTTTCTCCACCTTCATCTTCTAAAGCAGATGAAAAACAAGATTTACTAACAGATTATCTTGATCCCACACATCACCTTCAAAATGAGTTTCTCCTCATTATCAGCAGATGAAACCTACCAAAACAAGGTTAACACGAGATTAGATGTGCCCCAACCGGCAATAAGCTCGTCACAGACAAAATTACACACAAGGGCATACCTGGGTAGTGACCAGAAGAAGAAGACTTAGCCCAAGGAGCACAGTTTTTGAAGCCATTCTGTGGTGGGAACTCGCAGGAAGCTGGAGCGAGAGAGGTGGAGTGATGAGCTTACCTACTGGACTGATGACTGAATCGGCATTATGCAACCCCTCCAGCTTTAAATAGAGGTGCAGGGTACAGCAAGAGAGAGAGAGAGCGAGAGAGGGTATGGCGCTAAATACGTTCTCTAGTTAAATAATTAGAATGATCTCTCGGGCTCTCTAGATGTCACGCCTCTCTATGTTTGGATAGAAACATTCTGTACTACGAAACATTGGAGTAATTTTTCGTGAAACCAGACTGTAAACGCAGCAAAAGTTGGTGCGTATGCACAGCACATGAGAGTACATGTGTACAAGCATTCGATCTTGCCGAAACCGATCATATAAAATACATCTTATTTATTTACAAATAAAAATTCTTTAATTGCTAAGCTAACCTCACAGAATTAAAACTCTATTTTCATTTAACTTAAGACTAAGATATATGCACCACAAAGAAAAACTCAAGATTAACATATTATGAGTATTAAATTAGAGTAGATCTTCAAAAGGCTAATGGAAAAATAAATGATTAGATGGAGATTTCATAATATCATTTCTTGTGTTCTTTCGGTTAGATGGAGATTTCATAATATCATTTCTTGTATTCTTTCCTTTTGGAGAAATTAGAAGGCTTCCGGTGATATAGATAGACATCTTGTGAGGTTTACAGTCTTGGGTAGATACAGTAGCCTCGCACCGAAAAGAGCAAAATTAACATATGGTGAGTATAAAAAGTTGGAATTCTGGAGATATTTACAAGCTGTCATGGGACAGCAAAAGTGAGAAAAGAGTGCGTGACAGACATCTTTCCCAGATCACCGACACACGTGAGTAAATTGGCTGGCCGCACCGAACCCAGACTTACGTGTATTATATTCAATCCACAAACGTGAGAAAATTAAATTCTCCGACCCATCAGCAAGAATTGTATTAAGATAAACTATCGTAAATAACTTTTGAACCTGATCATTAAACTTTTAATTTATTTAATATAATTTATAAATTTTAACTTAATATATAATATATTTTTTTAAATTTTTATTTTTGTTCGATCTTAAGATGTCATTTTTTTATTATAAAATCATCCTAAATCTTTGATATATATTTAATATAATCTCGAGTTATATGGAGATATTTTATGCATTTCGAGTCGGGTCGGGTCGAGTCGGGTATTTTTCTGATAAAATCATATATTTTTTATATATAAATTTTTGAAAATATAATATCTTTTCTAAACTTTCATTTTTATTCGAATAAATTAAAATTATATGGAGATTTATTTTTCTAATAAAATTATATATTTTTATACAATTCGAAAACTAACTTGAATAAATTAAAAGTTTAGCGATAACCAAAGTTTAGAAATTACATTAAACAAATTAAAATTCAAGGATCCCATTGTATATTCAATCGAAGCTAAGGGACTATTAATGACATTATCAGTTCTATTAACCTCAAGCATGTATTATATTCAATTTGGAACTTGGCCAAAACTAATTGGGAGAATAACACTAGAAGTGCCAAAAGTTATATACAATACTCATTTTAGTGTTGAAATTTTTTTGAATCACTTGAGTGCTACTTTTCAAAAAAAAAATTGATTATTTAGGTGTAAACTCCGATTCAAGTTGTTGAAAATATGATATTGCCACATTTTATTAATTTCTTAATCTTACATGGTTTGCCGATGTACGCAATCAACATATAACTTCTAAACGATGTCGTATAGATAAGTTAACGAGTAACTATTTGAGTACCAAAAATCGTAAATATTAATCATTCGAATGCCAATTATTGTAAAAAAATAATTACTTCAATGATGGTCATTTTTAAAAAGTGACCACTTTAGTGTTAAGTCATATTTTATTAATTTTCCATATTTGAGTCCATAGGGACTAAATTTTTTAAAATATGCCAAGTTACATTAATATTTTAATTATAAATGAAACATAATTAATTTGGTTGGAATTAATCTTTAGAAGCACTTAAATTGTCATTTTTTCTCTAATTTGATACTTAAGTAAGTTAGTAAAAAATTTTCCAGTAAAATAAGCGCCATACATAACTTTAGCACTTTTAAGATTTGTTTGATAACATGTCAATAGCCAAATTCTACCCTTTTGTTCCTATAACCAAAAAAGAACAAATGAAACAAATTTATTTTTAAAAATAGATTTGAAATAGATTCAAAAATTAAAAAAGAAAATTATTTCTTTATGGGAATAACTCAATAATCAAGTCAAAAACATCTTCTTTTCTTTCTCTTTTCTCTTCTTATTTTTTCTTTCTTTCTTTTTCTCTTCCTCTAATAGTTCCCAACCCCGGCAAGCCTTGCCATGGCTAGGCAAGGCTAACGAGGTCGACCATTGCTTATGGCTGGGTGAGGCTCTCCTGAAGAGGAAGAAGAAGATAAGAAAAAAAAATGAAAAATGTAATAAAATTATCAAAAATTAAAAGAAATTCTAAATAAAAAAGATTGAGGGTCGTTTCAAATATATTTTTATTTGAAAAATATAAATTTTATATAATTACCAAATTCTTTTAAATGCTCATTAACACATGTAAAGAATAGAATAAAAAATTATTTTCGAGAACATAATGATTATAAAATGCATTCTTAATATCCTTCTCTCAAACGAGCTTAACGTCCTTCACCCAAACCAACGCGACATTCACATGAAAATTGATCATTTTCAACTGTCTTAACTTCGGCAGAAAAACCGACCAGAAACAAAATTTGGCAAAAAAAAAACGTCTAAAATCGATGTACTACGTACAGTGCAGCGGCGTCAATAATTTCTGTCGAGCGACAGGACATGCCCCCCTGCACCAGGAAATGACATCTACCCCATATTCCTTTATTTCACTTAAAGGGTGTTTGTCGTCACATGATCATTAACCCCGCCCACTAGGCGCCTATGTCCCTCGAAGCTTGGGACGAGCCAACACCGATAGCGTCCCTCCTCTGGTCTGACGTAGGTTCCACTTCTTTTCCTTGGTTGTCCTCGTGTAGTTACTACGGAAGGCAGAGAGAGAGATGGAATTCTGACCCCCAAAAAAGCCACGGCAAATCGATTCCAATGAAAAGAAAACCAAAATGCCATCCAAGAAGTTGGGCCTAATTTCCTCAAAAAACTTCGAATTTATTCCGAATTTTTTTTATCTCGAAAAAATCTCAAATTATAAGTCTAATCTCAAATATATCATGAACTTTATTTTATCTAAAAAGATTCTAAATTTTGGATCAAATCCTAAATCTATCCCTAACTTTTTTTTGTCGAAAAGAAAAATCATCGTTTTTAACTCTAGTGCTAAATCTAGCCCAGTTAGCCTTTTGTCCAAAAGTCACGTTAGTCGTCCCTAATTTTTATGTCTTGTGATGGTTTTATTTGAAAATAATTTTATATGTCACTTTTGTTATTGATGTGGCCATGTCAAGTTGGGATATGACCATAGGGTAGATTTGAGAATATATTAAAAGGTGGTGATTTTTTTCTAGACAAAACAACCTTCGGGCATATTCGGAATTAAACCTAAAATTTGGAGGGTTTTTTAAGACAAAAAAAAGTTCAAGACAAATTTTGATTGGATCTAAAGTTTATGATTTTTTCTTAGACCAAGAAAAATTCAGGACCGAATCTAAAGTTTTGGGTCTTTCAGGGAATTAGACCCAAAAAATTAGGAATCCCCATTTAAGAATTGAATTTATTTTTCCTCGAGACATGATTACTTCAACATATTTCTGACTAAACAATATATCATCATCGCACTAGTTTACATGAGATGTTAATTTTCATGTCCTAGCATATATAAATTATTTGCAAGGGCTTTCAAAAAATGTGTTGGAAAAATTGTCATTTATGCGTCTCTTGGAACACTCGACGAATCCTCGCTATGTCACAAAAGTTGTCCAATTGCATCGCGACTAGCTAATTATCAAAAGATATTTTTGAGAGGGGCTCCAAAAAAAAAAAATTATTACCTCGGTTCTTGTTAGGAGACCAGAGGCTCTTCCAAAAGAAATTCTCATGCCCAATTTATTTGTGCCCTCGGTCCAAGAAATTTTTTATTAGTGTAATTACTCCGATGAAATCGGGCCTACTAAAAAATATCCCATGTGACACCACATGCGATGCTAGAGAAACTGGTCAACACAAGTAAATTAATCATGTTTGAGTGACTAGACCATTTTTGTGAAATTAATCATGTTTGAGTGACTCCGTTCGTACGAGGAGGAATCCGATGAATGTGACCCAAAACGAGGTTATCTTAATGATAGGATTTATGTGAAACCCATCATTTTTTAGATGTTGAAAGGTAACTCGTCACGTGTTACATTAAAGTAATGATTTGTCATCAACATGCCTTCATATACGAAAATATGGAAAAAAAAAAAACCGAAAGGAAACTAATATAAGGAAGAATACAATTCTCACTAAGTATAAAATTAGACTCGTTAAAATGGGTCATAAACCTATTTCTTAAACCATATTTAAATAGCTAAGCTGTTATATGGGTTAGTGTTATATTCAATAATTGAGTTTAAATGATTCTCTTCACTCTCTCTTGCCCTCAATTAATCTCGAGCTTGCTTATTCTGTGTTTTCACTTTAGTTTGAATATGAGTTTTCTTAAATTTGATTAAGTATAGAAATATTCTAACAACATAGATCCAACCAAAAATAAGTTGTGTACAAATCATTATATTTATATTATATAGAAATAGATCAACACGCATTAGATAGATCGATTATGGTCAAATCATTTTTCAATCTAATTCAAACCGGATCCAATTTATTTAATAGACCTGGGAGGCAATGTGAGGAAATGGTTGCCCTTTTGGAAATATTCATGAGTGGCAAATTGACTGTGCCGGCCCGTGGGAGGATGAGATGGAACGAGAATCCAATGAAAACTGGTCAGGAACATGTCGCAGATTCTCGTCTTTTAAGGAGAAGCGAAAAGGGAAGGAGATGAGAATGAGATGTGATTGATGTTCGATATTCCAGGACAAAGCCGACTCATCAATCTCTCAAAGTTTTACCTGCTGCAAAACCCATAAAGTTTCTTCCATTCACGAGCATCTAACGTTCAACATTCGGTCACTTTATCAACCGTTTCCTTCGTTTCATCTTTGATCATGACATAGAAAACGGTGGATCAGCAATTCAGCTAAATCGTTGGTATCATAGAAATTCCGAACGAGAGGAATACTCAGTCCGGAAAGAACAAATACGGGGTTTCTACACGGAAAGCAGCCATTGTCCTCCCCCCAGGACTTATTAAAGAGACATCACTAGAAGCAAAAGAACATCTTTCCAAATCTAAATCCAAGAAAACACGAGCAAAATGAAAGTACAACATAGAACCTATAAGAGGGGTATATTATTAGTCCCAGGGCTTGCAGCTGGATCTGGCAGAGGGGACACACTTGGCTCTGTCGCGGCAGGCTTTGCAGAGTCCTCAAGGCACTGCAATTGTGAAAATATCCATAATCAGGAGAGGTCATTCCATTCATGGGGTCCTTTTTTCTTGCAAGTTTTCTTGGGTGTTAATTCATATATTAGCAGGCATGGAGAGGGGGAAAAGAAACCGATGGGTCAAAGATCATTGGCTTTTATAGATTTCTGAAAAATGATATAGATCAGATAGCAACGTGTGCTTTCCCGTAGTGTATAGTCGATTGGATCATATACCATGTTGTTTGCATAAATGTGCAACTAATGTCGCATTTCATAATTTGTTTTGCTCGAGATGATTGCTTACCGTGAGCTGGTGGAGACACTGGTGGCTCTCAGTGGTGGTGAGGAGGAGGGGCGTGGCCCATCTTATGGGGAGCAGGAGCGGGAGCCTTCTTGGGAATGATGTGGTGGTGGGGAGGATGGGCGTGCATGTGGTGGTGAGGAGGAGGCGCGTGCATGTAGTGGTGGGGAGGATGGGCGTGCATGTGGTGGTGAGGAGGAGGCGCGTGCATGTAGTGGTGGGGAGGAGGAGCGTGGCCCAACTTCCCGGAGGTGTGGTGGGGAGGAGGAGCGGCGTGGTGGTGGTGGTGGTGGTGGTGGTGTTCGTGCTTCTCCTTGCCATGATGAGGAGCCTCCGCTGGTGGAGGAGCCTTGCCTTTCTTATGCGACTGCGATATCAAAGCATACCACATTGATTATTTTATCCAATTCAAGAAGGGGGGAATTTTAATGAAGTTTAGCAGTGGATTGATATTCTCAAGCATCGATAATTGGCATTGCAAGGTGAAAACAGTCAAGCTTTTTTTGGCAAGAAGAATGGCAAATCAAAGGACACCAAAATAAGCATTGTGATAATGGTGGTGTAGTTTATAGTTGGGGAGAAATGGGATTTAGGAAAGCATATATAGCTTCAATTTCACCTTCACCTGAATGGGGTGATTCTCACAAGTTTCCTAAATGTGTACACACTAGCACATACAAAGAGGAGCATCTAATAATTCCACTGCAGGAAAATAACAGATTGAGAGAGAGAGACAGAGAGAGAGAGAGGGTAGAGAGAGGGTATTATTTGTTACCTCTTCAGAGGCATTGGCAGAGACCATGGCCTACAAGAAGAAATGAAGCCAAACTTTCAGTCAACCAAAGAAAAAGGGAAAGAAAAATGAACTGCATATCAACTCAAGTGATCAGTAGGCTAAAGAAGTGCTTCATACCATGGCATTGACCAAGACCAGAGCTGCAACCAGGAGGAGACCAACCTTAAAAGCCATTGTTACAAGGCAGGAAAGAGGAGGGATGAGGAGAAGAACCCAGAAGTCTATTTGTTGAGTGATGAACTTCGAACTTGACCTCTTGTATTTATACACTAATGTAGTGACACTCAGTAGATCTTCGATATATATATTTTTTTAATTCTGGGCACATGTGAAAGGTGACATTTGGGGCAATTGGAATTTGCAGTTTCGGCTTCCCCCAGATAAATGTGTTTCTTCTGCATCAGTCGAGTACTAGGAGAGAGAGTAGCTTTATCCATGCCCCTGATCCTGAACCAGTCAACTCTTGGCTCGATGAATTTGTCCAGTTAAAAACTATCGATTCTGGTGTACAGCTCATACCTGCTTCTTCATCAGGAACCTCCTCTTCCAATGCCCCGTGTAAACCGAGGCTGCATTCGTAAAAAGTCCCTGGAAATATGTAAACAATTTTTTAGGTGAAAGGGTTTTTTTATAAATACAAATAGTATTTGATAAATTGTAATTTAAAAGTACATTTAGAAGCATCTTTGGTGTAAATAACTCGCCGGCAGTCAACATGGCCTCATCAACGACGTCACATGACAAGGGCATTTTTAGAATTTCGACAGTTTAGCAAAGGCAAAATTGAAAGAAAAAATACATCGTCATTTGAGAAATGCTAAAACACCAACGGATCTAACTTGGCCTAAAGGACTTCAGAACTCTTTGAAAATGAGATGAATTTTCGTCAAAACTCTGACTTTTGCCTCGTTTTCCTATGTCCAGTGTCCATTGAAAATGCGATGAATTCCTCGAAACTTTGACTTTTGCCTCGTTTCCATGTATCCAGTGTCAACTGAGGACGAGCTTACTCGCAGCTTCTTCGTAAATAAATGTTTTCAATGAGTACTATCTGACATTTGCATTCTTTATACGAGAAAAAATAATCCCGAAGAACCTTCCCCGCCGTGACATGGAGAACTGTGCCCATGTGCATAGAATCCGGCAAGAGTTGACTCGAATGAGCAACGCAAATTCAACGTTAGCATATCCCGAGTCTGAAGATAACGAAATGCTCCCCTGCCAAACTTGCTCGCCGCAAATTACTGCAAACATAATGCAGATGAAAGGAAAACCGTTGCCTCAGATCGTTACGCCACCAAATTGGCCCTTAACAGATAACATAATACTAGCATGCCTTCACATCACGAATCCCGTGAGGTCACACCGTTAAGGTACTCATGTTGGAACATGCAAGGACGCAATAAACAATGACGCCGACAAGGTACCTATTAGGAAATGACCTTTTTCGAGGTACCGTGAATGAGAACTGTCGGCTACTGCCCCAGACAGCTATGCCTACCTAAGACAATCATGCATATGAAGCATTGCAATCTTCCAAAGTGACAGCAATGCACAACTGCTCGTGGCTCTTAGCAGAGGTAACGTCCAGCAAGATGGCAAACCGACCTACGCAACAGCATGGCAGCAATTAATCAAGCACCCCAATGGGTCTTTCGGATGCACCACGCGCAAAGATAAAGTTTGCCATGCAGTGGCATGACAACTCCGTATGATTGTGGATCTCAACTGATGTAGAACTGCTTGATACCACACAAGATAGATACTTTCACTTTATAACTAGTTCTACAACATCCAGATTGTTACCTACAAGTCATGTGATTAAGTGTTACTCTTACATAGTTGTTCCAACGCCTAGATTAACCACTCTGTCATATGGAACACGACCACAAGAACCAATCAGAATGAGCAGCCAAGGCCTCTGAGCCTGCACTAGATATGATCCACCTCAACTAGACCAGCTGCAGAGAAAAATGAGAATTTATTTAAATGTCTAATGATGAAGTAAAAGTTACTTGAATTTGAGTAAGACAGGCACGCACCACTTAGATATATGGCCAGATTAGCTTGGGCATCAGCTTCAGAATTGAGTTCCTGGAAAAAGAAAATGCCATTAGAGACAAGAAGAATGCCCATTCATGAATAAATGGTTGATCATATAACAAAACTGCATTAAGCCAACTAAATCACAGAGCTCAAATAATATTTCCTAAGTTGTTCTAGCAATAAGCACAGTTTAATGCTCAGTAAACAGTTCAAGAAAATGGTTTCACTCCCCCCCCCCCCCCCAAACAAAAAAACACACACACTCTTCCCCCAAGCAATAGAATGTCATCAAGAGGCCATGCAACATGACAAGTAAATAGTTATAAAACCTAGCTAAATCCTTAAACCAGAATTGAGTGCTTGTCTGGCAAAATGGGGAGTTAAAATGCCAAATTAGACATTAACCTGTTAAGTTCACATCTGTCATGGGAGGCCATTCTCCAATTATCTTACACTAAGATAACAAAGAACATTAAGATTGCATCTTTTAAGCACATCCAATAAAGGTCATGGGTAAAAAGACTCCTAACCGCAACCCTACAACTGAAATTCAATAGTATTTCAGTCGTCTAGTTATCACATAGAGCTTCTGAAAATAAAAACCATAATCTGTCTGTACCCTGACAATATGACGGATCTCAAACGATGAAAATTGATCTGTGAGTTCCTTTGCCACCTTACACAAG
Source organism: Corymbia calophylla (assembly GCA_014182845.1). NCBI lineage: Eukaryota > Viridiplantae > Streptophyta > Magnoliopsida > Myrtales > Myrtaceae > Corymbia > Corymbia calophylla. Next base: position 17,722,883 of record CM024701.1, on the reverse strand, counting down.
TCTGCCATATTCTGTTTTTTCGTCTTCCATAGACCCTGAATCTGTTGGATCAAACTACAAAGGTGAATACAGCAATGATGTGCTCAGACAAGATTGAGCACTCAGATATTTAGCAGCAGAACAAGGACCAAAATTAGGGTATTGTTATACGATGCAGATAGAAAGACTCACCATGTGAGAATAAATTGGGAAAAAAAATAAAATTTGCCACACTTTAAAGTTATGCAGTCAAATTATGTTCGAAATGCAGAAACCGCTCTTTATGTACAGATTGCTCCTCCAGGTAATAAATTATAAATACGAATGCTTTAATAGCCCTCCTGACTATTGACTAAGCCTTAATAAGGTATCTCACTGTCAAGTCTCCAATGCGTGCACAAATTCCACTGGACCTTCTTAGTAGAAATCTATTCAAGGTATATCCAACATTGCTTATGGGCTGTAGTGGGCCTTGCACTTGTAGTGTCCCTCTTTTGGATTGGACTTCTGGATCCTCCATAAACCAATTAATCAATAATCTCTTGAGTGGATTCTCAAATTCTCCCATCCCTGTTCTGCTATTCTACATGCAAGACAATTGTGCTCCATCCAACTTACATGAGAGAGGGTATTAAACTATGTTCCTCATTGCTTAAATTTAAGTTTGACCGGATTTTATATTGATGCAATCTCCCTTCACCTAATGAGCCACGAGCAATTAAATGGAGCCAAAAATAAATACATGGATATACTAGATACTGCCAATACCAGTCACTGCAGTATCCAATACACTGTTATTACCATGAAAAAAAAATCAGTTGAGAGGTCAATATTTGAACACAGTAAGCAAAGTAAAATAGCAAACAGACAACCTCTGACCAATGGTCCAGCAAACTGCTGTTATAATTTTGCTCAAAAGATAAACTTTACATCTAAAGCAATGACAATGGAGGAGTGCTTCACATCGAAAGCAAATATCCCACTTTGCATGACAAGCATGTGTCCATGGCCATGGATGCAAGCAAGAGGATATCAAATACAGAAAGCTTTGGATGTGAGTAACCTGCATACAGACAAGCTTTGAGTCTCCCCGAACTTGAACATGGTTAAAACCTTTCTGCAGAGCATATCTCAACCCCAAAATTATGGCTCGATATTCGGCAACATTGTTTGTGGCAATGCCTACACCTTCACGTAACCGACAAAACTACCAAGATGCAGGTTCACAAACAGAAGCATGTCATTAAAAGCACATGGTAACCTAAAAACATTGATTTGAATCATTCTATCTGGTGATTGCATACCACACTTCCATCTTCGGTGCGCAGAACAGCTCCTGCACCAGCTTGTCCAGGATTTCCTTTTGAAGCACCATCAAATTCAATTATACATGACAACTGCAAATACAATAGAAAAAGAAGATAATTAGGTAGAAGTTAATGCAGAGTTGTCTAGGAGAGGCCAGAAACAAAGTGTTAGTTTTGCAATTCTCAAACCCAGATGAATGAAAGAGGAAGTGCCAAAGGGTATAAGGCTAGCCATTCTCAAAAGTTACATACAAAAGCCAATCCAAAAAGTAAAGGACAGTTACTACGAATAATGCTCATATAACTAAGTCTAGGACACTTGCATTTAATACACTTGACCACGGAGACAAACACTGAAAGATTTCTTCCATAATCTTGAGCCACCTTTTCAACTCTGATGAAAACAAATAAATTATGTCCCAAGTGGCACTTAGCTTTTGGAACACAAACTGATCCCTCCATTTTTGTGGGGGCATGCCATTCCAACATCACTTTCATAACAAAATCATTGAAACCTTGTTTTGGGATGGCAGTATCCAGTATGGCAGTATAAATTAGGACTGCATATAATGATAAGAAAATGAACCCAGATGCACATTTACCAGAACTATGAAAATTAGACATACATGATTGGAGGATATTGTTGGACTAGCAATTACATTCTCTAAGTTGAAGTTCTTTCTCACAGAACTAGGGGAAATTGTGGATGACCCAGCTGTCTGCACAAAGCAGAATGATGTAGACCTCAAGGGACTAGGGGAAATTGCGGGTGACCCAACTGCCTGCACAAGCCAACTTGTCCATTTACATTGTAGAATCCAAAGCATTACAGTTAATGCTTGTATGCAGCCTTTCTAGCATGATAGAATCAATTACTGAGAAGACATAAATTTGGCACAAGATGGAAAGGCTGATATAACATGCAAAAATAGGCATAGGCTTCATTTTAGTGCACTAGAAGGGAAAAAGATCCTGAAAAAACGTTTTCTGGCAAAGGAAAAGCAAAAAATTCTTGATTTCAGTGTCCCAAGCAGCTTTCAAGCTTTCCAGTGAGCCATTGTCCCTTTTCTCTTTGAGCTATCTCACTGAGCACTTTCTTTTTTAACAAAAAAAGACCATTTTTATATAAACTTTCCGGGGTAAAATAAGCATCTTTTAGTCTACTTAAGAATGTAATTAGATAATTCATGCAAACTGCTTGTTGCTAGTTGATGCTTAGACCTGGCAAAGCCAGAATTCAACCACTGTTGAAGCCATTCCATTACGAAGTATATATGATAGAAGAAAATCAGATGACAAGGTGTACGTTGAGCAAAATCCAACTCACATTTAAACCTGATTTGACCAATCTCTGCGGACTCTGTAATGGATACTCCTTTTTGACAGTAGACCCTCTAAAAGAAGCCGGTTGCTGAGAATGAGAATGCGAGGCTTGTAATATTAATGCGCCAAATATTCCAAATCAAAATATTTCAGCTCATAAAATTTTCAGTATTGTGTCATAGAATGCTGGGCCAGCAAAGCACAGAAGAATGGCACAAAGCCCATCTACGTAAATTGTGTTTAGACAACTCCAGTATTTCTAGGTAGCACCAACATGTGTAGAGTAACAACAAAAGTCTGCAACCCAATTGCAAAGTTTTTTTCTGTGGTCTAAAGAAACAATTTTTAAATGCAAGCTGACAGGGTTTACCATGTAATTGATACCTATGTTGAGCATTAAAAGCACACACACAACATGCTACCCACCCAATCTCACACATGTGCACCACCCAATCTCACACATGCCACTTGTGCACAGCTCTATCAAACCTCCATATGCACAAACACATGGATAACATTTGTTGGGAGCGCATAGCAGGAGCCTGATACCTTTTGCCTAGGGAGGTCGCCAAGAAGGAGCCCACTTTCACTTTAAAGCTTAAGCCAATGAATTATGGGTCAACTAAGATATATTAACTGCTCTATACCACACCAATTCTCCGATGTGGGATTTCTCTAACACAACTCACTCACATGTGCATCCTAACATAGATGCATCTAGACACAAGCACACGCATCTCGTAGATAGATAAATGCGAAGGCAATCACATGCGGCCTTTTGATGGTATAAAGGAACCTCAACCCACAGCATGACATCAATTGTTTCACAGAAACAGAACATGACCCAGATCACCTAACCTGATCAGGGCAATGCACAAGATGACCGAAAATATTATTCTTCAAATCTGCAGCATTGACAGTGTAAGAAGCATTTTTAAGACCATGGGACATCAGGAACTCTTCAGCCCCCTTTGGTAAACAATACCCTTTGAACACACTGACAGGTGGATCATGTATCTGAAATGATTGAGCAAATAGAATTACTCTCTCCTTCCAATTAAGTGGATAATCAAGTATAATTAACCAATACAATATAGAACCGCCACCATACACTCATTGCAATGGCACCAGACAAGAGTTATTCTCTTTTAACAAAAGCTGCATAATTCCATAAAAATAGGAACAGAACAGAAGTTATCAGTTTAAAGTCTGCTAACTGGGCCACATTTTCAATCAGGAATAAGAGAAACATCTTACATCAAGGACGCCCTCTACATTCAACATGACCCAGTAAGCCCAATTACATACACAAATTCATCTGTAACTGTACTTCTTCTGAAGTTTCATCTTGACAGGTTCAAACCTTTACCAGATTAAAAAACACCCACGAAACATCACATTTCGGACAATAACACCACCAAAATAGACCATGCATGAGAACAACGAAAAAGCTCAACCTTTTAGCCTTCTCTTTAATCAGAAAACCAGAACTTACAGATGATCCAAGTTGAGCTTGGCAATCGGATAAACTCTTGTAAACACCAATGACATCGCCTTTGCGCACAACATAAAAAGCATTCTTTTCCTCCTCCATCGATGATCCAGAGAGAAAAACTCGACCTTTCCAGAGTAAAAAGCTTCGCAAAGCAAAAGGGTCTTCCACCAGCAAAAATCACATTAGAGAGGACAACCCCATGAAAGCTTGAACTTTGCTCTCAATGGAACCGTCCAATTTCCATGCTTGAACTCAGCAACAGAAAATTGGGAAATAATCCAAATGGCCTGCCCGCAACCCAAGTGAAATCACGAAATGTGTGCGTGTGTGAGAGAGAGAGAGAGAGAGAGAGTAAGCGGAGTCTACTGTATTAGGTGCACAGTGATTGGCCCGGTCTCTTCGGTGGCCCGTGATCATCAGTTGGACAAGAAAGATGGGGAATGATCGGAAGAAACAAATGTCCGAAAAATGAAAACGAATCAGAACTGAAGATGGGCTCTGGCGGGAAATAGAAGGAGGTGTCGCCATAGGCCGTCGTCTCTCTAAAGCTTGTTCCTTTCTTTGGGCCTTTTCTTCTGTTCCCCGCCATTGCTCCTCTTTCTCTGTGGACAAAAGTGACCACGACTCGTGACAAAGCCCATCAATTAGACGTTGGAATTTTTCAAATTCGAAAAAAAGAGTATGTTGGTCAAACACATCACTTTAAGTCATGCAACATATGCATAAAATAATTTGCTCATGCTCCAGACTCTCTCTACATGTCCCGAAATCGGTCTAAATTGAGATAGTTTGATTTGCTCTAGTGAGATCAAGACTATGTTCGAGAACAGTTCGGATTAATCGCAAAAGCCTATCTCGAAACAGCTTGCATGGTAAACAGCAGCTTTGTTTTCTGTAATTGTGCCCTAGGTTGACAGGATCCATATGCAAAAGGAAGCCAGGAAGAGGGGAAGCGGGTTGGTGCTTGTTTGGTATTTTTGCCTTGTGTTCACAGGAACCGTTTGGCTATGGTATGTTCTAGATGTACATAACAATGTATAGAGATTTACTCTATGGGAAAGCTACTCCGTTGATAAATCAGTAGGCTGGACAGTTCTTTATAATTTTAACAAACATCGAAAACCTTCTGAGTACGAATGCGGTATTACCACATGAAAAAGAAAAAAAAACACCCGAAAAGCGGTAGAATATGAGGCTTTTACATGGTTTTCGTGAGTTAATGGCTCGAACAATCCTCAAACAAGTTCATAGGATTTGTGTTTTCCCTCGTGAACATGAAAATGCAAAGCATGAGGCTCATTATTTGGAAAGGCTAGGAGACGGTTGGCCATTCTCATGATAGCTCGTGAAGCCTGGTCTTACCGAAACATTTTCATGAGCCACAGCTATACAGACGCCGAACTGCCTGAACTTTGATGACATCTTGACAACGGTAGAGATGTTAATGCCATGGACTGATACATGGACGAGACGGAGGGGGAAACTCAAGTGCCAGCACTAAGATGTTGTCTAAGATGGAAAAGCTAGGACTAATTTCGTCCCAACCAACTAGGAAAAGTACTGCAGGAATTGAATTCCTACTTGCATTTTCCAGGACGATACCGACAGCTTATTTAGTGTTTTCTCAACTATCACAATCAGCTTATGTGGCAACCTTTTCTGAGGTAGATGCCACACTTCACTTTCTGGTAAACTAAACAACAGTCGATGGCTTTTTGTGCTCATTGTTCGGATCTTTGCACTCCCAGCTTCGATTTGGTTTCGTTTCCCTTTTTCCTAATCTGGGTTGATCCTTGACATTTGTTATTTGCCGAAAGCTACAAAACACTTCGTGGAAGCTCGAGAAAGGAACTACTCAAAAATTTGTTGCCATCACCTTCAAGAGCAAATTAAATGACCTTCACTTCAAACAAATTTACTTTGATATTGATCATTTCTCCTTATTGCAAACATTAATAACACGATTATTCTAAAATGAATCCGACTATATGCTGTTATACCTCCCTATTAACAACAAATGCATTTGTTTATACTAGCTTCTGATCGTCCCAGTCCATCCAAATTTATGATGGAGCTGGATATTCGACCTTCTCTTTATCCGGTATCGTTTGCCCAAACTACAACAAAGCTGCTGGTGATATTAACCTCAGTGCATGAAGTTACACACTCCCGCGTTAGCTCATTTGCTCCCCGATCAAATCCAAGCCAACAACCAGGAAAGACAGCCCTTGGAACAGCAAGAAATAGAAATGCACTCCATGAGCCGACAACAAGCTTCGAGCCGATGCTGTCAGGAGTAAAAAAGCAAGCACCAGCTCCTTCCTGAATACCTTATTCCTTTTCCTCGCTGGAAATTTGCCCTTTTCCTTCAATTTGCTCAACATCTCCAAACCCGAATCCGAATGCCTCCTCTGGATCTTCTCCTCATTCGAAGACTTCTCCTCCCTTTCTGCAAATGCCAATAGATCGGATTCAGAGGACCGACCAGTCTTCTTGGTCACAATCCATTCATAAGCACTTCCAAGCTGAAATAACCCTGAGATCATCGCATTGAACTTGGTCACTGACATGGTGTTCTCAAATAGCAGGTAAGGGACCAGGAAAGGGAAGGACTTTGGCGCAGGGAGTATGTTGAGTAGTGACATGAAAATGGGCACGTAACAGATCACCCAGAGAGGGAGCTCGGCCTCGGGTATGAACATGGTCAATGGGAGGATGATGCAGAATAATGTGAATGAGTAAAACGGAAGTATAAGCTTCCTCAACAAGAAGAAAAGGAAGATCAGATTGGCCTTCTTCCACACTGTTATCTGGAACAACATGTACAAGCACATAATCAGTACGATGAGTTACGTTTGTCCAGAAATCATAGATTTGTCATGTCATTGATGCCAACATAGGTAGAAATGGAATCACAATTCTAATTTATTATATTTGTCTCACCTTCGAAGTTACTATGGCAGGAAGACACAATCGGAACAGCTGCATTGGGCCTGAATGCCATCGGTGCTGTTGCTTCTTGTAAGCTTCGTAGGACTCAGGAAGTTCACAAAGCACTCTGACATCGTTAAGAAAAATGAACTTCCATCCATTCAAGTGTGCTCGGACTGCAATATCCATGTCCTCAACAGTCGTCCTCTCAAGCCATCCTCCTGAGTCCTCCAATGCCTTGATTCTCCACACGCCAGCGGTCCCATTGAATCCAAAGAAATTAAGGAAAATGCCATTCACCTGCTGCTCCACCTCAAAATGGAAGCACAGGTTGATGTTCTGAAGTCTAGTGAGTAGGTTCTCATCCTTGTTCACAAATGACCAGCGAGCTTGGACCAAACCCAGGTCAGGATTGTCCTGCAGATAGTTTACATAATCTGTTACATTCTTCACAACAAGTAAAACACTCTGGAAATTTTCTGTGCGACTGTAATCTCTGTATGTACCTTGAAATGAGGGACTGTAAGCTTTAAAAAATCAGGATTAGGCTGGAAGTCCGCATCAAAAATTGCCACGAATTCGTAGTCTTTCACATAATCACAGGACATGGCTGAATTGAGATTCCCAGCTTTGTAACCTGTTCGGATTAATCGATGCCTGTATATGATGTTCACCCCCTTTTCGCGCCACAAGGATACTTCATCTTTAATAAGAAGCTGTACATCTCCATCATCCGAATCATCCAGAACTTGAATTAAAATCCGGTCTTTGGGCCAATCCAACTGACAAGCCGCCCCAATCGACTGTGCATACACCTGTGCAAAGACCCATACTTTAGCCTCATTGTGAAAAATGGATTGATTATGACATGCTGCAATCACCTAACTGGGTGGTAGTTTGGAAAGACATGGCCAGAGTGAAATTCACAAGAATTCAGTTCAAATAGAGCGCAATTATTCAAACAGTCATTGTGCAGAATCAATTCCTAGACTCTACAGCAATCCATTCATTGTATCCCAGAGTAATTTTTCCAGAAGCTATTAGAACACGTGAGCTTGGAACCCAGAAAAAGAGAAAACTGAGCCACTGATGAAGTGCCCGTATGTTTGGTTACATACCTCTCTCTCATTGCACATAGGGATCTGAACCAGAACCATGGGAAAATTCGAAGAATCCTCAACGTCACATGCTGCTTCATCTATCACGGGCTTCAATTTCCTGTACTTGATCCAGAAGCACCCAAGGCACAGCACCATCCTATCAAGAGATTGAATCAGGAAGAGCGCGACACAGAATTGAGAGAGCCTGATCACCAAAGGTGCAATGTAATCAGCTCTGAAGGCCAACCAAGCCATGTATGACCACTGCACGAGGCCCTGAACCTCCAGGGGACGAATCACCGACAGATAGTTCCATTTCTTGAAATGGGCAATTACTTCCATCGCCAAGGCAAAGATTGAGATGAAGAGAAAGACTTTCATGAATCTGTATAGTCTAGTTCCTCTGCCCAGTGGCTCTTCTTCGGCTATGGTGGAGGAATTTATACGTTTCTTGACAGATGCAAAGGTTTTGTTCAATGACATGGCCAACCAAGAAACGCATGCCAGAGCTCTGTGTGCTTTCAGGAGAAGCAGCCATGTGAATTGCTTGGGACTGGCGGCTTTTTGCTTCTGCTCCAGAAGCAGCGATGTATCTGGACCGCTGATCTCAAGCATTGAGAAGTTGTTGTCTGGCTTCTCAATGGTCAGCACAACCGTGTTTGGAGCCATGCCCTCAGCTTGATATTCCAGAAACAAAAAAGAACAAAGAAAAACAGGGAGAAATTCGAAAACTCCAGATCAAGACTTTGGAGCAGAAGCAAATTGCTGTAGTGGGCTCTGAGCAAAGAAACTGCACAGCATTATAGAGAGTGAGATCGGAGTGACCATGAAAATGGGTGCCTGTTTCTGCAATTCTTTTTCCTCAAATCTGGATCTTTCGATTCCGGGTTTGAAGAGAACCAGAAAATCTAGGCTCGAGCTGTTGAAAAGGCTGGAAGAACCAAATCTTCGAGGTCAAAGCATGATGCCGATGGCAAAGCTAGAGAGAGAGAGGGAGAGGGACTATGAGAATATCAACGTGTACCAGTTCTAAGTTGCTCAATGAACTCCTAGGCATTAATAAAGGACCGTGGCATCTCGTGCTCTCTTCTCTCTAGTAAAAAATCTCAAGATCTATCCTAGTTTTTTATCTATGTACTTTGAACTGACTTGTCATCACATGCGCACAAGCGTAAGATGATGTGAAAATGCCCAGTTGGTTCAATAATTTGTGGGTCAACATTATCAGCATTTATATGCTGGACCAACCATGAACTACTGGAGTAGAGAGTTAAACTTAGATTGATCATTATCATAGCATTCAAATATATAGTTGTTAATAGCGTAGTCTTCCCCTCTTTTTCACGTTTCAGGATCAATTTTTACAAGTACACAATGTGAGAGCTGTAAATTTTGAGATAAACGCAAAACTTAAATCATTTTGTAACTTTGAACACAATACGTCCACTTTGATATAACGATGCGCTTTTCACATGCCCACTAGCTAAATCAAATATGGATTAATTGAGGTGTCAAAGTGATCTGGTCTTGCAGATTGATTTTGAGCTCGGCTCCTGCAAATCGAGAACATCCTCCAGGTCCAGCCAAAATGCAGATCACTGCACACAGGACTGTTCTTGTTTGGTCATATCGGCAATGCCAGTTTGTTGTTCTTTTTTTTCTTTTTTTTTCTGTATTGGGCAACGCCAATTAATGCAAGCAAATGAGTGGCTGTCATTCGGTAAAAGGTTTGCCCTAAATGCGTTTGACCTGCATGATAACACTCTTGAGAACAATTAATTCTGTTTTTTTGTTTCCAGAAACGGATTTTTTGTTTCCAGAAATATAAATGCTTTTGGTAAATTTTTTATTCCTGGGAACAGATTTCTCAGATTTGGAACGGAATCAAGAATAAAAAAAAGTTGTTTCTTATTTCTGGAAACAATTTCAAGAATCAATTTTTTTCCCTTTTTTTTTATCTTTCCTTTTCTTCTTCCTCCCTCAGCCTACTGTCGCCCCATCGCCGGAGGCTCGCTTGGCCACCGGCAAGCTCACTGATGGCTCGCCTAGCCACCAGCGAGCTCGACCTCGCAGATCTAGGCAAGATCGAGCCTCGTCGGTGGCTAGGCGAGCCTCGCCCAGCCCGGCGAGGGTCGACCTCACCAGATCTACCTCACCAGATCTGGGCGAGGAGAGCCTCACCTAGCCACCAGCGAGGCTCAGCCTCGCCCAAATCTGCAAGGCCAAGCTCGCCGATGGCGGCGACCGGCCACAATGGGGAGGGGAAAAATAAAAAATAAAAAGACAAAAAATAAAAGAAAAATGTATTTAAATCATTAAAAAACTAAAAAAATATTTTGGACTAGAAATTATAAGGTTTTATCAAATGCATTTCTATCCCGGGAATAAAAATTTTGAACAATTACTAAATACTCAAAAATTGTTCCCAGGAACATAATAAAAAATAATCATTTCTGAGCAGAAATTATTCTCGGGAGCAGAAGCGTTACCACGCGCGCCCTTAATTTCCACTCTTTCCTGACAAAGAAATAGTAGATCCACTTTTTTTTTGGCTACAGCGTTGTACTTCCCACTTATCAAATAAAGCTATAATCAAAATGCAAAATGTACTTAATTTTATCTATTTCTGTGAACTTGTTCAGAGTGTGGTTCAAAGCGCGGGTTGATTGATTTGTTCGACTGAATTTACAAAAACTGTAAATAAACGGTTGTGTTAGCAAGACAGTTTAAACTCTGTACTTTATAAAATGTGAAATATTACCTTCGATTCATGCTCAGCATGATCTCTCAAGAGTAAGCCATAAAACCCGTCTTGACTTCTATTTTGAGCGTGGATGAACTGCATTTGATCACAATAAAAAGGTGGGTCAAGTTCGATACACAAAGATTGGTTTGCGGTATCCCTAAAATACCAAATAGAGAAAGAAAATCGAGAGAATAAATTGTTAACATTTCAGGTTATGATTAGATTCGCCCATAAGCCATCTTAATTATAATGTGAAGGGAAAAAGTTTTAGCTTGGCTATTTATTTGGTAGGTTCTTAATTCCTTATTTCCTTATATTGGCTTTGCATAATCTCTCATAACTAGGGACAGGTTATGATTAGATTCGCCCATAAGCCATCTTAATTATAATGTGAAGTGAAAGTTTTAGCTTGGCTATTTATTTGGTAGGTTCTTAATTCCTTATTTCTTTATATTGGCTTTGCATAATCTCTCATAACTGGCTTTGATTAGATTCACCCATAAGCCATCTTAATTATAATGTGAAGTGAAAGTTTTAGCTTGGCTATTTATTTGGTAGGTTCTTAATTCCTTATTTCTTTATATTGGCTTTGCATAATCTCTCATAACTAGGGACAGGTTATGATTAGATTCACCCATAAGCCATCTTAATTATAATGTGAAGTGAAATTTTAGCTTGGCTATTTATTTGGTAGGTTCTTAATTCCTTATTTCTTTATATTGGCTTTGCATAATCTCTCATAACTAGGGAAAATACTGCAAGTTCATGATTACCTCTCTGTTTTTTTTTTTCCTTATAGCTTGACTATTTACTTTAGTAGTTTCTTAGTTCCTTTATTAGCTTGCATAATCTCCCATAACTAGGGAAAATACAGCAAGTTCATCATTACCCCCTCTCTTCTCTATTTTTTTGGTCAGCTCTACTTTGCTCTCACTCTAACTCTCACACTCAGATTTTTTCCTACGTCCTTACGAGGCATAAGAGGCGAAACCCACACCTAAAATTAAATTATCCATACTCCAATCATCCGAAAATATAGAGATTCAAACCCTCCACCTCCCTCTTCTCATGTAAAAAAGGGAACCCCAGTAGTTCATCACTACCTCTCTAGCTTGCCCCAAAATTAGGAGGAAAGCCACATAGAATTGGTTACTTTTACATTACTACCTTGGAAAAAACTTTGACACCTTATGGCTCCGTTATTTCGTGAAAACATAAACGATTTGAAAAATAATTTCCTAAAAAATAATTGATTGAAATATTTACCCACTAAAAAATATTTTCATTATCGATAATAATTTATGTTTAAACATTTCAAGAACGATAAAAATATTATTTGTTTATTATTTTTGTAAGTGATAATTTTTTAGAAAATATTTTTTAAATCATTCATTCTGTATAAAGAACGATTTTTCAATCTTACATTTTAGGATACATTCATCACCCTTTGGATGTTCCAATCTGTCAGGGAAAGTGTCAATTATGAAGTTTTCAGGTGGCTTAATTTGTCAGCATATAGCTTTATTTATTGTTATTTATTTATAGCTTTTATCAAGATGGAAGCATCTTTTAACGGCCATTGCAGGTACAGAACATGGAATTTGAGAATTTGTGGAGTTGAACGGAAGAGTGTCAGATTCCCATGAATTAAATGTGCCAAAGTCAGAGGAAAGCTCATGTCAGTCACATTTCTTTCTGTCGAGACACCAGAGGATGATGATGAAAACCCCCAGATGAAGAAACAAGAACCTGAGCAATATTAATGTTTTGACATGGCCCTTCTGTTGTTTATTTGCTTTTGACTTTTGGAGCTCCTGATGTTGAGAGTTTTATAACCTGTTTGGCATTGGATCATGTCGCGCTCTCATTCCCTTTTTTGTATTGTGTAAATCAACATAAATATAGTATAATTACCATTAGTAACATGCAATTCTCAATCCGAATCCCCATCTTACTCCATTTAGTCATTCTTGCTTTTTATATGCAAGGAGACATTGCCATTGATCATCTAGGGTTACCGTTAGTAAAATCTAATCATTCAACGGTATTAAATACCACTTATTCATCTTACGCCAGTACATAAAGATCATGGGGGTATCTCTCTATCTTTTTGGTTTCGGCAGTTTGCAGATATTAATCAACTTCCAACCTAACAAATGGACCATTCATGTTTAAGAAGTGGGGAACTCACAAGAACTCATGGTGCTGGTTTGATTCTTTTATGCCGTGTTGAAATCCACTACTTTATCGAAAGATGAGTAGTACCATAAATTACAACTGGTATGAATGTGAACTTATCATAGGATCAACGTTGACCTCATGTCCCATTGGAAAATTTTGAGTACAGACACGGTCGCCTCCGACGATCTCTCTGTTTCAATCTTCCCCACGTTCTGCCAAACCGCAAGTTGAACCTCCATACCCATTACACATGCAAGGCAAGAACTGGTCAAGAAAACAGCTCAGATGGAGGGGCGATCCCTTGTTGCTTTCTGATGACATCGAGACCCTAATGACCAGCGCAAGATGGCGACACGCGAGTCAAGCGCCACCGTTCCCAATCACAGAAACTTCTCGTCCAGAGCTTCAGCTGACATATATTATACATTATGCAATCGCATGGAATCATATGTTATCATTAAATAATCATATGGTGGATCTGACACATGAACCCATGCAACCCATGTAGACCTTTCCCCTCATTTACGTAGACATCATAATTGCTTCCACCAAGCTAATGCCCCTCGCATTTTTTTTTAAGTTATTGCATAGTTTAGATGCGGTGTCCCTCTTTAAAAAAAAAACAGCATATTCCTATAATTCAACTCAAAGAGATGTAAAAGTAACCCACCTATGTAATACGAAATTGTTCTCGCTAATTATTAATATAGATTTCTTTTTCTACAATATATAGTGCTCGAAGTGCTTACATAACCTAGTACATCGATAGACATAATTGAATTTACTAAAGTGCAAATCATAGAACATGTTGTCTTAAAAAATATGTGTATGGACTGAGAATCCATTTTTAAAAGTTTGTATGAGATGTAAGCAAATTCGGTGGCTCCTAATACTATACTAATTTAGTGTCAACTCATCGAAAAACCCTAATCTTTAATATAATTTGCTCCATTTCTGGGTCTGTTATGGTCTTGGCACGCGAGCCACGGACCATAGATGGAATACAGAATATGTAGAAGTTAGAAAAATGACCATTTTCCCAAGATTTGACCTTCGAAATACTAGTTTACTTTTAGAGAACATGGTCTGCGTTTGTTTATGCCCCCCTTTTCCCTTTGTTTATTAATTTCTCTAAGCTATTAACTCATGCCAACCTCAGGAGTTTTTTAAGGCGACGAGCGGCTCCAAAAGATCCAATCGTGCGCACTTTACTTTAGATCCCGCAACACGTACGTACTCCCGTCATTTCTGATCCATCCCATGATTAGAAAAATCATAGTACAGTAACTGTAAAATGTACAGCTTTGAACAGATCACAGCCGACATGCATTCCTCCGAGGCCGAAATCCCTCAGGCGATGTTAGAGATTGGCAATCATCAAAGCGAAATTTAGGGTCGACCCTGTCTTTTACAAAGACCATATGTAGCCTCTTATTCGGAAACATTCATCCCTTGGCGCAGATGCAAACTAGAACCATATGGAGGCGCATCGATGGGGACGTACTAACGATCCTTCGCGAGCTAACCAGTGTGAATTTGAACGACCCTTTTGAACCAGCAACGAGAAAAGCGGAGACAGAAGGGTGTGCAATTGGAGGGACGTGCGTCCCAGCAACCAAGCATTGGCAACTGGGGAAGAAGATAGCGGAAGGGCCATGGGGAAAGATCTCTGCATCGCTTGCCCTAATCTTCCTCTGTGTCTCGTGGCTGTTATTAAATGCGGCAGCCTCACATGTATGAGGAAACTGTCCTTAGAAAATTATGATGCCCCCCCCCCCCATGTGATCAGCTACAATCCGCTCACGAATCCTGTGTACACTTCCACTTCACTGGCCAGCTGATGGCGATTGTCTTCGTGATGATAGCGATGGTACAGATTTATAAATAGAGAGAGAGAAAGAGAGAGAGAGTATTTGATTAAAAGATTTGCATCTTCCTTAGTAGTGCCCTTCAGATCAATTAAATTATCCAGGGATTTGATGGAGTTTGAAGGATCACGATGTTATTATCATTATATTCTTTTGTCGATCTGTTCCTTGAGCAGTGGAAGGAAAATATGTTACAATCATTTGGTGATTCGCAAATTAGAGAAAAGTGTTATGGGAGTCCTAATCTTTTTTGTGCAGAGTCTGCATGTCGCAATCAAATTATAGACTTTTTCAACCATTGCAATCAATTTTTGACATTTCCTTTTAAAAATTGCAATCGAGTTTTATTTGTTGAAATATTGAGAGTGTCTGCATTGCTACTTTGAAAGTTGCCCGTATGAAATCCTCAAATTGAATTTTCTGATACATTGTTAAGATTTGGTTGTGATTGAGGACGAATGATTTAGGGCTTCATTGTAACGATTAAAAAGTTCAAGCCTTGACCACTATTTTTAATATATTTTTTACACAATTGCACTCTCTATATAAGGTAAATTAAATAGAACTTCCGGGGCAATTTTCTGAGTTAATCTTACTTGAATTATTCTTGGAAAATAAAGCCGGTTCATGGCAATTGCATAATCCTCCATAAGAATCGGAGCAGCGTAGTGCTCGCGCTAAGAATTTGATTGCATCAGACATTGAGGGAAATAATTTAAGCTACACTTGTTTTGTGAAAAATGGACATTTTTTAAAAAAGTTTTTGCAGAAAATAATAATATTTGGTGTTTGTTTAAAATATGAAATGACATGGAAAATATTTTTTGTCGTTAAATCAAGTGATTTTCCTAAATAGATGTACATTATTCGAGCACTAGTGACTTACGCATGAGTAACCATAGAACCGGCACAAGCAAATGGGTCTCAAGCCCGAATCCTCAACTTCTAGATATGAGCACAAGTAATGGTCTTGGTTCTACCAAAGCCAAGCCTGAGAACCCGATGCCATGTCCAACTCTACCAAGGTCGAACTTGGATCCCCGACACCTAAGCCCTAGCGAGGCTAGGCTCAGTCCTCAACACCCACGCCTGAGCCCATTGATGTTAGGCCCGAACCCTAGCGCCTAGGCTTGGGTTCATTCAGTCATGCCCACGTCACCAATGTCAATGCCTAGGTTCCCAACGCCCATGCCCTGGTCCATCGAAGCCAAGCGCTGGTCCTTGACATTCGGGCCCTTGTCCATCGAGACCAAGCTCATGTTAGAGACCCCATGCTTGGTTTAAGGTCCTCCGCCCTTGAGACCTCGGTGCTAGTACTTGAGTCCTCGATGCTTGTACCTAGGTTGGTCAACGCCAAGCTAGGCACTAGGGCTCAAGACCCTAGTGTCTATGCCCGGATCCCCTGAACCTAAGCTCAGGTCCATTCAAGTTGAGACTTGGGACTCCAATGCTCATGCCCAAGATCAAGTCCCTAATGCCCATTCTTGAGTCTATTTAGATTTTCATTACCAAATGACAAAAGAAAATTTATGTTTATTTTCCATTTTCAATCAAATACCAGAAAATATAGTAAAATATTTTTCGAGAATATCACATTTTCCATGAAACAAGTAAAGTTGTCCATTGAGTCATTTTCCTAAATGATTTAAACACCGAAAAAATGAAGAAAATATATTTTTCGTGAAGCAAATGAAACTTTAATCTGATTCAATAAGAACGATGAATCTATTTCTACTAAAAGTGGGTCATAATACAAACGATATTCGTGTTAGTATCAAATTCACGTGATGTCGATGACGTCTATCGAGTGGATCCATTTCTGATGGTAATTTGTCGTGTCAAGAACGGTCACCTCTCCATCTACGCCGTGTTGGGCAACAACCCGTGCGAAGAAGACACAGAACAAACAAACCCAAGTTAGCATCATTTAAACATGTCAGCTCCGGACAGCTCTCTCTCTCTCTCTCACACACACACAAAAGCCAGTATGAGAGCGAAAGGGAGAGAATGAGAAACAACCCGAAAAAGGCAGGACCCATCTCACATCAATGTTAAAGCAACGTACTCAGTACCGATTCTGCAAGACACATGGGAGTGGGGATTAAGCACAATGCGCATCCCTCGCGTGTCCATATCCTGCCGACACATCGTGAAGCGATGCTAACGTTCCCTGTCGTCTCTTCCGCCAAAATACCCCAACGGACAGCGCCGATGCGGCTGCGCCCTACCCACAGGACACCCCCTACTGTGCTATCTGGTCCATCATCCCCTTTCGACAGTTGAAGATCTATGAGGCTCTCGAGCTTCGGTTGACTTGAGAACGATGGCTCGATTGGGAGGCTAAAGGAGGAGCCGGCTCTCGAGTCTTGAGCTGGATCGGTGGAGGGAAGAAGCCCACGAGTGAAGTGCCCAGCCGACGAGGCCTAAGTGGATCACGAACTTGAGCCCGAGTAATCCAGCAGTTGTCGGGCCTGAAGCCGGGCGCTGTTGAATGGCCATTGGCCTCGTTTGACATTGGATCTACTGAGAGAGAAAGAGAGAGAGAGAGAGAGCATGCTGTTGGCCCAATGAAGAAGAGAAAATGCCATGGGGAGCTATCCATCCGCCTAGCTAGGACTGATGCTTTGCAGTCAAGAAACCGGAGGTTGCGGATTCAATCCCCGCTAGTTGCAGCCTATTGGTAGGGATGAGTGGTTTCAAAATACATTCTGATTCCACGCGAAATCTGGAACTTACCCTATCGAGATCGGTTCTCGATTTTATGAAATTGAAACCTACCTAGTATAACTTGGAACTGATCCTAAAACCAAACCTATGGTTCCAAGCCGGTTCTTGGTTCCAAAGTGTACCTGCAAACCACCAATTCCCTTCTTTTTGTTTCGTTTTTAGTCAAGAGAAATGAAAATTAAAGTAACAACAAAAAAATCTTCATTCGTCTATATTAACAATTCATAAAAGATGAACAAGTAAAATAAAATGAATAATAAAAAGTTTGGTTTTTCGATTCCGGTTCTAGTTCTTAGATTTTTCAATCCCTAATCCAATTCAATTATGTTCTTGCCCACTAACCAAATCACATAAAACAAGTTCCAAAATTTTGGAATTGGGAATCGTATCAATTCCCACTAGAACTTGGAACTTGACCAGTTCACATGGGTGATTCAGTCCAATTCCTAGTTCTACTTGTAATCCATGCTCCTCCTTATCAATCAAAATCAGGTTCTAAGGAAGCCAGCTCTCAAGAAGAACCCTATAACCTCTTCATAGGATGAGCTATTTCAAAAATCGAATCAAGAAGATGAATGTATCTAATGGTGAATAGTATGCATGCATCATAAAAGATTCTTGATTCGATAACAATTGATCTCTCTTTGTTTCTTTCTTGTGCCATGTTCAATTGAAGACATTTTATGGTGTGACTCTAGTGAATAACTTGTACAGTACTAAAATTCCACTATGAATAATAATAATAATAGTAATAAGGAAAATGTCAAATAAGGGCTTAAAATAATATTGTTTTCTCAAAAGATGACTTAAGTGTCCGATTTAATATAAAATAAAGGTCTAACTTTCCAGTCGGCCAAATATTCATTGGTCAAGGAGCACGTGCATTTCACATGTCACTTTTTAAGCTGTCTTTAGAGGTAGATACCAAATCAAAACCTCACAATTCATGCCACCTAAACCCAAAATTGACCAAAATCACCACACACGAGAATGCACTTATCAAACAGTTGCGCTCATCAGGTTTTGCTAAGATCCTGTGAGGAAATTGCCGTCAAAATCGAGCCTTAAGACACGATTTCAGCTACACCACGCCGAGAGCGGCCAGTTTCGTCGTTGTGGAAGCCAGTTGAGCCATCAGTGTCGTTTGTCAATCGTCACCATCATCGTTGGAGGGCTTGTCAACCTCGCCTGGTCTTCAATCCCCCCGAAATCAAGCCCTACGACTTGGTCTGAGGACGCGGTATCGTCGCATCCTCCAGTCCAAGCCAAGCTGTCGTTGTGAATCGATGTCAAGCTCGCGTGATTGATGAAGTGTGGGCCACGTTCCGAAAAGAAGAAGCTGAACCGAAGAGGCTTGGACGAAGAATGAGAAAAAAAGAAGAAGAAGAAGAAAATAAAAGGTAAAGGCCCTGGAGGAGACTGCCTCTCACCGTGATTAGGGAAATGACTTTTGCTATGTATGCTCTTTAGCCATAGAATCAGACCTTTAATTGAAACTTGAATTAACCACCTTAGACACTTATTTAGAAGAATCGTTTTGGATTATTTTTTCAAAAAATTCTTTGAACTTTAAATTTTTATTCGAAATTTTTCTTATTAATAATAATAGCCGAAAAGGGAACGTCCCTTCCGTGTCCGCCAAGGGAATAAACAAGAAAGTCCGATCACAACGAGTTCGTCTCGGCCCCGCACATGTGGACGTTCCAGATTTTTCCACGCCTCGCGCCATACAAATACGACCCGCGAAATCAGCAGCTTGCACGTATTCACATCACAGCGTCACTCCCCTTTTGCTTTCTCCGTAAGAATGTCGGCAGGAACATTTACACTTTTAAACCTTTATCTTTGTTCGTCTGTTCAATTTGTTTTTTAATCTCATGAGTGTCGTTTGTACTTTCGGTAACTTTTCAATTCGCTGTAACGATAGCACCGTGACGATAGTCACTTGTTTAATTACTAGTTTGAGTCAATATCAAGAAAACTCTAAATTAATATGTATATAATAAATTTACTACTTACCAAATCTCAAATTGATACACTTATGATAAATTTATCTTCGTTAATTTCTGTTAAATTTCATCGTTAAATTATCAAGTTGGATGAAATATGACAATTGAAGAGTACGGATGATTAGTTTCTGGTTCTCGATTCAATTCCGATCCAATCTAATAGAACTAGTTACTTTCGGGAATTAGACCGGCACTCTTAGGAACCGGCCAAATAGTTTAGCTTGGGTGGCTCCTTGGTTTGAGCAATTTGTTTTGTCTATTTATGAGTGCACCGATTTAAATTTTTATCTTTCGTTAATCACAAATATCGATTTGTAACTTTTCGTGATATTAATCCTATAATAATTTATTACAAAATCAATCCGCGTGCGAAGACCCGTTTTTTCCGAGTTCAGTTCGATAATGATTAGAAATAGTGCCTCCACTACACTTTGAATCCCTCCGGAGATCTTTGGTTGATCTCATTTTCGACATTGACTTTGCTTTTCCCGAAAGTCATCCAGTCACAGCTCCATCCACTTTTCTGCTTTCCTCTCGCCGGTCGTTAGCGGCGAGAGTCGAACTCGACTTTATTCGGAACAACGAATTGCTTTGAACTTTCCCAGGGGTTGTTTGGTGGGAAAGGAAAATGGTGCATCACGAAGTTGCTTGTCGCGGTAAACGTTACCCACTACCCACTATGTATACTGAACGTGTAGGACATGAAGTCCCGTTTCTACGTTTCGGTTTCTTTTTATTACAAACATCAAATGATCGATAGAGCGATCTAAACGACGACAGGGATCATTTGTCTTGAAGATCGATAGAGCATGTGGCCCGCTCAGTAAAAGATTGATGCTAGAGAATACTTTCGAGAGACCCTCCTCCCCTAACGAGAATCATACTTGGCGTGACTTTGCCTGTGCCCATCTAGTTCAATTTTATCAATTGGATTCTCATAGCTTGGTGGGAATTCAAATCTTTTTGGCCAGTGCGGTTTTTTCCAAAACAGTGAAAAGCCATTGATCGGAAAGCAAAAGGCTATGAGGGGGGCAAAGAATGCCATCATTCCTCCAAAGTGACCACTCATTTGTGCATCTAGGAGACATGTCAAATCAAATGTGCATAAGAAGTGCAAACCCGCCCCCTTGTGACTATGCACGAGGGTACTCTTTTGGCGTCTCTTTGGGATGCGTTAAAGTAAAAAGGTTAACATCATAAAAGTAAAACTTTAAATTTGATATAATTACAATAAGCATACTGTTCATTGATTTACGTTAAATTAAAATAATATCACGAAAAATCATAAAATAATACATATATGATAAATGGAGGATAAAACTTCAAATTATGTTTACTTTCATTTTTTTCTATTAAATTAAATTAATATCATAAAAATCATAGACCGATACACATGTGACAAATAAATAATAAAATCTAAAGTGGCACATCATTCAACTGTCACGCGTCACCCAACTCAATAATTTGACGGTAAAATTTAACAAAAATTGACCGAGAGTAAATTCATTACAGATCTATCAGTTTGGAGTCTATGACGATCAAAAAATTAACTCCGAAAAAACTCATCACGCATGTGTTAAATTTAGATTTTTTGTTATATTAATCTTAAATTTAAATTTAAATACGAGAAAAGCTATAACGGGCCCCCGAGAATAAAAACAGAAATAAATAAAAAGTGAAGAAGATGGAGGGAAGAAAGGAAGGAAGAGATGGCGCCGTGAAAGGAGGGCGAGGAGTAAATGCCGTCCCCGGACTCTCTCACATGGGGGTCGAGGCCAGCGCCATAAGAGATCTCTCTCCCCTCTCGCCTCTCGCCTCTCGCGTTTGCCACGTGTCGCTCATCCCGTGGTGGGCGTCGCACACCTTCGCACATGCTGTGCACCTTCTAGTTCCCGCGCCTTTGACCACCCCACTCACCCTCTCTCTCTCTCTCTCTCTCTCTCTCTCTCTCTCTCCACTTACTTGCAAGCACGTCAGCGAATTCATCTGAACAGTTGAACTCGCGGATCCTGACATAAACCACTTTTGAATTTCGGTCCAACGTTCCTAAATCTTTTAATTTATACAATATAATCCTGATATTTGACTTAATATATAATCCTATTCATAATCTTTTTTAATTTATTCGATATAATTCCTAAATTATTAATGAATAATTAATGTAGTTCTGGATTTTTTGAAAAGTTCGAGGGTCACATTAAATATCGAATCAAAATTTAATGACTATTTGTATTATTTTTCCATGGCTCTAAACTGCGAAGCATGGCCATTAAGCCTAATTTCCCTTTTATATGTATTGGAGCTTGCGTGTATTCGGCTTATTTAATAAAAGCACTTCATGATAGACTATAAGGTGTTCTTGTTCTTATTGCACATCCAAGAATCAATTTAGACTACACCTATCAAACAATAGAGCTGGGTTGGTTAAATGGTCCACCTCAAACCTACCCACTTTAACCCGTTTTGATTTATTTTGATGTAATATAGATCTAATAATTGATGCTTGACTTAATCGACACTCGACTTATACTCTACCATATTGCTAAAACAAATTTATATTTAATTCAATCTAGGAAAACTTATATCTAAACTAAAATAAGAGCATAGAGCGAGCGAGCGAGCACGAGATCAAGTGAGGGTGGGAAACAGCCATAAGGATATATTGGGTCTAAGTAAGTTGTGAACCTATTTAACATCCATATTATTTTGGGTTGTACTATTATAAACTCATTTATGATCAATTTACTAAATATAATTAACACACAAAACAATAAAA
Organism: Corymbia calophylla; assembly: GCA_014182845.1. Classification (NCBI taxonomy): domain Eukaryota; kingdom Viridiplantae; phylum Streptophyta; class Magnoliopsida; order Myrtales; family Myrtaceae; genus Corymbia; species Corymbia calophylla. The sequence continues at coordinate 17,700,441 of CM024701.1, read as the reverse complement.
CCCATCAAATAAATTAAGAAATTGATTTATGACCAATATTGACAAGTCTAGTTCAAATGTGCAAGGTTAAGAAATCAATTGTGCTAGGTGGACGGTCCTTTACAAAACAATCGTAAATTCCCTAGACTTAAAACGCTTAGATGTAAGTTAGCATTTTAAATCGGCCTCGATAAATGATATTTATCAGCATGGCTAGAAATTTCAAAATTATTGTTCGAAGTATGAGCAGACTGCTCACAAAATGGCTTGATTGTAATTTCCCTGACATTTAGGGGCCTAGAGTTTCATGCGAGAGAGCCTATGGTTATTCACCTGAAACAATCGGACTCCACCACATCTTCTTCTTTCATATAAACTCATTCCATAACTGATATGATATAGAGCAGAAGCAATTACACAAATGCGAAAGTATGTAAGATTTCTCTTGAGATTGAAATACAAATCACCTTTTCATTTTCTTGATCAAGATAAAATTTAAAGGATAAAAAAGAGTTGGCATGACATTGAAAAGGATCACGGAAATGAAATCTTAGCATATGTATCATTTTTATATTTGGTTGTGATTTCGGGAGAGTTATATTAATTTAAAGTCTCACATCAAACTTCAGAACAAAAAGGAAGAGAAAAATAAAGAAAAATAAAATTATATATTAGTACGGGAAGCAATTATTATTGCCCTCGTTTTAGTAGGTTTTCCCATAATTTCCTTTCCACTCGCCGGCTCTAATTGCCGCCCGCCTCCAAACCTTCAATTAATTAGGCAAGTACAGCTAATTAGAACCTCCCATTTTTCAATTCCTTTTATTTTATTCATCTGCAAATTTACTTTTCTGCAAAAAAACAAAAAAGGTGTAGTAACCCCTCTCTCACTTAAAATCCAACACCTTCCCCCACATTTCTCTGTCTTTCTCTCAATTTCTCTCTCTGCGCTCCTAGAAAGAAGCATGAAACCTTCATGTCCCGTCCAAGACAGAGCCCACAAAAAGGACACCAGATGCCACAATTATGGTGGCGGTAATGGTGGCGGCTCTGCTACTGCTGCCGCTGCCCTTCCTGGCGCTCCCCCCCTTCCTCTTCTTCGCCCTCCTCCTCGCCACCGTCTTCACCCTCGCCATCCTCTTCTCCCCCTCCCCTCTCATGATCGAGCGCGACCTTCAGCAAAACTCCTCCGCCGCCTCCATCGTCAGTCTTCAACAGGGTAATGAGCCCGACCCGGGAAAGAAATAAAAAAGATGGCTTTTTTTTTTTTTATCTCTGTCTGCGGCTGTTCTTGTCCACGCTCATGCCGTACGTCGTTTGTGTTTCCAGATTGTGACTTGTACAGGGGACACTGGGTTCCGGATTTCAGAGGGTCTTCGTCGTACACGAATTCGAGCTGCGGGACGATCCCGGACTCCAAGAACTGCTTCCGGCACGGGAGGCAAGACACGGACTTCCTGAATTGGAGATGGAAGCCCGACGGGTGCGAGCTCCCGAGGTTCGATCCCCGGGCTTTCCTTCGTATGGTGCGGGGGAAGACCCTCGCCTTCATCGGCGACTCCGTCGCCAGGAACCACATGGAGTCGCTGCTCTGCCTCTTGTCCCAGGTCAGTTTCCAATCAAGCGCACTGTTCAAACGTCCTCGATCATTGCAAAAAACCGATTTTTTTTGTCCTTTTCTTCGGGAAAAAATTTCTGATCTTGTGGGGTGCCGAGCAATAAGTGGCAATGCATGTAATTCGCGCTTGCGCCCTGGTCTTCTGGCGTCGCGCGGCCGATTCAAGATCCGCCACCGCGCGCCTGTGATGAACTGTTGAAGAAGAAGAGTCCTCCGCCAATCGCTGTTGCACCCGGTAAAAGGGGGGCGGGGGATTCATCATCGAATTCTCCATGCACGACCTTTGCGTGAACCCATTTCGATTCCATTGCTTCTCTGGTAATTAATGAATATAATTAGTAAAGATAAGAGAGAGAAAAGGGCGACGCGACAAAAAGCTGTCATTTTTATCGCATTTGGAAGGAGAATCGGTGTCGTCCCGACCCATAAATAAACTTCAGTTCGAAACAAGCGATTTATTACCTTATCTCGTGTTTAGATTTCGGTGCCAAGATTCGTAATTAGGGAATTTACCGACCGTGCATGTCGCTGTCATTCACCTAGATCGTTTCATATGTTAAGTATTGGGGGATTGGGAATCCCCTCGTATCCGGCAAATCTACCATGTGCATTAACTTCCGCCGAGGGGAGGATAGAAAGTTCATGAAGATTTCGCTAGCAAGATTGACGAGAAAGGGAAAAGGCAGATGCCAAACGGGCGGTCCAAAGAAATGTCAAGAAAGACGGGGAAATTTTTTTAAAAATTTTTAAGGGATAGGAAGGTGTCATTGTCATCCTAGAGAAAGCATGACACTAATAAAGAACTTCTACCTACGTACCGAAAATAGGAGAATTTCCCCGACCCACCCATCTTCAACCAAAATGCATGTGAGCTGTGTACCTAAAGACCTTGATAAATTGTCTGATGGAGCGATGATTCAGGGGTGGATGGAATGGCCATTATGATGCAGAGCCGACTGGTGCTTTCTGTTAAAGTTTGGATTATGTTAGTGATTTTGATGAGAGGGACAAGGATTCTTGGGCCTTGACTTGTGCTTTTCGGGCCATTGTTGTACGAGGATGCGTCCGACGCATTGAATTGTTGTATGAATGGTGTCAATTGGCCGGTGGCCCACCCTTTCGTTTGTACCCGAGCTGCACGTCAACGGCTATCTGCTGCTGTTGCCGCTGCTGGTGGCAATCGTCCTGCTGGGTCGCCGTCTTCTTCGATCTGCCCCTCAGGGCAAGGATCCAACGAAAGAGATTAGAGCGAAATATAATTCGATGACCCTCGATTGGTAGGCAGGATTATCTCTAAAAGGGTGATTAGCGTTGATGAGAAGCAGCGATTGTCGACTTTTCTGCTAAAGAGATGTCTAGTTATCCAGCAGGAAGTAAGAAGACGTCATCCTGTTCTATTCTTAGCTGCTTGGATTGGGAAGATCTTGTCTTTGAGTATCTCCATTTCTTGCAGATTTCCGGAATATCATTGGAACAGTTTTGAATCTTGCCATGTTCTTGACAGATTCTAGTTTGAAACGTTAAAGAGGATGGAGATGATTCGAACTCTTTTGCAGGCAGAAATGCCGGTCGATGTTTTCAAGGACTCGGAGGACCGGTTCCGGACGTGGTACTTCCGCGGGCACGACTTCACGCTCAAGATCCTGTGGTCCAAGTTCCTGGTGACGGGCAAGGAGGAGGTGATCAACGGCTCGTCGACAGGGGACCTTCTCCCTGAACCTCGACGAGGTGGATGGTGAGTGGGCGCGGGAGGTCCCCACCGCGGACATCGCCGTGGTCTCCGCGGCGCACTGGTTCTTCCGGAAGATCTACCTCTACGAGCGGAAGCGCCTGGTGGGCTGCGTCTACTGCAACGAGCCGAATGTCACCTCCTACGGGCCCGAGCATGCAGTGCGCCTGTCGTTCCGTGCTGCGCTCGACCACATCAACGGGTGCAAGGAGTGCAGTGGGAGGGGGCCGACGACGACGTTGCTGAGGACGTTCTCGCCGGCGCACTTTGAGAACGGGACGTGGGACACGGGCGGGGCGTGCACCCGTCCGGGGCCGTACGGGGAGGCGGAGATCGACCTGGGGGGATCGGAGTGGGGGTTCAGGAACGTGCAGATGGAGGAGATTGAGCGGGCGAAGGGGATCGGGCGGGAGAGGGGGAAGAGGTTCGGGGCCCTCGACGTGACGAGGGCGATGCTGATGCGGCCGGACGGGCACCCCGGCGAGCATTGGGGGAACAAGTGGATGAAAGGTTACAACGACTGCGTGCACTGGTGCTTGCCCGGCCCGATCGATGTCTGGAATGACTTCCTGATGGCTGCTTTGAGGCTTGAAGGTGGGATGAATTCCTGATTTTTACATTAGGGAATATTATATATTTTAATATATGTAGAGAGAGAAAGAGAGCCAAATTAAAAGGGAAATAATATACTTGTTCATGGTTTTTTCTTTTTTTTGGGTCATATGGATAGATATGTACTCTAATTCTTTGCATGGGCTTTGTGGCCCCTCGGTCATCAGTAATAAGCTTGTATAGTTAAGGACTCAATCTATATGTTTTTCTTCTTCTTCTTGTTTATTGTCTTGTCAAGAGAACAAAATTGTTGTGGGGCTTGATTAGTTAGAGGATGAAGACGAGGTCAACCGACGGTGATGTCTGACGAGCTATCGGAAGGGTTTCGTTAATGAGTGTTGGACAATCTATATGTTTTTCTTCTTGTTGTTTATGGTCTTGTCAAGAGGAAAAATTGTTGCGGGGCTTGATTAGTTGGTGGATGAAGACTAGATTGATTGATAAGGGTTTCGTTAACGACTGTCGATGTCAAAAGAATTGTAATTTACGAAAGTAAAGTTTGTAATGTTTTTCTTGTTTGATTAGTGAAGAAGTGTCTTTTTGGTGTTATTCTATTAGAATGCTTGGGTTCTAGTTTCGAGGCAATATTTGGGGAGGGGACAAAAATAGTTGATCTCTATCAGTGGACTTCCTAATGGTAATTTGGCACGTTGGTTCTCAATTCGACCCTGAAATTACCAATTTAGAGCTAGATAATTGGGGTGTTAGAAAAACCCATGGTGGCCCAACTTGATCCGATTCTAAAATTAGGATATTTTAGAATTGGACGTTTTTAGGTGTTGGTATTGTTTGGGTTAGGATTGGGTTAGGCCGGCCCAGGTTTTTCTCTCTACGAGTGCGCTACAAGGAATATGAAGCCATCTGATTAGTATCGGTCCGATCTGTTCTCTTAGGTTATATAAATCTAATTAGATTGGCTTAGATGTGCCTTATAGGGTTTCGGATCGGGTCAAGTACCATGAAAACCTCACCCATTGACACCCCTTAGATAACATCATCTCCTATATCTCCTATCCTATTGCACCTGAGGAAATGCATCACACATGATCCGTTCACAGCCAGAGATGTGTACATAGAAGGCATCAAATTGAATTAAGAGCATGCCAAAGAAGTGCCAAGAAAAAAATGATTTTTTCCATATCAATTATTCACTAAAAACGGGTGATTTGAGAACGCGCCAATTCATATCAATCTAAAGTAGGCCGTGTTGGAACGGTTAGTTTGACTTTTATCTTCACTTTTAGGATCGTAGTCTTGATTCTTGCCAAGATTTGTTAATCTTCTTTATGCCATGTAAAAATTACTCATCACTTTTTACTTGCCCTGGTCCTCATTTAGTTGCAAGACCCCCACATTTTTGTATCACGAGTTCAATGAGTCCAGTTGCTCACGAACTACTTGGGTTCAGCTTGCATATTACTTAGCTAGATTCTTTTTGAGTTCAAGTGGTTAATTGAGTCGAGCTCAAACTTGAAATTACTTGACTCGAGTGAAGTTTACAGACTAATAGCGTTGAGTCGAGCCGAGCTTCGAACCATGTAGGCCCAACTCGAATCGATTCGAGTTCACATCTCTCGGCCTGAAAGTCGGCCCAAATATTCGGCCCAAACATTAGGCCCATGAAGCCCAAGCCCCCTTCCATCCCGTCGTCCATGCCTTTGAACCGCCTCATTGTTTTTCCGTCTCCGAGCCACCAGCGACGTCGGCATCATCAATCGCTTGCGATTCGCCGAGATTGCTCCGATTATAATAAACCCTTAAACCCCATTTCGTCGCCATCTCGGTCGCCATACCTCGCCGCCGGATCCTCCCCTCGCCGGAAAAAAATGGTCGACAACAAGCGGAAACGCGGCCGCCCGTCCAAGCCTCCGCCCAATGAATCCGCGGAAACCACCGACCACCAGCACCCCAACGCCGCCGCGACGACGGCGGCTCTAAGCGACGGCGCCTCGGCGCCCGCAGCGGACAAGACGATGAACGCCGACCCTCCCTCGTCCCGCCGCGGCCGGGGGCGGCCCCGGAGGAAGGCGGAGCACCGCTCGCCCGAGCGCCGGAGCTCTCGCTTCGCCGAGCAGAACGGCGACTGCTCGTTGGCCGTCGTGGTTGGCGGCGGTGGCGACGAGAGGGACTTGGAGCTCGAGGGGGCGGAGCCGTCGCCCTCGCCGATGCCGAAGTGGGAGAACGTGGCGAGGGTCGTCCCCGCGATGGACGCGGTGGTGAAGGTGTTTTGTGTGCACACGGAGCCGAATTTCTCGCTCCCGTGGCAGCGTAAGAGGCAGTACAGCAGCAGCAGCAGCGGATTCATTATTAGAGGTAGGAGAGTGCTGACCAATGCGCATTCCGTGGAGCACCACACTCAGGTGAAGGTGAAGAAGCGTGGCTCTGATACGAAGTATCTGGCTACTGTGCTCGCTATCGGGACTGAATGTGATATCGGTAAGTGATATAGGATTGTCCAATGAGGTTTGAGTTGATCGAGTGTTTTATATGTAAGGTAGTGTAGCGCTTTCGAATTCGTTAATGGGATGTGATGGAGAGGGTTTTTATGTGGCCTTGCTCGCGTGCGTGTAGCCTTTATCTTGCTTGCCAATGAAGTTGGTATGATTTTTGTAAGTCTGTGGAGGAATTGGCAATTGAGGCGATGATAGGAGGCAGTGGTTCTTGCGGATATCATATGTGAATCTTTGCTATCTAACGGGAACAGTGTGCAAATGTGTCCGGGTTTAGACGCTTTGTAACACCCAAAGGGAAAATTAGGAGGTTAAGCTAACTGAGAATACAGTTGCTGTTTTGTTTTTATCTGATCGCCAAAAAAATATCACTTTGCAATTTGACTGCCCTTTAGTCAAGGTGACTACTAGTTAGAAATTAGCTATTTCCTTTTCAGATCTTTGAGTTAAAAGGACCTTTGTATCTTGCTATTGTTTCAGCATTGCTCACAGTCAACAGTGATGAGTTCTGGGAAGGGGTTGCACCTGTGGAGTTTGGAGACCTACCTGCACTTCAAGATGCTGTCACTGTGGTGGGTTATCCTATTGGTGGAGATACAATATCCGTAACAAGTGGTGTTGTGTCACGTATGGAGATGCTCTCCTATGCCCATGGATCAACTGAGCTCCTGGGAGTGCAGGTATTCAATCAGTCATAACTGTTTTTTCTTGCTTGCAATGGCTGGGATTCTGATGTTTGCGTGGGGATTCTTTTGCAGATAGATGCTGCTATAAATTCAGGAAATTCTGGTGGCCCTGCATTTAATGACCAGGGAAAATGTGTGGGTATTGCATTTCAGTCGCTTAAACATGAAGATGTAGAGAATATTGGTTATATTATCCCAACACCAGTCATCATGCACTTCATTCATGATTATGAGAAGAATGGGTTGTACACAGGTGCTTCTGTTTTCTATCTTTGAATTTACTTTACTCCTAAAATGGTTGTGCCATTAGCTGGATTTTTCGTAAATGATTGTGAAAGAAATTTGTTCATTTAGCCTTTTAATATCTCTTTCTGGTTTTCTTTAGGTGGATAAAACATGTTTCCAGCTTATTTTTTGCTGTTTTTCTTTGGAATCATTTAAATGAATGGATGCAATTGATGCTAGTGGCCCTTGACATAATTTTGTGATGATGGCTTATTTCATGGTTGATCATTTCATATCAGGATTCCCCATTCTTGGAGTTGAGTGGCAGAAGATGGAAAATCCTGATCTACGCATGGCTATGGGAATGAATCAAGATAAGAAAGGTGTCCGAATTAGGAGAATTGAACCTACAGCTCCAGAATCACATGTCCTTAGGCCATCTGATGTTATCCTTAGCTTTGATGGGATTAATATTGCTAATGACGGGACAGGTAAATACACCCCTTGCTCTCACTCTCTTACTTTAGCAACGCTGCTTCTGTTTCTCTGTCGGCATCTGTAGAGCCGGATTTGGAATGCTGATTATTATTGTTATTGTTCGTGTATCCCAAAACCTTGAGAAACCAAAGGACTTACTTGCTAGACCTATTTGATGAAAAAATTTCCAATGCCATCGGAATCTGCATGAATATCTCATGTGAAATCTAGGGCATATGCCTAGTAGGATGTTGGCAGGGCTTCTCTGGTAATTTGAGCATTCCTGCTTTGGATTTTCATTTACCGTTAGAAAGTCCAACCCAAAAGCTTAAGCTGATAGGTGAAGAAGACCACATGAATATAAAGAGCATTTAAGACCTATTGTCAATTGACGTGGGATAACATTTCAACACCTCCACTCACATGTAAGCCAGATTATGAGCTGTATGTGGAACTTTGACTATGCACATTCATGTGAAATTTTTTACCAAGCACCTTCATGTAAGGGATAATTAACTCTGATACCATGTTGGCAAGCTCAACTTAAAAGCTTAAGCTGATAGGTTGAGGAGACTACATGAATATGAAGAGCATTTATGACTCATTGTCAATCAATATGGGATAATACTTCAACATTGACCTATAGCAGCTACCTGTTACTTAGTACCTGCGGCATTGTAAACACCTCCAACTCTGATTTTCTTCCAGAATTGATCCACTCGACTCTGTCGGTGACACTTGCAATTGAAGAATTAAGTTTACAATCACAGGATGCATGGGGTAGCATGCATGACTTTGTGCAATTCAACAAGAAAATGACCTTAATTGTGGTAGTCAATTACTTTAATTATTCTCTGCATGCCAGCTTATTTTAAGATTTAAAGATGCCTTTACTATTTACCCTTGTGCTCTTGCATTGATGTGCATTTTTATTCCTTGATGCTATGTATTGACATCTCTTTGGATCCAACTCAGTTCCTTTCAGGCATGGAGAGCGCATAGGTTTCGGTTATCTGGTTTCCCAAAAGTACACTGGAGATAAAGCTCATGTGAAAGTCCTCCGAAATTCGAAGATTCTTGAATTCGACATAAAACTTGCCACTCACAAACGACTCATCCCTGCACATATTAGTGGGAAATCACCTTCTTATTACATAATCGCTGGATTTGTTTTTACTGCTGTATCTGTTCCATATCTCCGTTCAGAGGTAAATATTTTGCTCTGCTCTCTATCTCCCCCCACCCCCCAAAAAAAAGAAGAAGATACAGTGTGCATGGGCGTGCTCCTTGTGTGCAATGCATATCTGGCTGACAGGCTCTGTGGCTCTCTGTATGATTGATGGTTTCAGTGGAAGTTCATTTTTATCTATCTGATTTAGTGATTCTGTTATTTTGGTTCCTCAGCATTTGGAGAAATTTATGATTTTTTTTTAATCTAATTGTGGTTGCATTTGCCTGTTTGCCTGGTCTTGCACGTATTGTGTTCTTTGTTGATACCTGTTTTGTTTGTCAATGGAAGCAGATAATTTAGTTGATTATATCTCTACTGTTCGCTGGTATTGGTTTGCAAAGCACTCTTTTCAACATAAAACTGGTTACTCACAGATGCACATAATAGTGAGATAAGCTGGGAGATCCTTTTGAACGACTTGTTATAATAGGAAAGCCTTATATCTTGTTCAATTGTTGTAGTTGAAAGCAATTTAATCAATTCTCATATCAGGAAACGTTCTTTATGGCCATAATTTAAGGACTTAACCATTGGGTTCAACTGCCAATTCTCTATCAAATGAGGAAAATGCCGAGCCTACTTCTATTAAGAAATAGATGGATCATCCTACCAGTGGGGTAGAGGTGGTTCCCAACTAGAAAAGATTATGAAAATAGATGGTGGATAGCCAACCTTACTTTCTGGTTTACAGACCCCTCCCAGCTAGCAGAGATTGGCAATCTAGACTCATCAATGAAAACACCATTGGGATCCAGAGAGCTATCCCCTACTCTTGGCCTTTGGTTTCCTGCAGTACACCTGAATGGATCTTTATTTAATACCAGTTTCAGGATACAGATATTGCCATAGTTGTTCTGTGATAGTGATTTCCTGATTTCATGTGGTTGATGTTCGAGAATAATTTATGAGGTTCTAAATGCCAGTCAGACCAAGTTCTTGGGTAGCCATTTTGTTGCTCACCTGGGTAAATCTTTTGCTATAGGGTTCTGTCAATCAAGTATGAGGGCTTCAGTACTGGCTGCCTCCCTAGCATTAAGTTTTTAGATATATGATATTGTTAATTCTTAGGTTTGGGATAATGGACTATTTGATCAGGCTTCACTAGATTAGGTTTTTCTACCTTAACACGGCTGTTTCTTTGCACGGCATTCGATGCCTTACCTTACCTAATGGAGATGTGATGGTTGAATTTGAACACTGACCACAACATGGAACATGCCCAGCCACCAAAGATATACATCATTGTGGTTTTGCAAATTAGTGGCGACAAAAAGTCAATGGTGCTTATGTGCTTAAGTAGTAGAGTCCACAATTGGTTGAGTGGATGAGGACTAATTTTAATTGCTGATGTTTTGTCCTATTAATTGCTCCAGTATGGGAAGGACTATGAATTTGATGCTCCAGTCAAACTGTTGGACAAGCTTCTTCATTCAATGGCAGAATCTGTAAATGAACAGCTTGTTGTTGTATCTCAGGTTCTTTGCCCCTTCCAGCCCTACTCTGATAACTTGCCATATTGAGTGACTTGTCATAACATCTTGATGGTGCACTTGCTTTCATTCCCTATTTGACGTTATCTTTCATTGTGATAGGTCCTTGTTGCAGACATAAATATCGGATACGAAGACATTGTCAATACCCAGGTTGTGGATGGTTTATTGCAAATTGGTTGGACATGTGGTTATTGGTGCTTTCAAATGTCTCGCAGTGACTTATGAGTTGTTTCGTGGATTTAGGTCGTTGCTTTTAATGGTGAGCCCGTAAAGAATCTGAAGAGTTTGGCCAACATGGTGGAGAACTGTGAGGACGAATATTTACGTTTTGACCTAGAATATCAGCAGGTACAATTCTCTTTCTCACCTCATCTCTCCTGCGTCTTTAAGAAACTTTGACTTATCTTCTTCTTGGTCCTCTGTTGACAGGTAGTCGTGCTAAAGACCAAAACTGCCAAGGTAGCGACTTCAGATATACTGACGACCCATTGCATACCTTCTGCCATGTCTGATGACCTCAAAGCCTAGTTCATGAGATATGGTGCATGAAGTTTCTGTCATGGATATTACTGCGAGTCTGTGATTTAGCCAATGAAGCTCTCCTCTTTATTTGTTGGACAATTAAATAGGGGCTGTGAAATTGACTTGCACTAGAGTAGTAAGCTAAACAGACTCGAACGTCAGAGGTTTTCTCTGAGCCCTGTGCAACCGATGGTACTAATTCTAGGATTCTAATGTATCTTCAGCCAAGGATTGGGAGTTATTTTGCTGTGCACTCCCTTATATCTGTACTCAATTTTTTTTTGTCGATTGGAAGGGAATGGACGTGAAAAGGGAAGGGCTTTTGCCTATGCTTTTTTTTCTGTTGGTCTAGTAGACCAGGAATTCGATTTGAAACAGATACATGTAATGTCATTACGGGAACAGATACCACAAAGCAAAGCATTTTCAAGTGGGCTGAACCATTGCGTTCACAAACTTTCAACGCAGGTGCATGAATTTACCATATCGAACATCATTGTTCTGTAGTCTTTGCTTTGGATTTTGCTCATTCGGCTGAAACAGCTACAATCTTATTGGCCTCATGTCCGCAGATTGAGCGGATGATTTCCGATGTCTAGGCAAGCAACTGAACAAGTATCTGACCAGAACAGGGACCTCCGGCAGGAGACATGAAACAGACCCTTTCTGGTTTGAAAGCTCTGCTTTTGTGGAGAAGCCAAAGCCTGCCTTGACGTAGGATAGGTGAAGTGTTCCATATACCGAGAGTGAAAGTTTGGACCTTTTTAATGAAGATTAAGCAAATCTATTTTTGAAGAATTGCATCCTCCATATTTACAGCTTCACCAATGTAGGAAGGAGGACAAGTAAATCTAAACTTGGTTGCGCTGACGCCTGTAGTTTAGTTGGACCATTCGATCTATGAATTTTCTAGGTGAGTAAAAAATCTTGTTGGCTGACTAAAGATGCGAGGGCGTGGCTTATTTTGGGTTCCCCTTCAAGAAAGATAGCTGCGATTATTCATATCGAAAGCAACCATTCCACATAAATCCAGACATATACACGTTGAAATGGACTCCGCGACAGGGACTTATGGGGATCCGTCGCTCCTCCATTTTGTCCACATCACATGCCAATATTGTACTCGGATCAAGACCTTTGATCTACATCTCTCTGCGGTCCTCCATTTCGTTCACATCGCATGCCAATTTTACACTTTGGATTGAGACCTTTCATCTACATTTCCCAGTTTACATGCGTGGCACGGTCACTTTCGACTAAAAAGCTATGATACGTATACATCCCTTTTCCTACATATATTTTATACCCGAGTAATCCTTGCCACAAGTTTCTGAGCTGTCTGTTGCTTCATTCTACCTGCAGAAATTTGATCTACACTTCATCTACCTTATGATTTTGCAGGAGAGGGACCTTCTCAGAGGGTTGTGAGACTGGCTGGCTCTCTCCAGCCTCCTCAATAGTCTGCTCTTTTGCCTTTCCCCACATTACAGTGTAGAACCCAAACGATATAATTGTCACCCCAATGAGACTGCAAAGTTGCAGCGCATTGACACAAACCGTTATTTCAGAAGCCGCAAGTAAGCAAATAAACCAAACTTTGCCAAAAAGAGGCCATATCTAAAACTGACGGTAAGAGCCTGCTCGATCATCACAGTGATAATGCATATAAAGAGCAGAATGATTGGTGAAATCTCAGCACATCATCTTTATACTAAAAAAGTGAGATGGTAAAGGTTTTTAATGTATTGCAGCATTTCTTTATCTGTTAGAAGTCCATTAAAGGGGTGCAAGTTATATTTTTCTGCTGCACGGCACTTAAGTGTAGATCCTGATATCACCAATTTAACATGTAATTTTCTTTTAGCATTTCTCAATATCTTACCTTCCGAGGTGAAGAGTGTCACCAAGAAAGAAGACGCCCATGGCGACCGCAATGGCTATTGACAATGGCTTGAAAAGTGCAGCATAGAAAGGACCTTTTAAGCGGATTGCCCAAGCATGCACAGAGTTGTTTAAGCATGACCCCAAAAGTCCCTAAACAAAAAGTGAGGGTTAAAACAGCTTCTTGATAAAAAAGAGTAGTACCTACTCAGGTTTTTTCTCTTACCGAGCATATCACAGATGCCAGTCCTATGTCCCTTACTCTCCAAGCATTCATATGGGGTTCTGTAATTAAAGCGACAGTAGCAGCTACAAAGCTCACGATTAGGTTATAGAGGAAAATCACGGTCAGTTCATCTGGATACTCCTTCATTATCTGCGCCTGTAAGATCGTGTATTGAGGCCTCCCTGATGTTTGAGTCTAGTTAGAAACTGAAAAAAGGCAGAGGTGTATTGCATACCTGAACAATGTACCACAAGGTAACTAGAACATATTCGGCTGTGAGAAGAGACCCTCCAATGATCCAATCCATGTTTGATGAGTGCAGATTCCGATAAAGCAAGAGAGAAGGTTTTGTACCAATAATAATTGGAGGACCCATATATAGAGTGACAACAAATGCACCGGATATTGACACTATGGTTCCAATGATCTTAGCCTGACTGCTTCTTCTCCTCAATGATATATACTCCATCCTTTTGGCAGGGGAAAAAGGCAAAATAAATCAGGTTTGAGCAGCATAAATATTCACTTTATATTTATAATATTGCTTCTGCACCTAGATACTATAAAGTTGAGTACGTTAGGTTACAGAAAAGCATTATGAAACTTCGTGCTCTTATTCCTTTCTGAAAAATGCTAGAATTATCAAGACTGGTCTACTATATTGGTATACTAAGTGACGAGGTAGATTGCAATCAAGCCTTTAAAAAACTATGTCACATACAATATCCAAAAACATCTGTCTAGTCACTTGATACGACAATTTGGTAGTCGGTCTCACTACACCTGGCGTTGTTTATTCCTTCTTGGCCATTATTGCAGAATATATCAGACACATCGAGTTGTAAGATTTTTCAAACTGAGCCGGGCCAAGCCTGGGAAAATATTACTAAGGCAGGCACAAGCTCATGCTGAGGTGAGACCACCATTGGCCCAAAAGAGATTGAGGCTCCAAAAGCACCGAAAGCAACTCATCACATAAACAGAAAAAAGCAAGGGATAAAAAGAAAGTCGAGTGCTCTTGATTCGACAGGGCACTCTGCTGAAAAGAACTAGGCGACCGCCACTTGAACTTTTTCAAAGCAGACGGAACTTATGACCCTTCGCTTTCCATCGGAAAATATGACAGTGGGTGATTCTTTGATTGGAGCCATCTGATATTTTTTCGTTCATCTGGGGAAGGTACCAGTAGGTTCACAAGAGGGGAAGAAGAACCTGAAAAGGATGGCAAGTATGAAAGTGAAAGCTGGGGTGAGGTTGCTGATAGCTGAAGCAAGCGTTGGAGAGCTGAAATTGATCCCTGTGTATCCCAGGATCTGTGATGAACTCCTGTTTCCACCCAAAGAAACAAAAAGAAAATCAGAGACGAGACAGCGAAGCAATCAGTCTGATCAAATTTCCAAGAGCTATAAACCCATTACTGGGTTACATCTTTTCCCCAGAGAAATTTGCACAAAGAATCTCAAACTTCCTCAGAAAACCACTCATTAATTGAATTGAACACGAATGAGTGGAGTAAAGTGTTGTACCCAACAAGCCCAAGAAGACCAATTTTGGCAAGTACGGGCATGCTGAGAGGGGGAAGCGTTCTTGATCTGCAAAAAAGCATCAACAATAGATGGTCAGCTTTTGTTGGCTTCCCAATAAGAAATGGTCAGCTAACAGCTCGACCCCTCCTCTTTTTTCTTTTGTGAAAGAGAGAGAGACAGAGAGAGTACTTGCGGGAGATGAAGGCAGCAGGAAGAAGGACAAGAGCAGCAATAGCATAGGAGTAGACAACGAAGACATGGTAGCTCATCCCTCTCAAGGTGGCTGCTTTGTAGAGTGTGTTCAACCCCACGTTCATGCACTCCATGGAGACCATGGCTGAGAACGGAAGCACATCCCTGTAACAGTGCCTCCCTCCCATCTTTCTCTCTCTCTCTCTCTCTCTCTCTCCAAATCAACTCTTCCACAGACACAAGAAACCCACAGACTAAAATTGTTGCTCAAGCTCCAATTCCCTTTTCCTGAGACTCCAAAGGCTTCATCTAAGAGTGCTAATACGGTGGACAGGCCATTGGTGGTGGGTGGAGTAATGAACAATAATTGGCCTTTCTCAAGTTGGTTTACGTTGAGTGGCAACGGAGACTCTTTCTTAATTTATGGGGATAGTGTCCAATTGGGCGTGGTAATGGGTCCCTTGAGCACACTATTTTCATTTTCGTTTTCGTTTTTGCCTGTCTAACTCTCGTTGTTGAGAAAGAGGAGATAAGATCCTCTGGATTAGCTCGCTGGTCATTCAAGCAAGAAAGAAAAGAGAAAATGGGGAGGTTGGAGCAAAAGTCGGAAACGAATCTTCCCAATTTCATCAAACAGTGCATGGTGTCGCTTTCATGCCGAATCAGAACTTCATGACACGTTATTAAATCCTCTCTGAGAGCCTTTGGCGTGTGTCCTACTCACTCACCCTTTTTTTAACTTGGAGAGTGGATGCCATATATGAATGAAAATGTCAAGAAGTTAAAGATAATCCATTTGGGCAACTGGTCCCAAATGTCTCGTAGGCTCAGAAAAATGTTTGCTTTCTTGAAATAGATCTTGATTTTAAGCTCAATTGGCAATGGCTTCTCCTTCACGTGGTGAGGGTTGACCTGGACCAGGTGGGCAATTAGCTTGCAATTTATACAAAAATTAAATTGTTCAGACAAAAAAAATTATTATGAAAAGAATACCTTTTTCAATAACAAAGAAAAGAAAAGGGGGAGGCGTACAATGGCATGCTGCATGACAACAAACCATAATACTTTGTCCCGGTCGTTATTGTTGACACATTCCGATGCTTACGATGATAATGTGCACGGTGGTCCCACCTTGGTAATAATTGACCTTTCTTTGTCTTTATTAGTCAGATTCACCTCACATTTTCTCGACCGAGAAAAGAATACGGAATTCAAGAATCATGAGAAATAAATAAATTATAAATAGATTCCATGTATCAATAATTATGTTCTCGAAATTTTTTTGCATAAGAATTAGATTAGAAAAATCAAAAAAGTTTCAAAAAAGTGAAATGGCTAAAGTAGAAATGACTTCAGATATTCTGAAAAGCACCTAAGGCGAACCAGAAAACAGAAAAAGATTCAAACAATAAGAAGATGCAAAAAATACGAATCCAGCACTAAGGAGAAGAATTAGCACTCCAGTACAGCCCACCTAAATTTGGCTAGTAACTCCATGAAAAGGTATTTTGCTTTTCCTTTTTGTGAATTGAATGAACTAATCTTGTACTGTACCAAAAGTTGATTTCAAATGATATCGACATAAAATCATAACGGTATTAGAAATATAAAGATCCAATCTACGTAATGATGATACAAATTATGATTATATACTTATATTTTGAGTATGCCGCAGTTTTTTCTCGCCAATCACCTCTTGAACCCAATTTGGAAAAAGAAAAGAAAAAGAGCATGATCCTCTTAAAAGAAAACCTCTCCTGAAATTTGGGATTCTTCTTGCATCTTCACTGCTCTCTGTTTATCGCAAGTGTGAGAAAAGAAAGGGAACGTGTTCGTCACACTTCACAAGGACCATAATCCAAGGGAACGTGTGTCGCACACTCCCTCGCATCTGTCGGGGCACTAAGGTTAGAGAGGTTAGGACAACCCCTTTTACATTTTATTTATTTATATTTTTTCCATTATTTTAATTGGATATTTCGTCTTCGGTCTGCTTTTCTCTGCCTTTTGGCCCATGGGCCCTCCCACGAAACCCTTTTGGTCAAAAGCAGCTTCCGCTTTCAATCTCCCATCGCACTTTAACTCCACTTTGTCGTTGCTGTTTCTCTGCTTTCTTATAGAGTGCGTTTCTCTCATGGCATTGGCTTGATGAGCGTCCTCGCAATGTCTATGAGGATCATCATGAACCGTGGATGAGTGACCCAGCAGTCGCATTTGGTGTACAGTCGGTAAGGTCCAAGAGTTTTTGCGTTGCGAAAAATTGTCCGACATTCAAGTTGTCGATGCAAAAGATAAACATCCAGAATTAACTGATTTTAACATCTGCAAAATCTGGTTAACATCTCCCTTTATGGGATTAGTCTGTTTTAAGTACTCGGCAGACGCGACATGGCCCCTGGATTTAACCCCCACCTGATTCTCTTCTTGGTGGAAAGCTTCAGTTGTTTCGTGTTCGGATCATGATTAGGAATTCTAGACATGCCCCGCACACGATAAACGGAACAACTCAGTATGAAATTCATCTTCTTTCATCCATCGAACGGTACTTTGGAGCACACCGCTTTCCGCACACTGATGCACCCAGAATTAGATGCAATCTCCCACAATAATTTCCTCATCATGGGAATTATAGGTGCTCTATCAGCATGCATATAATATACAACCATCGTAAGTCAAAAAGTTACAAGGACAAAATTTACAAGGAATCCATCCGTTACGTACTCCAACATATAACCATAATTAAGTACATAAATATATCGACGTTTTTACAGGTTCAGCCTCTTCTCCGTTTTCTTCTCAAGGAAGGCATGGCACTTAGAGATCCATACGAGGCGATTACTGAATCATGTGCTGCATTATCCTCCGCTTGGAGATTGCCTGGAGAACGGCCATCGTTTGTGGCTTTTACACTGTCAGCACTGTCATCCTGCGTTGAAGCCACATCCTTGGTACCCACATCACAAGGTACACCTGAAGTCGTTTTGCACGATTGGATTAATTGAGTCAAGGAACTCTCGAGCTCAGCTTCATCTGCAGGCTCTAAATATTCAAAGGAATCTTCATTTCCCTCCCCCAAAGGCTCAGCAGCCATATTCTCAGCACTTCCAGGATCCTCATTCATATTCGTTTCGTCCGTACAAAAGCCGCCACCCATTGTGAGATGATCTTGAGAAAGATCCTCTGGAAGGGAGTCAGGTCTCTGTTGTGGTTCACCGGCGTCGGCATCATCCTCACAAAAGCCACCTCCCATGTGAAGGCAATCCATTTCTTTACTTCCCTCAACACAAGGATTTCCAGCTGCAAGTTTACTCTCAAGTTCTGAAATAGCGTCGTCGCCATGTGCAGTCTGAGAACAGGGAGATTTGGATTCTGAAACCTCTTTCTCAGATTCTTTGTCAGAACAGTGCTCTGATGCATTGTCCTCCAAATTCTCCAGACTGTAATTCACCTGCTTCCGACTGCGTGCTGACTGCCACCAAAACCAGGGAAATAAAAATGCTTAAAAATGGCTTGGTAACTTAAACAAAGGAAGAGAAGCTCTAGATGATAGAAATACATATATTTCAAGCCATCTAAAACCAACTAAACCCCAAATCTCAGGTCACTATGTATGTAACTAATTGGTTAAAGAGACAAGGGCTCCTCCCTGGACCTAAAAAGCACAAAAATCTTAATTCTTCCATGCAAGTATTATACATGAGAACCAAGTTTACTAAACATAGGAATGATAAAGTAGTGGACAGCTCAAATCCGGACAACATATTCCATGCAGGACAGCGCACTGCCTCTACATAGGATACTACTACTCCATTTTAACACTTGAATAGTTAGCATACTCTTGCTTCATTGCTCACCTGCACTCTGGCATCCCATTAGTATTCAACAGACCATCCTTTCCTCAACAGATGAATTCATTAAATACTTCGAGGAATGTGTGGAAAAAACCTGATGTCAGACTTGACTTGACATTATAAAGGAGAAAATGTAGGTTCACAAGTAAGTAGGACAGTTTAATACTTCTACCTAAGTAACAATTTGAAAATGACAGCAAACTGTTTCAAGCTTATTTTTGGTGTTGAGATTCCTAAGGTAGGTCAAGTTCAGGAAATTAAGAAGCCTTAGTGGATAAACCTTCGGAAGATTACCATCCCCTTCCAACAAAATTTCTTCACTCTAACTGAAACAATCTATAGACCAATGCCTGAGAGCCCATTCGTAGTAGCATGATACCATTCATATTCTGATCGCGAGTTCAGACCATAGATTGCACCCCGAAATAAAAACAAAGCTAGTGCAGTTCAGTACCATAATAAAACAAATTGAGATTAGGTAAATGTTCTACTTACTCTACGCACTTCTTGCCGCCCTTTGCACTCTTCTAACTGGACCTCGTGCCCCACATCACCACCATCCCCATCACTAGAGCTACCTTCTGATTTATCAGGGATGGCCTTTCTACCTCTCCTCATTTCTCCTCGGTCTCGACCTTGGCCTCTTCCTCTTCCTCTACCTCTTCCAGTCTGAGAAGGCTGTTTATTGGCATCTCCACTGCTTTCCACCAGTTTTGAGGCATCTAAGTTCACTTCAGAAAGAATAGGCTTTCCATGGATCCTTCTTTTCTTTGACTGCAAGGACTTTGATTTTGTCGAGCGGTAGCCGAGATTTCCAGTTGGTTTTTCATCAGATACATCACCGGAAAGCCCTCTTCTTTTCTTTCCACTTCCATTAAGAACTTGGGCATCATCACCCATCAAGTCAGAAGATTGGCTAGCAGTGATTTCTTTGACAGCTTTCTTAATTCTCTTACTACGGATTTTAGCAAATCTCTCGTTAAAAGAATAAAATGCTTCCAGTCGCAGCTGGGTCTGCATCAAATAAGTTAAAAAGAAAAAGTTTAGCAATTCTGATCATAAAGGTTAGATGGGTAAAACCGTTGAGCTAACAAATGGTCCATGAAAATACAAGGGAGGCTCATCTCTTCTTTGTATGGGTAAAAGATCGGGGGCAGGGTGGGATGCCTGTATGTAGTTTGCAGCCGAGATGCGCGCATGCACATGCTTGTGTGTGTGTGTGTGTGTGAGAGAGAGAGAGAGAGAGAGAGAGAGAGAGGGCCATGGTACGAGATGCCAACCTCATGCTTGTTGTATTCATTTAAGACCGGCACTAACAATTCATCCGCCTTTTGGGTAGCCCATCCAAACTTTTCCCAACATAATCTGCGACAGATGAAGGATGTTGCACGAATGCATTCCACCATGAAATAGTCAAGATGGTGGCAAATTTGGAATCAGCTAAAGATATAACTCCATAAAACGAGACTAAAAGCACGAAGAAACATGATCTTTTCACTATACTTCACTTTCCTGTTTAATGTCATGAAGCTGTTTGATTCTAAAATTCAACCACATATCAAAAGACTCACTTGCGAAGAAGAAAATGATCTGGCTTGCCCCATGAGAAAGGCTCAGTTGATTTGTCCACTTGGGGAGTAGAATATGCAGATATTACGGCTTCACTTGGAAAAGTAGGAGGTATATGCCAGTTTTTGCTAACTTTTCTCTACATAAGACAACATATGGTTTATTTGACAATCATAAGAATCATGGAAAAATAACATTTTAAAACCAATGAAAATTAAAAAATAAGTAGACCCAAAGGATATAAAAGGAAGTTACATGCTTCTCCATGAATTGCTGCTTCATCTCTTGGATTTTATCAAAAGAATTTCTTTGCTCATGAGATGGGGACATATTCTGCTCTGATGAAGGTGGGCCACTTTGAGAACCTTCTGGACCGTTGATGCCATTATTGCTAGTTTTTGACCCTCTCATCCCTACAGTGGATCCTTCAGGAACATCAACCTTCCCAAGAATGGTTGGATCTGGTGATTCAACCCACTCACGGAATTTTTGAAGGCCATCTGCCTCAGGAAATGCATTTACAACTTCAATGGCATTAACAATGCCAATTCCACTGCAGTAAAACACATCCAAATAAAGTCAAACTGACAAAAAGCACTCACCAAGTATTATTAGGATACCGAAACTCAGTCAGACCAAGAACAGAAAACAAACATACACAATCATTTAAACAGCAGAAAAACAAATCTCAATAATTTACCAATACACAATGTAATAACACCAAACCAAAAGAAAATGAAGTGCCAAACTCTTCAAATGATGCGCGGAAGAACCCAAAGGATTAAGAACAAAAATCTGGAATGGAATTACCTAACACCTTCAGTATAATCACTCCCAAGGAGCAATGCCATCCATGTCAATTTATCTCTGGAAAGTCCAAGCTCCTTCTCTATGTCCTAGGAAATGAACAATAATGTAAGAAAGCTACAGAGCAAACCAAACAATCTGTTGAGAACAGATCTTTTCAAGGACAAACTGGCTAGATCCCAAACTAATCTTTCTATGAGAATACACAGTTTGATAGAAATAGAAGTACAACAAGATAGCAAATATCTCAATGCTAACAACTGCAAGATCCAAACCTTCATGAAGTATGTCTCCACATACTTGCGATCATCAAATATATTCTTATAGACACTTTTTGCGCCAAACAAGAACACGTCAGAATCATCAGTAACTACACCATCAACTATGTTAGCCAGTTCCAGGTAAGCACATTGAGCTTCTGCCTCCATAGGTGCAATGATGTATGGCAATCCAAACATTTGCAACAGCTCCTGCACAGAAAAACATCTGCCCTGCATTAGACGACACACGTCTTTTCCAGTAATTGCTATGCACTTATCCCAAAACAGGAGGGACACTCACATAATAGAAGAACAGTTCCTTAAGAACAAAGATAGAGATAAGCGCTGTAGCAACTCCATGACATTCACTTATTCTGCAATTAACATGCAAAACTTACTACGATAAAGGGTGGTCCATTCTCACCTACACTCAATGATGGATCTAGAACATAGGTCATGGAGGAGACAACATGTTATGGAAGTTTCTACATCATCATTGGGAGAAAGTTATTCAAGAAATGATCAAGAGTAAATTTTAACTAAACAACTATTGAACAACATTAGATATCTTACTGAGTATATTAGCAAAAACCAATCACATAAAGTAGGACGTTACAAATTAGCTAAATCATTAATAATTACATCAGCATGCTAATATATTAAAGATACTATAATCATCTCAAGTTTCCTAGCCAATTTCAAAGTGCATTTTGGCTCCAAGAAATCAAACTTATGTGTTCCCATGATTTACAATAATGAAGATTGATGATGCGAAACAGTAAAATCACAACCACCACAGGGGCAGCCCAGAGAGAGAGAGAGAGAGAGAGAGGCATTGGAAATGCGAGAATGAGATTGGAGGTACACCAATTGCAGCTATTACTCACAAGATTGAAGACTTTAATGAGGATACTTCTAAAGAAACATCCAGTGATTTTTGACAAGTACGACACCCGTAAACATATTATTGGATGACACTGGCCATTGTAGGATGGGAAGCAAAACTCGACATTACATCAACATATATTCATTCTAGTAAGGGTGCTACTGATGGTACAAGGGGTCGAACTTTCCATTCTGTCATCATGAAAATCATTCCAATAATTGCGCACAATCAAATTTAAGCATTAGCGCCCTATAAGCTCAAGTTTCTCAAAGGACAGTTTGCTCCCACTACTATTACCTAGAAGTCAGGCAGGATATAAGTAACCACTACATCATCAAGTGAAAGAGCCATTATTGTTCAACATTCTGTCAATTGCAACTATGACCAGATTAAAATTCAAATGCAATACCCACAACTTGGTGCACACCTGACACTCTGCAAACATTTCGCTACTAGCAGACTCGGCATTGCGTTCTAGCTTTTTCTGCATGTCCCCTAGCTTCATACTTTCTTGACCCAGTTTCTGCATTTCCTCCTCCAAATTTGCCTTGGCGAATTCCAACTGCACATTTTTGTTATCCTTAAATGCAAATCTCTCGACATTTGGCAACTGTCCCGAGGACTTATCATCGTGATTGCCATGAACATCAACAACATCACATGTTGATTCTCTTCTCAATGAGTGTAAAGCATCAGATGAAAGCTTAGTTTCCTCAGCATAGGGGGATGGTTGTAGAGCCTCAGTATTTTTCTTCTCATCTTTAATTCTACCACCAATGGACGTTTCCGCACATATTTCATCACCCACGCACAGTTCCCTTGAATGCCTGTCTTTGGGAGCAGATAACGCACAACTTGCACCAGAAATATCCAATGGCTCACCTGCACTCAGATTCCTCTCTATTTCTATAGAAATCAACTTGCTCAGAGGCTTTTCTTGCCCTGACAGTGCAACCCTAGAACCTTGAAATGTTTCATCAACTCCTTTGATTGGTATCCCCACTTTATCCAAATTGTATGAATTTGAAAAATCTCCTTCGTTTTCTAAAGAATCAACCACCAGCAAACTGCAACCTGCATCAGGGCTACCGGGATTTATAGGACCATCCACTAACGTTTTCTCTCTTTCTGATTCTTTAGAAGCATATCCAATTACGGAAGTTTGCTTTACTGTACGGTTCTCTAAATCACAGAGCATAGTATCTTCATGACTCTTTTCTCCATCAGTTTCACTTTCATGATCCATTTGCGGTGCCTCATTTGATCTCTGATCCACAAGACTTCTCCTAATTGCCTCCTGCAGCTCAGCATCTTCCTCAAGATAACCTCTTGAAACAGGTTTTCTGGACTCAACAGGGCAAGTAGAGGCGTCCTTTGAAACATCAGAAAATCCTTCCTCCCATTCCACCTCGCTCTCATCACTAATTTTCCCCTCTTCAAGAGGCTCTATTTCAACTTGGTCATCACGGGAAAAGCTCTCGCCTTTCTGCCCATGACCCTCAAAATCTGAACAGGCATCAGAAGACTGTGTCCTTGATGTGATTTTTCCAGGGGAAGATAAGGTTGCCGAATCTCCCGCTACTAACCGAATAAATAATTGATCATCAGCCTCCAAAGTCTTGCTTTCACCATCATCTTCGAACGATATTTGTATTGAATTACTATCCCCGAACATAGACTGGTCACCACTATTATTCAAATCGGCAGTTCCAGTAACATCATTTCTTGAAGTTTCAGCCAAAAGATCACTTCTTACAATACCGTCATTACTTTCCACTCCAGACTCGATATTCAGCGTACTACTTGAATGGTTATTGATATGTGTCTGGTCCTGCTCAATTTCTCTCATCATATCCAAGTTCCTCTGCAAGTCACGGGTCATACGGATTCCCATAGCCCTTACTCGACTGACTCTAATGCGCCCCCTCTCATCAAAAAAGGTTTCAACGCCATCTTTGAAGCTAATTCTGGATTTGTTAGGAACTGAGTCTTTCACTGCATTGGACTTATCATTAGATGAGACTCCACCATCAGAAACAGAGGAAGGATTATCCATCCTGGTCTGGTCTTCTCTACTTTTGTTTCTCTGTGCTTCAGCAGATGTAAGCATTCTGACAGATTCAAACATGACAATAGACAAACATCAAGAAACATCAGAGGTGAGTCGCAATAAACAGTGAGTGTTGCCAAAAGCTGAATACTTACTCTTTATTCCCAGTGAATGACGAAGAGAATATAAATTCTCTATTGGCTTCTGAGGCGATCCTTGAAGTTTTTACTCCACCGACTCCATTGCCAACAGCGGCTTTTTGCACTTGATTAATCTCCCGGCGAAGAGCAACAGCTTTTAGATAGGACTGTATTTGTAGCTCAGAAAACTTTTCAGGAGCCTGCACAAAAGTATCAACACTGACAATTCTGCTGAAACGACACCTTCCTTTAAATCTCAACAGCAAATGAATATGAAAGCAGATTTAATATATCTCATTCCCAAATTATTTTTCCATACTCAGATAGGTACATTGTATTAAGTTTTGATCAAGTAGCAGAAAACCACGGTCCCAAATAACTTTTAATCTATGAAGGTAGAGGCAGCCGGCATGTGCCATTTTGATATGTAGAATATGGAGAGAACTACAACATTACACAAGGACCAATTTTAAGTTGAAAATAGATAAATAACCATATTTCCAGAGTAACCATCTTTGTCTGAAATCACTGCGTATTATATTCATTTGACAACAGCAGATTTCTGACTCAACGCTATCTCTTCAAGGATGTTAAAAATAAGGTCACAAGGACCAATTTTAAGTTGAAAATACATAAATAACCATACTTCCAGAGTAACCATCTTTATCTGAAATCACTGCATATTATATTCATTTGACAACAGATTTCTGACTCAACGCTATCTCTTCAAGGATGTTAAAAAATAATGTCACACCATGACCCCACCCAATTACTGGTCTAAAATGCATGATACTGCTGCTTGAGCAAATACTTCTCATCCTGAAACAAATTTATAAGGACCAGATAGATCATTCATAAGTTCATTCAAATAATCAAAAGTCATCATACTGGCAATATGATGCGCATGAAATTAAAAAAATAAGTACCATTCATTCTGCTAGATGTCAATTCATTGATGGATCATAGCTCATGACTAACTATAATCAGTATTTTAGAAATAAACGACTGCCCATATACTAGAGGCTTCGCATGTTCTAGGACTGTCAATCTTACACAGCATTGTTTGTTACTGAGTGCTGTCTAAGTCATGAGGGAGGAAGCATCATGTAATTCTAAGTTTTCCCTCAAATAATTATCAAAAGATATACATAACTTCTTAGAAAAATTCATATGTATCATTTCCAAAATATACGCAAATGAGATGGAAACAATAGTAGAAGAGATAAGATGGACCAGATGCAGCATCAAGCAAAACAGTCACATCAGCAGAAATCTGTAATGTATACTTTCTCTAGTATTCTCTAACTAGGAAAGATAAGAACCAACCTTTTTCACTTTCTGATACTTCTGTCGGTTTTCTGCCATTTGTCGCTCCTTCATCTGTTAAAAAAACAGCCAAAGATCTTAAGAATCTAAGAACGGGAACATAAAGCTGAAAATCTCTACCAAGAACGAAATCCATCAGAAATGAAATTTCTAACCTGAGCCAAAAGATCAAGCCTCACTGATAAAGGCAAAGAATTCAATACATCACGATCAACATTCCCATGCACTTCTGGCTGGAACATATATCAACAGCTAATGAGAATGTTTCTACCTTATGTACAACAAGAATAGTAACAACAAATCTTTTGGAATTAGTGAGGTTGTCTACGTGAAACCTATTAGACTATTGCATCTTGCATAAGACAGTAAAGACTGCAAATTCCTGCCAACAAATATCATTTTTCTTTCCTTCTTCCTGAGAAAGGTATGCAGTCACACACACACACAAGCAAGCATTTGGATGCGTGCTACATTTCAATAACAAAAGTGTCACACAACAAAGGCATTTAGAAGTTCTCAATGCATATGCCATTCCGAAGAGCCATTCCGTTTACAAAGTGACATCCATTTTACCTACTCCAACATTGTTGTATTCACACTTACCACAATCATCTCTTCATCTGTATCGTTATCTTCCTCCTCAGAAAATATCCGAGGGCAGAGGCTGATGCGGAATATGCTACCTCACCTTCTTCTGCCATAATGGATGCTGCCAGCCTAATCCAAGACGACATTTAGCAAAAACTCAACAAAAAATACGTCATACTGAATAGAATGGGCGAGCACCCTACATTTCATCAAGCTTCCCCTGATCATGGTGAGTTGAATTTAGATCATTTCGATCCCATTTGATGCTGTGATTTTGACCCAATAACTCCTCCTGAACAATAATACAAGAGGAGGTGAAATTAGCAACACCATCATATCAGCAAATTTCCAGTATTCCACCATAGCAGATGAAATGCATCAAGATAGCAAACTTTTTCAGCTTCTAAATGGTGTCGACTATCAGCACCTTCCAGCCTCCCTCCCATCTGCACATGAATATCTGATAAGTTAACAACCTGCATGAGCAGTAACTTAGGGTAATAATAATGCTAAAAGACTGTAGGATAGTGAACAATATATTTGCTAAAATGTCACCTGGACTCGCAGCTCAGGTGGCAATGCCTCTAGTACAGCTGGATCAATTTGTTCAATCATGTCTGGCTACAAAATGATCAAGAGAGCATATCAGTTTTACGTCTTCAAATTAGATGAAGTAGCATCAACAGGGACTAAAGCTAGAGAGGGGGAAGTCGATATTGGGCACCGATAATCCTGTGCAAAACAGAAGTATTGAAACTAAATTCCAAAGCTAGAATACACCATAGCAGTTTAAACCTAGGTTAGCCAACAACGGGTGGCGTCTCAATAGAAGCATGAGAAGCAAGAAAATTCCCAGCAAATAAAGCTTACCAGAATCATCTCTTCATCTTCATTATCTTCATCAGAAGAAATCATAGTTTGGGATGTTGATGCGATTTTAGAAAACCTCCGCTCTTCCTCTGCTGCAATAGACGCTGCCAACCTAAACAAAACCATTATGACAATCAGCCAAGTGAACCAATTGACAAGATAGAGAAGATGATCATAAAATGCTTAGAGCAAACCCCACATTTCATCTAGCTTTTCCTGGTCATGACCCCTTGCAACCTCACAATCAGCATGGCCAGCATTTCCCATTGTACCAGTTTGGTCAATTAAAACCTTCTTACCCTTGGCATCACTCATTTGTTTTTGCCTCTCTATATCCTCTGCCAATTCTTTTAGCCTCAGAGTCTTAAGCTGCAACAGCAAAAGGGGAACAAAAAGTCATGTAAGAACGATTCCATGGCATGAGATCCCTAAATGGCGCCGTGCGACACGGCAGAGAGAAACTAAAGTCACCAAACAATCAAGGCCTTGCGATAAAGAAGCCATGCACAGCAATTCAGATCACATTCACACTAAACCAATTCAAGATGGATGATTGCTATATGTGGTTTGGATTGAGAGTGAGTAAACTAAACTCTGAACGTAATTGGACTGTATCTTGATCATAAAACCCCTGAAGACCCAAGATGCAGAAATGATATGACATTACTATCAAGCCATCTAAAAGCACGATACAAGTGTTTATTACATCATTAATCTCCCTCAAGGAGAAGTTAATTCTTTGGCCTTCAAGCTCAATCAGTGGTCATAAAGGAAAATAAGAGTGGAAGTTCTAACACGGCAATATCAAATAAAGATGAAATTTAATCACTTTCTATCGTCCGAAAGCCAAACTCACTAATTTCTCAGTTCATACAACTGGAACATCTCAATTTGGTAGACGTGACCTAACTCCATTGCTCAACATTCTACTCCACCGCATAGCACTCAAAGTTCGCAAGAATCAAAATGGGACCACTCTGCAGGCGCTAAATCGACTCACGTGATTGAGAAGCAACTTCTCGGCAGTCTTCCGGATTTTGGCCTGCGCGATCTCGCGCTGCCTCCGGCGAGCGACGACCGTGCGCCTCTTGAGCGCGGGCGTGCCGCCGTCGAAGACGAACACGGGCTTCGTCCTGAGGAACAGGAGCTTGCAGATGCGGCGGAAGAAGCCGAGCAAGTGCGCGTTGCGGACCATCTCCCCTCTCTCGTCCCGCATCGCCTTCATGAACTGCACCATCCAGATACTGGCATCTGCAGCGGCGCAAAAAACACGAAAGAGAGAAAGCTCGATTAGGCGCGGAACCCCGACGGGGTGGAAAAAGCGATCCGGCGAGCGAGGATGGGAAGAGGGAAGCACCAATGGCGAGCTTCTTGCCGGCGAGGGTCTCGACGGAGACGCGGCGACCGACGGGAGCGAGGAGTTCCCATAGACCGTGGACCCCCATTTCGGTTCTTTTGCCTCCGGTTTTTCGATTTGTTCAGTTTTTATACGGGAGGTTGACGGGGAAGACGACGGAGAGGGAGACGGTCGGTCGGTCCGGCGGGCCGCGCGGCCCTTTGACGGGCTTCAACCGAGCGTGTTGGTGGAGGTCGGGCCGGAGCTGTCTCCGGACCCGCCCGCCTTACCCGAAATACGAAATCGGGCCCGGCCCGTTCGACAAATAAGCTTCATTTTGTCGATAACAAAAGTACTTCTTCCTTCATTTTCCTTCTCCGTTCGCACTTGGGTTGATGCTCTCGAAGATATACATTTGTATTGCATTTACCCTAAATTAATTTTTGTGTCGCAAGAATCCCAAATTTGTACATCTATAGCAAAGAACATTATATATCATTAGAAAAAAATTCATGCGCATTTATTTTTGAAGATAGAACTAGTCTGTCATATTCGTCAAATTAAATAGCAAATTAACTGTAAAGCCAAATCTATTTATTTAAATTAGTCCTGTTTATAAACTCGAGCAAGGATTTCATTCTCTTGTTCTAGCATTTCTTTGAGTTTCATTTCGATTTAAGTTCCCTTCTCTCTTCTCTGATGTTGCACTTGTTTTGAAAATTTCACCTATTGGAGCTAATCATCAGGTGATGACTTTTGAATTTTCATTTATTCAAATAGCATATTTTCATACATGCTTTAGTGTTTGGATCTAAGAAAATCAGTTGCTGTTTTTGTGCTATGTATGCACAAATAGTTTGGTAGAGATGGATGAAAACAAAAATCGCGTCGAGGAAGAAGATGATCTATATTTTGATGAACTCAATGATTTAGAAAGAAATGAAATTTTCTGCAAGTTCATGAGCCAAAAAGCCTTGTTGATTTCTCTGAACTTGAACAATACACGGATGACAAAGAACATTATATATCATTAGAAGAAAATTATTGCATATCTATTTTTGAAAATAAGACCAACCTATCATATACGTCAAATTAAATGTAAAATCAAAATTTGTTTATTTAAATTAGTCCTGTTTATAAAATCAAGCAAGGATTTCATTCTCTTGCTCTAGCATTTTCTTACCTTTCATTTTTTTAGGTTCCCTTCCCTTCCCTTCCACATCCAAATGCAAAATGCTTAACCTCTATGATTTTACACTAATTTTGAAAACTTCACTTATCGAAACTTTAGGGTTTGGATCTAAGAAAAAATTAGCTGTTGTTTTTGTGCTATGAATGTGCTCATATTTTAGTAGAGATGGATGAAAACAAAAATCACATCGAGGAAGAAGATGATCTATATCTCGATGAACTCAATAATTTAGAAGGAGAGAAATGTTCTCCAACTTCATGAGCCAGAGCTCATTGACTTCTCTAAACTCTAACAATACATAGATGATGAAATGTCACGGATTCCCACATACGAAATGAACGATTTAGTTGTCGTGCATGTCCCACGCACATCGCCGACACCGAGCACAATAGAGTAGTCATCTGCTGATTTCAAGAAGCCACGGAATCATGAAAGAAACAATCGAAATCTGCATTTGAAGAATCAGCCATCCTAATAAATCCTCACTCGAAAATTTTGATGAAATGTTCCTCTAGGCTTTCCAAAACGATTCGCACCCGATTCCAAGACCATAGACGGAACATAACCACAACCTTA
Organism: Corymbia calophylla; assembly: GCA_014182845.1. NCBI lineage: Eukaryota > Viridiplantae > Streptophyta > Magnoliopsida > Myrtales > Myrtaceae > Corymbia > Corymbia calophylla. Next base: position 17,670,143 of record CM024701.1, on the reverse strand, counting down.
ACGGCCCAAATCCTCTTGCCTTCACGTGAATTTATCATAACAATCTGGACGTTGATGACGGAAATCGACAATGTATGACCAGATGAATGGTCGGACGGCCAAAGGAGGGAAGACGTGTCGGGGTTAAATCGTTGCAATCAAGATCCATAGGCGAGAAAAGAGAAATCGAAACAAAAGCCGAGTATATATCGATGCTAAAGACAAGGATCAGATGCCATGAAATTGATGGATGAACAACCATTGAAGATATTCCTTTGAATGAATTAAAATAAGCAGAAAAATAAGCAGAGACTTTATTTCTATACAACCTTGTATTGTGTCAAACGCCTTCCAAACCTAAGCAAAACTCCCAGACAACTCAATTATTCCATCAAGCCCACAACACGCATCAGATTAATCAATCGATGATGAACGAAAGAATGTCGAACCCACGAGCGACACCGTTTGGCTTTCCCCGCCCCGTCGGAGGGGCAAAAGCGAAGCCGTCGAACGTAGCGACACATCTCTCCTCCTACGGCGGCGGCCCCGCCGCGAAGATCGGCCTCCACAGACTTGGCCTTCCGTCGGCGGAGCAACGGTCTTCTCTCTCCCTCTCTATCTGTATATATCCAGGAGCGCGGCGGCGGGCGTCACGTGAAGAGGGGGCCGCTGTGGTTCCCGAGGTCCATGGAGGACTTGCATGGCGCCGGGATCGAGGCGTACCTCGACGAGAAGTCGCGTCGGAGCACGTCCTCCTCGAACAGCGGGTGCCCGTTCTGCCCGGGCCCCTCGTCGAAGTTCAGCGCATAGCTCAGCGGGTCGTACCGGAACTGCGAGTTCCGGCCGAACCGGTTCTTGTTGAACCGCCGGATGAACGTCTTCCACCGCGGCCCCGCCACCAGCTCCGACCACTCCCGCACCCGGTGCCACCCCCGCGCCCACCAAGGGTCGTCCGGCGTGTCCCCAACCCGCTCCCACCAGTTCGTCCCCGCGGCCGCCGTGGCGACGCTCCCCGCCCGCCGGTCCTCCTCGTCGTCGTCGGCCTCCGAGGACGATGACGACCCGAGGAAAGGCACCCAGAAGCAGCAGCCCCGCTTGGCGAAGGCGGAGTCCACGGGGTCGTCGGCGCCGGGGGGCTCGCGGTCACCCCGCCGAGGGTAGATCTCGAGGGAATGCGAGGAGGACATGAGCGAGATCCGCGAATCCCGGGATCGATCGAGGGGACAACGAGGGACCGGGATCAGGACTCCGGCGGAGGGATCTCGTCGGAGAAACGACGGCGGCGGACGGGAGAGAGAGAGATGCTGCAACCTTCTCCTTCTCCTCTGGTTTTTGCGGTAGTTTTTGTTTTCGATATTAATGGAGGGAGGGGAGCGGGGGGGTAACGGAAGGATCGGTTACGGGCCACCGGGAATTCCGGTCGCCAGGTGTCCGTGACGAGGTTTTATTTCCATGCAGAGGGGTCCGTTGGCGCTTTCCTGGCGGAGAGATCTGGGGATTCCATTTAAATTATATTAAATTAAACTACTGGCTTTTTATTTTATGTCGTTCGTGGAGAGAAAAATTAAGAGAATAATCCCCACCGACCAGATTAGAAATAAATCCTGGGAGGCCGAGATTATTCAATACGTATTTGGAACTAAACAATATTTGGCAATTATTAGGGATCTAGATATATTTACATTTCTGCTTTCTTTTGTATGGTACATGATTTGTGTAATTGTTTTTTTCACGCCCACGTCCATGATCATTGATTGATAATTATAGCTAGAATTATAAGCGGTCAATGAATTTTGATCTAAAGTGTAATGTGGTCTCTGAATTTTTAATTTTATCAATGTGATTCTTGAATTTTTTATTTGTCCAATATGGTCTTTGAACTTTAAGTATATATTTAATTTAATCCCTAAGCTGTATGCAAATATTCGATATTGTCCTTCTATTTATCAAGTTTAGGGATAACATCATATATTTTCATATAATCCAATGACTAAATTGAATATGTATAGAAAGTCTAGAGACTACATTGAATAATTTAAAAGTTCGATGGCAACATTCCATGTTTAACTAAAGCTCAAGAATCACATTAAATAAATTAAAAGGTCAATAATTACGTTGTACGTTGTGTCAAAATTTAAGAACATTTTATGGTTGATGGATGTGGATTATATAAGAAAAAATTGTATACTGTACATAAAATTCTTTTATCGTAAAAAGTAAGGGTGTGTAAAGAAACCGGGATTTGCCCAAACTACTTGGAAACAGTGATTTCCAAGTGGACCGGTCTGGTTCCCAATTCTAGGTCTAGATCCACCCACCCATCCATCCGGACCGGATCGGTAATATATATAAGAGAAATTTTTAAGAAAAATTTCTGACAAAAAAATAAAAGAAAAATGAAAACCTCGTCTCACTTTCACCTTGTCTAAGTCGTCTCTCTATCTCTTACTCACAGTCTCGACCCTCAAGCTCAACACCTAACGATTCACAGCCTTAACTCTCAACTTTCAATATAAACCCAATCTTTTTACTGATTTTGCAATTAAGAATAGAAAAGTTCTTTGTTTGTTGCTCTATTTTGGCTTGCTGAAAATGTTGTATTGAGTGTGTGAAGTTTGGCGGGACCAGTTCCATGGACCCACTTGAGAATTGGATCGGACCGGCAGTCCGATTCTCAGGTAGATCCATAGAACTAATGGATAGTTCCCAGTTCTAGTTTTTCGGAATCAGTCCTTAATGGGCGGTTTCCAGTTCTAGGGTGAGAACCGCCCACTCGAACTATGCTCACCCCTAATAAAAGACTCTTTCACCTTCATTTTTGAATTTTTATATCGAAGAATTATGTGCGTACTCTTAGTAAGCAATTTTTTATAAGAATTATGTGCGTACTCAAGTCCAGAGTGAAAGGCTCCGTCTCACCCATCCCAAATGCCCTATGAAGCCACCTCTCCTCCTCATTCTTGCATCTAATCGAGAAAATCCAAGAACCGAACATGGACACCAGCCTTATCATGACGAAGGACGGGCTCGGGTTCGTCGGAATTCTCAGGGAAGCGCTGAGAATTCCCACCGCCAGCCCCAAATTCTTGATCCTCGCCTTCCTCTCATCCTTCCCACTGTTCTGCTCCTTGCTGTTGAACGAGTTCCTCATCCAGCAGACGTCCCTCAACACTGCCAACATCGCGTTTTATGGAATGTCTGAATGTAGCACTGGCAGCGATAGTCGTGGGTTCAGCATATGCTGTATCCTGGGGCCCATAAGCGTCCTCAAGAGATGGGTCGAAGGGGCCTCTCAAGGGTTGGTCTTGATGAGCGCCCTCTACTTGGTCGTTGTCAACCCACTAGACCTCCTCAACACTATATCGGCCGTTCATAATGCATCTGCGATATATGGAGGAGAGGATCCGCCGAATCTGAGGGAATTCTTCCTACGACCCTTAAGAAAGACTGGCTTCAGGGGGCCTTGAGTCACTTCAGTGTCCGTGCTTGTGCTCTCTTGCCTCACTTTCCTCGGACTTCTTTCCTTGGCATCTAACCTCTATGGGTTGTCATCGTACTTTGGGCCTGTTGGGTTCTCCCGGGTGCTCTCTGGCGTGCTCTTCGTGGCCTTATTTGCAAAGTACATGGAGTGGAATGCTACATGGAACATGGTTTCGTGATCTCGATACTGGAAGAGAAGCATGGTGACGTTGCGTTAGGAGTGGCTGCATATCTGAGCAGAGGGAGCAGAAGAAAGGGGCTTGCTCTCGTGCTCGTGGTCTTCATTTGGAGGCTTGCCCTGAGATTGTCTTGCCTCTATTTTGCGTGGCGCAGTAAAGGAAGTGGCCTTGTTGCGACGATTGTGCAAGTCTCTCTACTGTGTTTGGGGAATGTGGTGAAGTGGTCGGTCTTCATGGTGCACTACCAGGACTGCAAGAGACGGTTTCTGGAGAAAAAAATCGATGTTGAAGAAGGCAAAGCTGCTCAACTTGTGAAAAGCTAGAGACTTGGTTTTTGGACTAAATGTAATGTTATGTATGCATTGTTGTCTGTATGTAATGTAGTGTATGTACTATTTATTTTGTATAAGATATAATCTGGTTTGGCCCTTTCGCCGATGGATTGATCCGACCCGGGTCTTTCCACAAATGTGTGAAGTGTTCCCATTGGGAAGGTAATGAAATATAAGTGTGGTGGGAAAAAAATTTAGAAATGGTGGTCATTTTAGTACTAAAAGTTTTCACTGAATCAGTTAAATGGTAAATTGAATAAAAAAAATTATTTAAGTGCGAACGGCAAAAAATTCGTGCAAAAAAATACGTGGCTTTTATATTAAAATTTTTTATATGACTTGGCATATTATTTAAAAATTCAGTTCAAGTGGCATTTTCATGTAATGTGCTTAGCACTTAAGTGATCTAAAAAAAAAATTAATACTTAAAGTGAGCATTGTACCTAATTTTTGACACTTCAAGTATCTGTTGGAGAAAGGATTTGATTGGATCCTTGATTGATCCCTGATTGCGACTCTGATCTCATGGATGATACAGTAAATCATAGGCATAGAATATTTTGAGAAAGACAATATCATGTATATTTTTTCCATTTCATTTCGTGTACTATAAATACAGTCTCAGGCTTGTATATTTGTAAGATTGACAAATAAAGAGAGAATACAAAGAAGTTTTAAATCATGGTATCGGAGTGGAGGTCCGAGTTCAAATTTTACTGGCCCCATTTGCCTCCCTAATTAAATTTCCACGCTTAGTACTAGGCAAAAGACCAGATTAAGCGTGAGGGGGAGTGTTAGAATATATAAATAATAAACCACGCCGTCATCTAACAGCTTAAGCTTTTAGAACAGTCGGCAGTGGTTCCACAAAATCTTTCATGGTATCAGAGCAGCGTTTCTGACCTAGCTTCCGCAAATATTTTTGAATTGCCTCCGATCGTCCTCTAGTTTGTTGTTGCAAATCACGTCCTGCAAAACAAATTAGCACCTCGGATTGGAATTCAATTTTTTCAACATGCAGAATCCAATCAGCAATGAAGGCCAAGATTCGATCCTACCTGCGGGGGGGGAATCGTCCAACCAAGTATCAAAGCAAATGGATGCAGGACAAGAAGAAAGAGAATCCGCCCAACCTCTGCTCCACCCACAGTCACGACACATTTCCTCGCCTCATCCCAATGGCCGTTCATGCCATGGGTTCCAATCCAGGGTCCATGGGGGGCTGCTGGTCTCAATCAGCAATGGGCAAATTACAGCTCATCTAGACAAGACACCAGTGCAGGGCCCCAATCGAATGGAGATTCAGACCTGAATTCATCGGGTCATAGAGACGAATCAGACCCAAGAGGGACGAATCCCTACCTGGGTCCTCAACCAGATTTCGCGCCGTTCGTCTTTTCGGCCATCGGCGGCCGTTTAGAACCAGGAGACCCTCTTTACACATCACCGGCAAATGGGCCGGAGCTACGCCTTATAACGCTTCAACTCACTGGACCCGACCATTACACTATTTGGGCAAGAGATTTCCGGCGAGCCCTCGTAACCAAGGATAAGGACAGGTTCCTCGACGGGATTGTCCCCTTCTCGGACGACGACCGAATGCGGCGACATTGGCGCAAATGCAACCAACTCGTCCGCACTTGGATCGGGAATTGCGTTGCTCCCGAGGTCGCGGCCGGCCTCCCTCCCACCGAAGATTCGAAGGCAATGTGGGACAATATTCGGGAAATGTATGGGAAACTTGACCGAGTTAAAAAATTTTCACTCACCCAAGCCCTCGCGGAGATAAAACAAGGAAACCTCTTGGTTACCACTTGTTTTAATCGACTTTCCGCCCTATGGAATGAATTGGAGGCTGCCGAGGAACAACTCGAAGGGCCGGAAGCAACTCTCCAGCAATACCGAAAAATCAAGGAGAGGGAGAAGGTAACTCGGTTTCTCTTAGCCCTAAACGAAAGCTACGTACCTTTTCACTGACAGATCCTTGCTATGGAGCCCGTACCACCGCTCGGCCGAATCTTCCAATTAGCCGTCCAAGAAGAAAACCAGCGACTCGCAACCACAGGATATGAGAAAGGAGGAGAAGGCGTGGCGCTTGTTGCACCGGGAGACTCTCAAACCGATCTCATGGTGGCTTCCGAACACGGCAGCCAAAACGAGCTTCGGGACGCTCTTGATGCAAAAATCCCTTCTTTGGGATGAAGAAGACACCACAAACCCTAAAGGTTTGCAATTCAATGGCCCTGATCAGAGACGTGGATCAGACGGCTCTCCTTCCCTCCGAACCGATGGTGTAGATCAAAAGCGTGGGCGTGGATCTGATGGCCAATATTTTCTCCAATCTGACGGCTCAGATCATAGGAGGGGGCGCAGATCGGACGGCCCTTACACGTTCTCGATGGAATCAAGCAAATGCCCCTTATAATGCCACGTCATCACGAAAGGGGGAGAAAAAATTCTAAATTTAAGGGTAAGTATTGTGAATATTGCCATCGTCCACATCATACTATTGAAACATGCTGGAAATTGCATGGAAAGCCTACGACAAAGAAAAAAAGAGAGAGGAATTTTCTACGCTTATCAAGTATCAGGAATTGATAGAGCTCATCAACCAATTACTCAAGACCAATATCAGAATATCATGAAGGCACTGAATCAATTAAAGATAGTCGACAAAACTGCAAATTTTTCAGGTACTTCATTATGCAAGGTACAAAATATTTCAATTGATGCATGGATTATTGATTCAGGCGCCAGTGATCATATAATTTGCGATGAGGGCTTATTTTCTGATATTCATAAAAATTCTCATTCTCTCGCATTAGTTCGTCTCCCAAATGGGAATATCATTGATGTCACGAAAATTGGTACAGTCCACCTTAGCCCAGATATTACTCTTAAAAATGTTCTATATATCCCTAAATTTGAATTCAATCTCATATCGGTTTCCAAAGTTTGTCAAGATAATTCTGTCGTGCCAATTTCAATTCCAAAAATTGTTTCTTTCGGGACCTTTCGATTTGGAAAACGATGGGCTTGGGTAGTGTGGCACAAGGGCTATATTTTTTGATTGGCTTTCCAAGAGATTTTCATTTATCCTCATTAAATAAAAGCATTTCTGTAATGCCACTACTAGTGATAAAATCTCTCTTTCTCATAAACGTTTGGGGCATAGTGCTCGTTTTCCTTGTCCTAATTGCAAAATATGTCATTTGGCAAAACAATCACGAGCACCATTCCCAACTAGTGTATCTCGAGCCACTAATATTTTTTCTTTAGTTCATATGGATATCTGGGGTCCCTATCATACTCCACATCGTGATGGATCTCGATTCTTCCTTACCATTGTGGATGATTATTCTTGTGCTACTTGGGTGTTTCTCATGCAATCCAAAAGCCAAACATTTTCTTATTTGTCAAAGTTCTTCTCCATGATCAAAACTCAATTTGATAAATCTATTCAAAGGATTCGCACGGATAATGGACGTGAATTTTTCTCCACTGAGTGCCAATCTTTTCTGTCTTCACATGGAGTTCTTCATGAGAGTTCTTGTACTTATACTCCCCAACAAAATGGGATTGTCGAACGCAAGCATCGACATCTTCTTGAAGTAGCTCCGAGCACTTTGAAATATCAAGCTTCCATTCCTGAATCTTATTGGGGAGATTGTGTGGTCACGGCTGCCTATTTAATCAATCGCATGCCAACTAGAATTCTTGATGGGCGAACACCATTTGAAATGCTCTTCGGCAAACAACCGAACATTAATCATCTTCGAGTTTTTGGCTGTCTATGCTATGTGACGAATGTGGGCTATAAAGATAAAATGGATCCTCGCGCTCTTCGGTGTGTTTTTATGGGATACCCTACTCTACAGAAAGGATATCGAGTTATGGAGATATCAACAGGTCATTTCTTCGTTAGCCGAGATGTTATCTTCCATGAGGATATATTTCCTTTCCAGGAAACATCATCTTCACATGAACCACTGATATCTACATCAGATCATCGGCGATTCTTATCAGTGGAGGATACTTCCATGACGCCACAGTATGTTATGATTGCACCTGAGCAGCCATCATCTAATCATCCATTGCCCACCTTGTCTCCTACAACGGCAAGTCCTGGATCCTCGAGCACATTGGCCAAGTCTCCTATTACTTCTTGTGATTCGCACGATTCTTCGTCACAACCAAGTATTAGTGAATCCTCATCGCCAGGTGCCGAATTGATACTTGCTGAAAGGCCTAGAAGATCAGGACGACAAGTTCGTCCTCCCATATGGACAAAGGATTATATTTGTCCTACCGTGGACACTCAAGGTACACATTACCCTATATCTTCATATGTTTCTTTTAGTCGACTGTCATCACAACATATGTGTTGCATTAGCCGAATATCTGAAGAACAAGAACCTTCCTCTTATGAAGAAGCAGCACGTGATACACGTTGGCAAAAGGCTATGGCAGATGAATTAACTGCTCTTATAGAAAATGATACGTGGGACATCATCCCATTGCCTCCTTATAGAAAGCCCATTGGCTGCAAATGGGTTTACAAAATCAAGTACAAGGCGAGATGGTTACGTGGAGCGTTATAAAGCTCGCCTCGTTGCTAAGGGATTCACACAACGTGAAGGTTTTGATTATCATGAAACTTTTTCTCCTGTTGCTAAAGAAGTTACTATTCGATCTTTCTTATCAGTTGCTGCCTTTCGTAATTGGAACTTACATCAAATGGATGTCAACAACGCCTTCCTTCATGGTGATCTAGATGAAGAAATATACATGGAACTTCCACAGGGTTTACGCAGACAGGGGGAGTCTCGAGTATGTCGTCTCCGTAAATCCCTGTATGGTCTCAAACAAGCCTCTCGACAGTGGTATGCAAAATTTACCGCTGCTCTCACAAATGCAGGTTTCCAACACTCCAAGCATGATTATGCCTTGTTCACATGGAGCAAAGGTACTTCATCGATCTATTTGCTGATTTATGTGGACGATATACTTATTATGGGCAATGATGATGTCGCGATACGACGGTTTAAGGAATACTTGCATTCGACTTTTCACATTAAAGATTTAGGACCTCCCAAATATTTTCTTGGTATTGAAATAGCTCGATCTGAGAAAGGAATTTGCCTTAGCCAGCGAAAGTTTATCTTGGAAATTATATCAGAAGCAGGGTTGTCAGGGTGTAAACCAGCTGTCATACCTATTGAGCAAAATGTCAAATTAACGACATTTGGCTATGATATGGATTCTTCCTCACCAAATGAAGATCCACTGCGAAGGATCCATCGGGATATCGCGCTTGTTGGAAAATTAATCTATCTCACCATGACTAGGCCTGATATATGTTATGCAGTACAGATACTTAGTCAATTCATGCACAATCCAAAGCAATCTCATATGAACGCAGCGCTGAAGGTTGTAAAGTATTTAAAGGGGTGTCCAGGACTCGGAATTCTTTTATCTTGTGACTGCAACATGAAGATGACGGCCTATTGTGATACGGATTATGCTACCTGCCCGATGACAAGGAGGTCCATTACTGGTTTTTGCATCAAATTGGGAAGATCCTTGATTTCCTGGAAGACAAAGAAGCAATCAACAGTTTCGTTGTCATCCGCCGAATCAGAATATCGAGCCATGGCAAAAACCGTTTGCGAAATAGTTTGGATACGAGGATTGCTATTAGACCTTGGTGTACAAGTTGATGACGCAAGTGAACTGTTTTGTGACAATGATGCTGCGCTTAAATTAGCGGCAAATCCAGTCTTTCATGAAAGAACGAAGCACATAGAAGTTGATTGCCATTTTACTCGAGAAAAAATTCAAGAAGGGATTGTTGTGACTCGAGGAATTGGAACGGTGGAGCGACTACTTGCGAGACATTTTTACTAAGCCATTATGCCAGAGACAACACACATATTTATTGAGCAAGCTAGGCGTCTTTGACATATATAAGCCGCCAGCTTGAGGGGGAGTGTTGGAGAAAGGATTTGATTGGATCCTTGATTGATCCCTGATTGCGACTCTGATCTCATGGATGATACAGTAAATCATAGGCATAGAATATTTTGAGAAAGACAATATCATGTATATTTTTTCCATTTCATTTTGTGTACTATAAATACAGTCTCAGGCTTGTATATTTGTAAGATTGACAAATAAAGAGAGAATACAAAGAAGTTTTCTGTCAGTATCCTTCTCCCATGAGAGGTGTGTTCGAGGAACCGCAAAAGATGAATGTTCCACCACCCAATAAGGATTCAATGACCATGTTGAATCGAGAGAAACTAATGGATTAGATGATAAGGACCAATAAGGAGAAAGTAATTGTGATAGATTGTCACCTAGAAAGTTGATTTTAATGGATTCACCAGTTCGGGCAATCGAACTGCGTTCTAAATCATAATAATCTGACGCAAACACAAGCAAGTTGAGAATAATTGATGATCCTCAATGAATCAACTAGAGAGCAGAGAGACATTTATAAGAGCGACAAAAATTAAATTGTGAATTTGTCGCTAATCTTTGTCAGATGCGTCGTTCTATCAATTCATTGTTCAAATATAACAAGTGTTTTTTAAGTTGTTTTCATTTTTTTTTTATCTTATTCGAATTTATCTTATCATTTATCCTGGACTTCCTTTATGGCATTTTATTTGGATATATCCGGTCCAGGTGATATAGCCAAATATCGAATAGACTATTTTGTTCTCATATCTAAATTCAAATCTAAATCACCACACGCAGCCGTAGGGATTAATTAAAACCCCATAAATTAACTAAATTATGGCTTTGTGAGTTGTGGTCAGGAAAAATTAAGAAAATCCACCAACCGAAATTAGAAACTTGGAAGTCTGGGATTATTCAATAGATATTTGAATTAAATAATTTGTACCAATCCCCATCCTTTGCAGGGGTAGATATATTTACCTTTCTGGTTTATTTAAGCAAAAATTTACTGTCTCAATAAATTTGTTAGAAACTTCTGCACATGGCAAGCGATTTTTCCAAATTAAAAAAAGTTACGAATTAATTATAAAGGATTTTTATATGGCACAATAACCTATGCATTTTTTTTTTTACACGAGTCACCTCCATGACCATTGATCGGCACTTACAATTAGGAAAAATCGACCGAAAATGCGAATTACTGGTGGATGGACATGGGCTGCTCGACAAAAATGAGTACGTCATATTTAGAATTCTTCCACCTTCGTTTGCAAATTTTTATACTGAAAAAATTATATACCAAGTAGCAATTAGCAATTTTAAAATGCGATAAATCATTTTGAATCGAGGAAAAAAATCGACCTATTTGTGGTTAGTAAAATTTCTCGATGTTTATGGTTAATTTCTTATAAAAAAAATTGTTACCGATATCTCGTCCGTTCCTTGAAATGAGGAAGTAATTCATAATCACCTCCATGTAAACCAAATTAGAAGTCATGAGGAATTACTATGGATGCATGCATCCAATAACTGCTTCGGAAGGTGACGGACAGCCAATCTTCCATCGTCCAGTGAGTTCAGCTTGACCAATTCAAAGTTGACTTGGCTGTAGTCCAGAGTCAAAGTCTCCCTCTCACCATCTCAAGCTCCCTTTGAAACCACCTCTCGTCCTTGTTCTTTCATCCGATCAAGAAATTCAAGAACCGAACATGGACATCGGCTGCATCATGCCGAAGGACAGGCTGGGATTCGTCGGGATTCTCAGGGAAGCGCTGAGAATTCCCGCCGCCAGCCCCAGGTTCTTGATCCTCGCCTTCCTCTCGTCCTTCCCGCTGTTCTGCTCCTTTCTGCTGAACGAGTTCCTCCTCCAGCAGACGTTCCTCAACGCCGCCCGCCTCGCATTTGACGGAACGTCTGAGTTCAGTACTGGCCACGACAGTGGTGGGTTCCGCATATGCTATGTCCTGGGGCCGACAAGCGTCCTCAAGAGATGGGTAGGAGAGGCCTCTCGAGGGCTGGTCCTGATGAGCGCCCTGTACCTGGTCGTCGGCAACCCGCTAGACCTCCTCAACTCTATGGTGGTCGTTCACAACGCATCTGCGGTTTACACAGGACAGGATTTGCCAAATCCGAGGCAGTTTTTCGCCCGGCCCCTGAAAAGGATTGGCTTCAGGGGGCCCTTGGTCACTTCCATGTATTCGCTCGTGCTCTCTTGCCTCACCTTGCTTGTAATCGTTTCCTTCGCATCTAGTAACCTCTGCGGGTTGTCTTCGCCTTTCGGGCCAGCCAGGTTCGCCAGTTTACTGGTCCTTGCGGCCTCGTTCACAAAGTATATGGAGTGGAGTGTGATATGGAACACAGGAATCGTGATCTCGATACTGGAAGAGAAGCATGGCGACGTTGCATTAGCAGTGGCTGCGAATCTGAGCAGGGGGAGCAGAAGAAAGGGGCTTGCGCTCATGCTTGTGTTCTTCGTTTGCAGGCTTGCCCTGAGATCGTCTTGCCTCTACTTCGTGTGGCGCGGTGAAGGAAGTGGATTGGTCGCGACGGTTGCTCTTGTCTGCTTGATGTGTTTGGGGAATGTGGTGAAGTGGTCGGTGTTCATGGTGTATTACTGCGACTGCAAGCAACGGTTTCTCAAGAGAAAGGCCGATGTTGAAGAAGGCAAAGCTGCTCCGCTTGTTGTCTTGGTCGTATTTTTGGTCGCATCCTCTTTTTTGACCGGAAAGCTGCTCCACTGGTGAAAAGCTAGAGATTGGCTTTTTGTCTTCTTCTTTTTTCCGGGTAGATGTAGTCTTCAGTGTGCACTGTCGTCGGTTTGTAACGAGGTGCGTGTATTATCCATCTCGTATCGTTTCGAATAAGATGTAATGGATCGGTCTCGGTACAAAGATATCGCATTTAGAACAGGGTTTGGCCCTCCCGGGCATGAGTTGATTCGATTTGACCCCTTGATTTAATCTAATTGGAGACAAGGTATCTATGCCTTTTTCGCATAATTGTTTGGAGGGTTCCCTGATGGTAATGCAAGATTCCACCTTAATAAAAAAAAACTCCTTCACCTTCATTTATGAATGTTGTGTACCTATTAATAATTGTGTACATTGAGAAGTTGTGTACCTATTAATAATTAGCAAATTTGTCAAAGAGATAAGTAATTTTAAATCAAGGGAAAAAATGACCTTTGTGTAATTAGTAGAAGTCATGGACGTTTATAGTTAAGTTTTCACTATCTCCTTCTATTCGAATTTTCTTTTCTTCTTTTGCCCTAGTTAGTTTTTCTTCTAGTTTTTTTTGTATATTTCATACACGTCCGCGTCACTTATCCTCGAAGAACGTTACTAATGCCACACTAGATTCACATCGATATTTCACCGCGACCCATTATTAAGTATATGCGTCATAATGCGTATGGTTTAGAATTATTTTTCAAGCTTTTACAGTCAACTCAGCCAATCGACGCCCTCAAGACTTGCTTTGCTGTCTCCCACGCGACAACAAAGTTGACTTGGCTACTGTCCAAAGTCAAAGTCAAAGTCTCCGCCCCACCATCCCAAATTTCCTATGAAACCACCTCTCATCCATGGTTCTTGCATCCGATCAAGAAAATTCAAGAACCGAACATGGACATCAGCTGCATCATGGCGAAGGACAGGCTCGGATTCGTCGGGATTCTCAGGGAAGCACTGAGAGTTTGCATCGCCAGCCCCAGGTTCTTGATCCTCACCTTCCTCGCATCTTTCCCCCTGTTCTGCTCCTTGCTGTTGAACGAGTTGCTCCTCCAGCAGACGTTCCTCAACACTGCCCACTTTGCGGTTGATGGAATCTCTGAGTGTAGCAACATCAGCGGTAGTCCTGGGGTCCAGATATGCCATTTCTTGGGGCCCATAAGCGCCCTCAAGAGATGGGTGGGAGAGGTCTCTCGAGAGTTGGTCTTGATGAGTGCCCTGTACTTGGTCATCGTCAACCCTCTAGACCTCCTCAACACTATCGTGTTTGTTCACAATGCATCTGCGATTTATGGAGGAGAGAATTTGCCCAGTTTGAGGGAATTTTTCATCCGACCCTTTAAAAAGATTGACTTTAGGGGGCCTCTGGTCACTTTCATGTACGCGCTTGCGCTCTCTTGCCTCGCTTTGCTCGGACTCGTTTCCTTGGCATATAACCTATTTGCGTGGTCTTCATCTTTAATGTCTGTTGAGCTCCCCAGGGCAATCTCTGGCGTGCTCTTCGTGGCCTTGTTTGCTAAGTACATGGAGTGGAGTGCTATATGGAACACCGGGATCGTGATCTCAATATTGGAAGGGAAGCATGGTGACATTGCATTGGGAGTGGCAGCATATCTGAGCAGAGGGAGCAGAAGGAAGGGATTTGCCCTTATGCTCGTGTTCTTCATTTGGAGGCTTGCCCTGAGATTCTCTTGCCTCTATTTCGCGGGGCACAGTGAGGGAAGTGGATTTGTCGCGACGACAGCTGTGCAAGTCTATCTAGTGTGTCTGGGAAATGTGGTGAAGTGGTCGGTGTTCGTGGTGCATTACTGTGACTGCAAGAAACGGTTTCTGGAGAAAAAGATTGATGTTGAAGAAGGCGAAGCTGCTCCGCTTGTGAAAAGCTAGATTGATGTTTTGGGCAAGATGCATTGTTTTGTATGCATTGTTGCCTGTACGTAATGTACTATCTATCTTGTATCAGTTTAAATGAAGCATAATGGATCCATTTCAATATATAGATGTCATGTGTAGAACTGGGTTAGACCCTGTTCGACCCCTTTGGTTTGCAATTGAAGACGAGGGTATCTAAGCCTATCCACGAATGTGCGAAGTGTTCTCTCATTCATGACGGCAACACCCCTCTCCCTTAGAGCGTGCATTAATATACGCCGGTGAAATCTACTGATAAGCTGAGTATTACTGCGCGCTCCTTCGCAACACGCGACAGTCTCTGCCCAAAAAATCTCCAGGAGAGAGAAGATGGGTCACCGTAAGCGCTATAAAAAAAGCAGAGTGCCAGCCAATTCAGAGTATTAATATTTAACTTAATTTAAGCAAATCTACTTCTACTTATTTAGTTCATTTTAAACTTTTCACATATAAATTATTTGAATAAAATTTTCACATCAAATTTATAAAGTAAATTAAATAATAAAAAATTAGTAAATAAAAAAATGTGAATACCTCTAAATTGAAATAGTTTTTGGAAATTTATTTTCAAAAAATATTGTGTGTAGATTGTGTGCCAGTGCAACAAATAGGAATGGCCCTAATATTGCGACATGTGCCCAAAGTGGGCCCAAATGTCAGACTATTTCTCTCTCCTCTCTCCTTTGTATTCTCTCCCTTTGCCGCCCCCTCTCTCCCACCGAGCTCTCGTCCGATCGACAAACCACCGCACCGCTCCAGCTCGTCTTGCACGCTCTCCTCTTGGTTCAAGTTCGACCTTAGCCCCTATCGCTGGATCGGCGTCACCTGTGCTCGCGGCCGAGTCACCTCCCTCTTGTTCGCTCGCAAGAACCTCTCCGGCTACATCCCCTCCGAGCTCAGCCTCCAAGGCTCGCTCAGACAGCTCAACCTCGCCGGCAACGACTTCTCCAAGCCCATCCCCTCCTGCCTCTTCAATGCGACCTCACTCGTCTCTCTCGACTTCTCCCAAAACTCGCTCTCCGATCCTATCCTAACCCAAATCAAGAACCTCCGCAACTCTCCCACTTGGACCTGTCCTCCAACTTGCTCAATGCGCTCCACGAAGCGCTTGCGGAGCTCAGGAGCCTCTCCAAGATGCTGAACCTGTCGGACAACGAGTTCTCCGGAGAGGTCCTAGCTGTGCCCTCTCTATCTCCCTTCAAGTCACAACTCGACCCTCGTCTGACGAATTGTTGCACAGCATCTGCCTCCGCCTCTACCTTGAAAGGTTGCCTCCGCTATCACGAAGTTTGTCAATCAGGCACAGTAATTCATTGGTCAGACAAGAATTCGGTGGGAGAGAGAGGGCCGACGGGACTCAGGCCCGAGTGCTGGCTCCCAGCCCCAACCTCAAAAGATCCAAGCTTGGGTTCTAGAGACCGGGGCATGGTTGCCAAGGTCTCGGGCACGTGCATTGGGGTCTCAGGTGTGGCAGCAATGCACTCGGTCTCAGCATGGGGACATCGGCATGGACGCTAGAGACCTAAGTTCGACCTCGATAGACTCGAGCTTGGCGTAGCCTCAACAGACATGGGCCTAAGCATTGACACCGGGGTCACTAGCCTGACCTTAATGGACTCGATCATGTGCACATGATCTTGGGCCGAGGTGCTATGGACTTGAGCTTGATCTTAATGGATTCATGCTCGAGCATAGGAACCCAAGCATGAGCAATGAAGTCTCGAGCCAAGGCATCACGAAGCTGAGCGATGACACCAAAGTCCTAGGTCTAGCCACCGACATTGGTATCCTGAGCCCAATCCTTGTGGAACCAAGCTCGGGCATTGCTTTTCTGAACCTAGACTTTTTCGACTTGAGCTTGGCTTCGATGAACCCCAGTGGACCTGGCCCTGCCCTTCTAGGCCCCACTCCACTATCAAGAGCCTAAGAACAAGTGTTGAGATTCCTATGCCCAAGCGCAATGTTTCTGATTCAAACGCTAACATCTAATCATATTTTAGTAATATAATTTTTGATTTGTTAAAGAAAAAAAATCATTTTTTTGAATTTTTGCATAGATTTTTCGTTGATTAGGGAAATATTTTTTTATTAATTCAATTTTCAAAGTGATTCAAATATTAAAAAAAAAGGAAAATATTTTTCTGAAAAATATTAAGACCTGGCATAGTCGATTTGGAGCCTCTTGTTTGTGTATTTTGAAATTTTAAGGAGGTCAAACATTTGTCCCATCACGGAGGCATTTTCCAATATGCATTGGCGACACTCGGGGACAGTGAATCTGGCAATGCCGATGGTCAGTAAACGTCCACAAAATCTCAAGGACATTAAAAGAGTCCCTTTACCATCGTTGGAAAAATGTCTTTGTTTAGGCTGTTTCTTGCGAATCTTGTGTCGGCAGCTTGTACTCAAACGAATCTCACAGGCAATCTTAATTTAATTTGGTGCGCGAAAATTAACACAATTGCCCCCAAATTACAACAAAAAGAAAACAAAAGGTCACTTGGCATCTTGAATTAAGCCCTTTTTAATGCACAACTAATTATATGTATATCCATGAGAATTGAGGAGTTTGCTATGAATTTATTCATTGTATATCATCTTGACAAGTAACATCAAGTATGCACGACCATTAAGATTCCACCCTTATTAAGCGATCCTCTTCTAGGTTAAACCAAGTAGATCAATGTCTAGATTTTGTGGTGAAAAGAGAGAGTTGGACGAGAAAGAGAGAGAGGAGAAAATTCAAAATGGCTCAATCACTTAAGCCCCACTTGGACACGTGCCACATTATCACTCCCTTTCTTATTTATTGTGCTGGCACACAAGATACACGCAATATTTGCTTCTAAGATCACCAAATACGCCTTCGAACTTTGCTATATATAGCCAACAAGATCTAATAGGATAGAAAATCTAGATATTTTGATATTATAATATTCATTTTTTGGTGAATTGCAGTAATAAAGCCAATTATGCTACTATCTCCATTATTTGGTAGAAAATCCATATCGATGTAAATGACAAAGAAACCCTATGCACCGCCCACAGAAAAGGACCCATTATTATCATTATCGACTCCCAAATCCAATAAACGGAAAGAAAAAAATGAAACTTTCAATCTAACTACTTCAGAAAATGATCATATTAACTTCCAAATCCAATGAATGGAAAGGAAAAAGGAAAACTTTCCAATCCGACTGCTTTGGAAATTTGCGTGTTGTGGGGGGGTTGGAAAGATTGGTGGAAGTCTCTTTCTGAGGGCGGTCCGTAGATCAGTCGTCCGATAAGATTCCCATCACTTCGGCTAATTCATCATCGCCGGAAGACGTAGTTCTGTCGACAAGTACAAGGAACAGGCGTCTTTTAACTCCTCCCCACCCTGTTTTTCCTCCGTTTCTGATCTCGACAAGACTCGCCGAAGGCAGTAATCCTGTAGATTCGAAGTGAGATCATGGCATCTGGAAAAAAATGCCACAGAAGTGAATCTGTCACTCCACAATTCTGCATTAGAGGGCCACGAAGATGATTTTTTATTTTTATTTTTTCAGTCTGCACTGGTTGAATATCTCGAAAGTCCCGTGCTTTTGGATTTACTCTGCGGTTCTTCCAGGAGGAATTCTCCCAGCAACTGGCAACCCGCCTAGAAGCATTTCAAACTCGTGTTGTTACTGCTGAGAGCAAGGTCTTATCCTGAACAATAGAACCAAAAAGAAAAAAGAAAAAAAAGAAACCCATCACAAGAACTGGAAGTGGCAGAAGAACCCACCCAACCCCTAGAAAATCTGGATATTAAAAGAATGCTTTGGTAAGTTCGAAGGAAAACCAAAAACAGATGAGACTAAACCATGTCTTTTGCAAGATTAGCAGGAAAAAAGAATAGAGAAAAACTTAACACCAGTGAAATAAGACAGAAAGCTATCTCTATACTCAATTCCCTCCCGATTCACTCTAAATAATATCCCGGAAATGCACAAATGGAGACCCCTCCGACAATCGGTCAGTGACATTGCCGACTCGTTCTCATTTCGGCATAGCAGAACTACAGAATCAGCAACTACCAAAAAAAAAAAAAAAAAAAAAGGAGACGTAAAACGGGTTATTATGACACGACGATGTGAAAGTAATAAGAATCGTCTATTTACAGGTTTTATATACTTTTCATGTACACCTATTACTAAAGCATTTCGTTGGACTTTTGAATATGACATCGGGGTCAAGTTTTGGCCATATGTGTTAAAATACTCTACATGCTCTTTTTAAAAATAAAAAAATGCATTGGACATTTTAACCGCGGATCTTATGGGAGTGAACATGAGAGTTACAACCACTGGAGTTTGCCCAAATGACCATCCTTCCTATATGAGAAGAATGAGGTAGAGGTTTGAATCCTCATCTTCTTTAGAAGGTTGGGATGTGGATGTTTTGTTTTAAATGTTGGTTTCAACTCTTAAACGCTGCAAAGAGACGGGACAAAAATTTGACAATGAGTTAGTAGTTAAAGTAGGACCAATAAAAAAAAAAAAGAATAGGAAAGCTACGCAAATGGAGAAAAAGAAATAGAGGGAAGTTTTTTTTTTAAAGAAATGCATTTTACTTATTATGTTACTGCATGAGAAATTTCCTATTTGGATTATCCATATTTATTCGGTCTTATCTCATTTTGGACAACTGTCAAAAGCTTGCATCCTCTCTTTTAGTAGCTACGTCAAGAGCTGGCATAAATACAATCCAAGTGCCAAAATTTGACATAAGAGAGGACACTTAAGTGTCAAAAGTTACAAAATGTACACTTAAGTGTCAAAAGTTACAAAATGTACACTTAAGTGTCACTTTTTTTGAAAATTGGATCACTTAAGTGCCAACTTCGGCGAAGACTGTCGGAAATCCGACGTAATTTATTTTAGTAATATAAATTGCTTACATGGCTTCCCGGAAACTGAGTCGGCGAAAAATCAGCCAAAATGACGTCGTTTTGCGCTGACGTGGATTTTAAAAATGTTTAATTAAATAATGTTAAATAAATTTTAAAAATATATTATTATAAAATTGCAGCCCTCGCCGGATCCCCCTTCCTCTCTTTTTTTTTTTAAATAAAATCGGTTTTAAAAATTTTTTTAGTCTGACTTGGATAATTTTTTTTTTGTTAAAATTGCCACGTAGATTTTTTATTTTGAAAAAAATGCTCCGTCAGCAAATGAAATCGCCGGAAAATGGACACATGGTAATTTGGTAGGAATTTTTCATCGTTAGCACTTAACTGATCATTTTTCCTCCGATTTTGGCACTTAAGTGTACCTTTGATAACTTTTGGCACTTAAGTGTCCCCGTATCAAGTTTTGGCACTCCGAGGTCCATACGTCTCAAGAGCTTGCATCCTATTTGATTTTCATCCTTTTGGAATTCCATATCCTATTTCACGATTGGGAGAATGGACTTCCACCTCGGAAATCTAGGGTTGTATGTAGAACAACTCGCATATAAATAGAAGTCCAACCCTCTCCTCATTCCTTTGTCACGGCTCGAAGATATGAACGATCCAAGAGGGTTTCTGATTGATGCCGTGACCGATCCTTGGTACGAGCGATCCTCAACCGTGATCCCCGTGTTCTAGGGTTTTCTTGAGTCTTCTAGAATATTCTTAAGGGCGGGCGATACGATAAATGTACACAAGGGTAATAAATGTGGAAAGATGGTAGTTAGGGAGATGTAAAATTCGCTTTCTAGACAATCCCTCTAGAATAGGGAATAGGGTATTCTAACAATATTCCTAGTTACTTCGATTTCTATTTGAGACAATCTACAAAGTATTTGGTTTCCACCGAGCTAAAAATAGAATATGTCAATGCTTCTAGTAAACTAAAATCATCCTTTAATTTTATTAATTTATAGCTTTTTGTATAAATAGGAGTCTTTTCCTGGATCCTTTCTAATACTCATTAAATTGGAAATATTGATCCAATTCAAAAAAAAAAAAATTATGTTTCGCAATTAAATAATAATTTTCCATTTTTAATTGAAAACTTCCACCGTTAGATCGGGGAGAGATCTAGAGCTTTTCTCTAGAGTTTCTCTTTAGAATTCTTGGGAGAAATCCCTCTCTAGAATTCTTGGAAAAGCTGCTTGGGAGACGGGTGCAAGGGAACGCTATAGATCGATCGGCCCAGGAAACGCTATAGATTGATCGGCCCGTGACACTTGCATCTGCATCTCGACTCCAACAAGCAACGCCAGATCGAGGGAGGGGACGCTAACGTGTCTACAGTCTCAGGTGTAAGCCCACGCGTCTACATATTTTTTTTATGGTAGAGATTTTTCAGTGCTTATAAGTTGGACACCGTACTGCACATTCAATCAAACAGGTCATTCACTTTGTCAGTGGGAAAAGAAAAATTTAAGTGTTAAAACTTGACATGAATGAACAATATTTTTGTTTTTAAAAAAAAAATTGGATCAACTTCGGCGAAAATCACCAGAAATTTGAGGTGGATTATTTTAATAATTCTTAACATTTACGTGGCTCACTGGAATTCCACGTCAACTTACCTTCACAAAAAACGATATTTAATATAAATATTAATTAAATAATATTAAAAACAAAAAATTAAAAAAGGCGACCGCGGCCTAGGCGAGGAGCCCCTCTCGCCTGTCCTCTGCCTTTTTATATAAAAATCTAAATAAGGTCAAAATGGCGTGATTTTGAGCTGATCTAGCTATGTTAGCCTCAAAATAACGTCGTTTTGAGCTTATTTGGCCATGTCAGCACCCAAAACAATGTTATTTTGATCTCAACTTGCCGGAAAAATGTCACATCAGCATTTTTGTCAGATTTTTTTGCCGTTGGCGCTTAACTTATTATTTTTCTTCGATTTTAGCACTTAAGTATATATTTCCGAACTTTTAGTACCTAAGTATCCTCTGGTACAAAATTTTGACACGATAGGTCCGCACATCCTTTGTTAGTTGAGAGAAAGGAGGGTGAAACGAGAATGGTTCTTATGTCCATGCACGAACAGACTCGACAAGATCAACGTGAAACCTACAAGATCCAGGATTGTCTGAATATTCTTTTACTTCTTCTGATGTTGACAGGAGACGGGAGATATACAGAAGCAAGAGAGACAGGGTTGGCTCCACGCAAATGGCTGCCAGGAAGCTTCTTTTACTCTCTCGATACTCATCTGCTCATCTGCGTTCGATCGGTAGTGTCTCACTCTTGCTTAATCTCTCTTTCTTCCATCTGTCTTTTGCGTTCGCAAAGTCTTTGTCCAAAAGGGGTTCTCACACATGGCCACCGAAGCACTTCACCAATGTGATCTATGACACGAGCATGTTTTTGCTTGTGCAATTTTCAGGCCGAAGTTGTGGCTGGGCGAGAGGCTTTGGCTCGTATAGCAGCTCTTCCGGGGTTGACGAACCAATCATTCCGTCTGTTAAGATAACCAACACTCAGCTTCTCATAGATGGGGAGTTTGTAGATGCTGCATCAGGTTAGTCTGGCCTTCTCCATCGTTCTATAAATGCAGGACCACTGTCTCTTGGTGATGCCTCTAGATTGCATCAGCTCTCGTGGAATTGTTCTCATTCATTGCCAAAATTGCATCCAGGAAAAACTTTCCCCACCCTTGATCCTAGGACAGAAGACATGATCACCCATGTTGCAGAAGGTGATGGGGAGGACATTGACCGTGCAGTTGCTGCTGCTCGTAAGGCATTTGATGAGGGACCGTGGCCAAGGATGACTGCCTATGTAAATATAGCTCTTTCTCTCTAGATGGAGTGACGGCTTTTTAGTCTCTATACTAAATGTAATTAAGCATGTTCTGTGTGGGATACAATTAGAACATCTCAGGTTACCTTGGTGATGCCGTGTGCTTTAATATTTGAAAATGCAATGACTTGGAACTCCACTCTTGCATTATGATTTTAGGAAAGGTTGTGCATATTACTTCGGTTTGCAGATCTACTTGAGAAGCATAATGATGATCTCGCAGCAATCGAGACTTGGGATAATGGGAAGCCTTACAAACAAGCTGCAAAAGACGAAATTCCCAGGATCGTAAGATTGATGCGTTATTATGCTGGTAAGTTAAACGAAATCACTCCTATCTGTTTCCTCTCAGGATTCATCTCTTAGCCAGCAGACCAACTTACATTACTATATACCGTAAATTTTGTAGGTTGGGTAGATAAAATCCATGGTCTCACAGTCCCAGCAGACGGACAGTATCATGCCCAGACCCTGCATGAACCGATCGGCGTGGTAGGGCAGATCATCCCATGGAACTTTCCACTGCTAATGTTCGCTTGGAAGATTGGGCCTGCATTGGCATGTGGCAACACAGTGGTGCTGAAGACTGCCGAGCTGACACCACTCTCTGCTCTGTATGCAGCAAGGTTACTTCATGAGGTGATTATTTCTGTCGATTTCAATTTACTCTCACCCTTATCTGACAATCTAGGCAGGGGTTAGGTTAGGCCAGCAAGTCATATTAAGATACTTCATATTGCATTCAGCATAGCTGTACGAGGAAAATATCCGTCCATTCTTGGTTTTACCCTTCTGCAACAGTAAGCTAATGGAGGATCCTTCCCAAGACAGTAACCAGACACTATTTGGAAATCATTTCCTACTTCCTAGTACCCACTAGGACTATCTTGTGAAGTTTATAGATGCGACTGAAGAAAGAAATAAGTTGATGCACCTTTTCATTAACCGATGCAATGATTTTCCGTGTCCCATAACAATGTCTAACAGGCTGGACTTCCCCCGGGTGTCTTGAACATCATCTCCGGCTTCGGTTCCACTGCTGGGAGTGCTCTTAGTAGTCATATGGACGTGAACAAGGTACTCTGTCTTCCAATATCCTAGTTATGATTTAAATTAGCTGCTTAGCATGTGATCACCTTTGTAAATGTAAATTTTTTTGCTGTGCTCTTACAAAGGAAGTTGGTTTTGAATGAGAGATTGTACTACCCTGAGTGCATATGTCGCAGTTAAAAAGCACCTCAAAAGAGGTCAATTGCCTCCCAATGCATTCTGTTGGCATTCCATGTTTTCATGTGCGAGCTTTCTGACTGTTGATGAAGATATGTAAACTTAAGATCTGAAGCTAAAACCATCGATGTGCTACACTCGCAGCTTGCGTTCACCGGATCAACAGAAACAGGAAGAACTGTACTTGATCTGGCTGCAAAAGCCAATCTAAAACCAGTGACTTTAGAACTGGGAGGAAAATCCCCTTTCATTGTCTGCAAGGACGCTGATATTGATCAGGCTGTGGAATTGGCACATATTGCCCTCTTCCATAACCAGGTTTGTGCTCCAATTACTTGTGTCCCTACCATGTATTCAACTCCGCTTACTTGGAGTTGGTATCATGTTCCATGCAAAATGAATGCAACTTTCTGTCTGCAGGGTCAATGCTGTGCTGCCGGTTCTCGCACTTTTGTGCATGAGAGCGTGTATGATGAGTTTGTGGAGAAAGCAAGGGCACGGGCTACAAAACGCGTTGTTGGAGATCCTTTCAAGCCAGAAGTGGAGCAGGGTCCTCAGGTGGTTTTTCTTCTTACAGCTCCCTTCACTTTTCTATCTCCGTTCTGCAATGGATTGACAGTACATCCACCGTGCTTTTCAATATCACACCTTTACTCAGCGGGCGTTACGGATAGCTGTTGAAGCTCCAACAGTTTTGTATTACTATCAGTTTCGGTACTTTTCGTGGACTAGCATTAATGCACTATACTCATTATAGAAGAAAAGGCACTTGTTTTAGTAAGTATGAAATGGTTGGATTCTCAGATTGACAACAGGCAATTCGAGAAGATCTGCACATACATCAAGTCTGGTATTGAAAGTGGAGCCACTCTTGAATGTGGAGGTGAACGATATGGCTCCAAAGGATATTTCATTCAACCTACAGTTTTTTCAAATGTGCAGGTAATATTGCCGATGCTCCTTGAATAGCATAGTCAAGCATGAATGTCGCTCTCTTTGCGGGAAATTGTGTCATATTGTCAGTCAAACCATATAAATTTCCGTCTCATCTTTTTGAAATCAGGATGACATGCTGATAGCAGAGGATGAAATCTTTGGCCCAGTGCAGACCGTCTCGAAATTCAAGTATGTTCTACCACACATACTTCATCACAGTATTTATAATTTTTTAGGCTTGGAGGATAACTTTTACTTGCTAAAAAGGGATCTCGACGAGGTGATCAGAAGGGCAAATAAATCTCATTATGGACTCGCTGCTGGAGTTTTCACTCAGAATATTGACACCGCCAATACTTTAGCCCGGGCGTTGAAGGTTGGTACAGTGTGGATCAACTGCTACCATATTATCAATGCTGCACTTCCTTTTGGAGGTTACAAGATGAGTGGGTTTGGGAGAGAAAAGGGAGAATACAGTCTCAGAAACTACTTGCAAGTTAAGGCTGTCGTGAATCCCTTGAAGAACCCAGCATGGTTATAAATAACTGTCTTAACAAAATTCAGGGTAAGTTTCAGAGAGCGAGAGAGACAGACAGAATTTCTTGTGCGCGATCTATGACCGTTGGTCGAATAGATCGCTCACCGCAGTAGACAAAAATCTTGCTGTGGCTTTGGGCATATTTTAGAGAGGAACCTTTAATAGAGGATCGTCGAAATAAGTGATTTCTCATATTGGTACACCATATTGTAATTTTTCCATTTTCGTCTCATTCGATTGATTCACCTAGACATGTACGTCTGTTCCTTGAGACAATGTGGCTGGACTAAGCTAGGTTTCTTGCCATCGGTTCCCTGACCGAATTATGGTCTGCCCCCTCTACGGGGAAAACATGTTACATGACTAGCAGATACATAGCTGAAGCCAGGTGTCACACCCCGAATCCTTCAAGCATGGGGTTGACACGGCCGTCCTTCCGCCGAAGGACGAGGCCTCTAACCACCCAAAAGTCCCCACGATATCACTGCTGTCCTATTTTCGCAGCTCAATCGGCAACCATGTCAGAGCTTCTTGGCCTAAATTCAAGCCGCAAAGACTGGAGGCCTGCAGACCCTAGTTTCAGTGACTAAGACTCTTGATTAAAAAAAAAAAAAAAAAAAGTTTGGTAACCTGTACTCTGATCATAAAAATCTATACAAGGATGTATATATGTCAGTCAAATGGATGAAGGGTATCCCTTATTGGAATTAGTTAACAAAAACGTTATCTACTGATCCTTCTGAAAACAGTCAAAACATGCAAGGACTTCTCCTTCATTCTGTTGAACTTGAAAGCCATTCAGGGGTCAGTTCAGGAGAAGAAGCTTTTGCTTTGGTTGATATTTCTAGGGCTTCCACCAACTTTTCGGCAACTTGCTCCATGGATGGCCTTTGTTGCTTCAGTCCAGTGCACGAGAGTGCCAGCTGAAGTGTAATATTAAATGCTTCTGCAGAGTATTTGCCCTCGAGCTTGGGGTCTGCGAAGTCTGTGATGCTACCGCCTCTAATAAGGGCCTTTGCCTGTAGAGCAAAAGCATCAAACGATCACTTATCAGGAAAATTGCCGAACTAACTCATCATGTAATGAAGGCACAAAGGCAGTGACTCACCATTTTATCCAACGGCATCGGTTTTTCCTGGTTCAAGTTGATAACTTTCTTCCCGAGAGGATTTGCAGCAACACTATCCCAAAGCTGTATACATCACCCGATGAATTCACCTGGCGGTTGTTTTGGTACTCAGGATCGAGGTACCCAAAGGTCCCCCTCACCTCTGAGCTGACATAAGCTTCACCTAGATCGATGACCTTAGATAGTCCGAAATCTGAAAGTTTGGCTTCAAAATTTGGTCCTAGGAGAATGTTCGTCGGCTGCAAGAGAGATAATGGAGCTCTGGTAATTGAAGCAAGATGTCCTGAATTTTAATGTTGGATCCACATATCAATTTAAAGAAACTCGTATAGCTAGAGTCCTAGCTCTAGAATATCATTTTCTAAGATTTCCATTTAGGCCTATAGGCCTAGAAGACTAGCAGGGTGAGACTTGGATGCTCATAAGAAGAGAAATGGGAGGTCCATGAGAAGGAAAAGAGTGAGGTATAACTCTGATTAAATAAGATGATTTGGAACTCTGCTAATGTTTTGGTTTAAGATGCTGGAAAATATTAGAGGAGTCATGTCCTCGTAGATTTTATAGGTAAGAGAAGTAAATTTTGTGGCCAACCTTGATATCGCGGTGGACAATGCATCCTTCTGGATATGTGTGGAGAAAGAGAAGACCTCTTGCGCCATCAATGGCAATTTCAAGCCTCTGGCTCCAGGAGAGAACCCTGTCCTTCCCTGTTGTGCATACCCTTGGTGATCAGCTTTTTACAGCTTGAGGATGCAATGGAAAAGATATCAGAATTTAGCATCAAAGTGGTGGCCCATTTACCAAAAAGCCACTCGGAAAGGTTTCCATTTGGACAGAGCTCATAGACAAGAAAACACTCATCTTCATTGACACAGCAGCCAATCAGCGAAACCAGATTCGGATGCCGAACATGCGATAAGCTTGAGACCTCTCTCACAACAGTTTCCACATTCACATCGCTGATGATATGCTTTATAGCGACATGCAGGTTGTTTGGCATTATGCCCTTGTACACCCTTCCTGCCAGTTTTCATATCACAACCAGGACCATGAGATTATACGTGAGACAAAGGAATCATGAGATGCAACTGTCCATCTGAAAATGACATAGAGGAAGCATGCTATATTGCTATAGCAAATAATATTAGACTCTGTAGTTGCCTATTCTCTAGCACAGTAATGTTGAGTGCCAGGTGTTGCTGTTGTATAAAAATGCTCACCAGCAATTCCTTGACCTATGAAATTGGACTCGTGTAGGTTGTTTGTGGCTGTATATACTTCTTTAATTGGAACCTTCGGACAACAAGGTCCGTTGAGAAGCACATCCTTGAATGCTGTCGACAAGAAGAAGGCCATGAGTTACAAACTTAAGAAAGCTTTAACTATGAGTCTAATTTAGGTTCTGGAAACCTCCTCATATACCAGTTCTTTTTGGCTCTGAATTTGGTTTACAGCGTCGTTTCGACCAAATGATGATGGAAATGATAAGAGCCATGACAGTGCTGCCGAGGACACCAATTAAAACCCATATACCTGCTTAATGCACAACTCTTGAGGAGCAATACATTCAGATAGAACTATTCCTACATGCATCTATGAAAATGGAATTGCCATGTGAGACACAGAAAGTTACCTATTCCAAGTTTAGGCTTCCCCTTTGGCTTTATTTCATTTTCTGCTCAGGAAAAAGATGATTTAGGATATGATTTTTCTGCCTCAAGGCAAATAACTATCTAATCAATCAAAACTATTCTCATTACCAATTGCATAAGCAATATTACATACCGCTGCCGCCATTTTGCTCCCCCAGGCACCTGTAAATTCCTTGGGCATAACTGGAGTCTTCAATTCTTGTGCTCGTTAACGATACAAGAATGGCAAACCTACAAATGTCTGGATCGTTTGCCACAGATTCACTCTTGGTGGCCACAGGCTGCATCGATCTCATCTCTTCCCAGGTCTTTGCGCAGGAAGCACATGTTTGCTCCTGTTCTCCATCAGAATTCACAAAATAACAGCTTTCACTCAACCTCTTCAAGTTCTCTCCCATCTTACTGATGACATCAGTAACTTTAAAGTCCGAACAGCTGCCGCCCCCGCTTGTCAACTTCTCAATCCCGCACCCAAAAGCATCTCCCTCAAATCTCTCCATCAAAGTCAAGCAATCATTTTGCTCGCCAGAATTTAAGTATATCTGTCCGGTCCGGTTAGCTCGGAGCCCCAGTGCATAAAGATACCTATCAAATGCTGCTCCACAGCAGTTATTTTTCAAAAAGCCTCCCCAGTTCCCCAGTTCGCAGCTTGAATAATTTGAGGTCGGACTAGAAGTGAGATCAAGAACACATTGCGGCCCTGAAGACTGAGGAGCTACAAATTCTACAGTACTTATCAAGATGACGATAGCAATCATATAAAGTGGTTTCCAAGACTCAGGCCCACGCTTGGATATGAAGCATGCAAACAGATCATCCATAATTTTGACACAAAAGAAACCAAACAAAAAAGATTGATCAACATAAACATTGAACCATACTTAAGTTACAACACTCGAAGGGGAATGTGGATTGATCTGGAAAAAAAAAAATCTCCAACATTCAAGTGGCGAATGATTGATCAATAGACTTGGAAACTTTTGAATGGCAAAGCAATGAGTTACTCAGAGGAGATTGAAATTCTGGTGCAATTGGATTCAATGCAGAGGGTGTTGAGTTTGGAAAATTTTCAGCACAAAAGTTTTGCTATGAGAGAATGATATAGCATTTCAAACAAATGGTATATCATGTAAAGGTACAGAAAAAGACACAGAGACTAAAATATTGTTGCATTGGAAACTCCTGCTGAAAATAAACAGTTGGAGAATTTTTCTAGTGCATTTTTTCTGCAGAAACAGAAGCTTTTGTTCTCTGTCATCTATTGCTCGGTTATAGTTCTTGGCCTACACGAAGCGGGTGAGTATGGAAGGATCGTCCGTCTTTATGCATGAATAATGCCAAAATGCAGGGCACTCATCTTGGATGGAAGAAACCAAGTGCTTGCCGGCCAATGCTAAAAAAAATAAAGGCGCTGATATCTATTACTCTCTGCCATTTTCTCCCTGAAAATAAAAGATTGTGACGTCTCTAATTATCAAATTTTGTCCCACGGTTTCTCACATACAGCTAGAGATTCTCCAAAAGCATATGCCAAGTTCACAGATCAGGCCATACCACAAGGGTAAATAGAAAAGGGGTGATTTAGCATATGTGCCAACAGCTGAGAATCAACTGTCCGCCAATGAGGACCTTCCATCTGTAACATTAAGCATGTAATCTCATATGACCTTTAACGAAAAACTTAACTTGTCCATGGAATTACTCTATCTTGGACAACTTCTGGTTTCTACCGTAATGAACTGTCCAGCTGCATTGTTGCTTTGAGTTTATCCCTCGATAGTATTTTACTCAGTAAATGACTCTTAACCTTTTTGGCAACAAACCTAGATATTCCACAGCATATCCAAGCTAAAAACTGTAAATGCCGATGATCTAGCTAAGGCTATCGATGTGAGAGTTTTACCCTTTCCAGAATTACTGTCATTTGTTAACATTCCCTTCCTCAGCGACCTTTTGGTTTGTTCTAAGCATTTTTCACTTTCGATTGCAGGATCAGCTTAGCATCAGCTACAAGCCAGAAGTCCGACCTCGAAAGGGAGACTTCAATGTAAAATAGCTACAGCTAGGATAAGTTGTTTTAAGCATTGCAAGCGAGAGAACTTGTTAGACACACAGAGAATCATCACCCTCATCGCACTATAGATTCCTGTATAGGATTTGAACATTGAATCAAGCATGACTCTCGACAGAAAATGAACTGTTGCCAATCTTCCAACTCAAGAAAGCTTACAAGAAGATGACGGCTTAACCCTGGCACAGAACTTTTCTCACCAAGATCCTTGATTTGCGGTATGGTAATTCATCAACATATACAAGACCCCCAGGCAGCTTTGAAAACCCATGAAAGCAAACATTTTGTGCCGAACACGGCGTGCTACGGCGAGAGTAGAACATCGGTTTATGGTCGACAATCACCAGAAGATACGGCAAGGAATGAGCACAACGTTCATTGCAGGCAGTTATTTTAAGGCTTCTAGATGTGGCTTCCTCTTGAAACTGTCTTTTCTGGTGGCATTCTGTGTCAGCACCACCCCCTCCTTTCTGGGAAATTGTGGAGGGCACATGCGAAAGGGACAGAATATTGCCGTGGGATATTTCATCACCGATTATTACCTCAGCATGGTCTAAAAAATAGCGTGACGGCTCAGTAAAAACTATTAACTATAAGATTTATTCCAAGCTATTTACTTTTCATTATGGAGAAACTCCGAATCGTGTGTGACTCAAGATATAAACTACAGTTTCTTTTTTTTTTTTTTTTTTTTTTGAAACTCATATTTGTCACATGGCCGAGCTACAAATAGAACAAAATTCTAACTATCATGCGTGAAAAGTTACCATGTTACTTACCATCCACTGGAGAAATCCCTAATCACTAATAATTCAGAAAGATATCTAGTTATTGAAAACTACCTAATCAAATAAATTTTCCATGTTATATTACTTCACCCGTTTTTAGCTATAATTTTCTTGAATCTATCATCATTGACCTGAAATCACCGAAAGTTCGGTCATTTTATATGAAGTAATTTGACTTTATAAGTCATAGTGCATAAGTAATCTTCATAATTATTTGGACTTGTAACTAGCGTTTCACCTTTAAGAGCGGTGATTTGACTGTAAAATTCGTAACCCAAAACTGACTTGAGGATTAACCGTCGCACCCCAAATCCTAGCAGAAATGGGGATGACACAGCTGTGCTTCCACCCGATGGATGCAGCCTCTCAACTCCCAAAAGTCTCCTCGTGGCTATTGTTCCGTACTACTAATCGCTAGCTGAAATACTTGAAAATATTGGAAGAATAGAAGGGTGAATAACCACAACTCAGTGATTAATGCATTTCTTCTAAGCAGATCGAGTACCTACTATGCATATTCATAAATCAAACCACAACTCTTTTAATCCAAATCCAACGTATAACAAATATAAGTTGTATATGCTTCAATATAGCTATATTTATAGCAGAAATATTCATTTCACAATAGTATTAATTAGACCCGTCAAATGGGTGGGTCGAGTCGGGTCGGGTTTGGGTCAAGTCGAAAATGATTCGACCCATATTGACCCATTTAACTCATATTGACCCATTTAACCCGTTTTGACCCAAATTCATATAATGTCAATCTAGTGATCTATACCCGACCTGATCCACACCCAACCCTTACCCGACCCAACCCGTATTACTAAAAACCATTATTATTGTAGACAAACCAAACTCACACTAAGCTCTATGTTAAATGACTCACTCAACCCATATTTGACCCATATTTAACTTTTACTTGACTCATATTTGACCAATATTTAACTTTCACTTGACCCATATTCAATTTTCACTTGACCCATATTTGACTCATATTTAACTTTCATTTGACCCATTTAACTAAAAGTGAGTCATAATATGAGTTTATGACTCATTTTGACACATCTAGTATTAAAGTAAACATATATGGTCTAATCCATTGATCAATCTCATTAATTCACACACCAATAGTTTATTTCATTGGTTAATTTCATGTCATACATCAATGGTCTATTACATTGATCCACCTCATATGAATCCACATATCGATGGTCCATTCCAATAACTAATCTCAAATCACATGTCGATGGTACACTCCATTGACCAAAATTATATCACAAACTCAACTTAAATATCTAGCTATGGTTATGAATAACGCCACGTGACAAGGCAATTAAGATTCCTTCCTTGATTAGGTCTCCATCTATTATTAGCCAGTGGCTTGACCTACAAAGATATTTTAGACTATTATGCGTATACCCACAAGCCTCTCACTAGGCTCATAGCGATATTGAGCACCCAACCGTTATCCTCCAATACCAAAAGTCCAATTCATAATCAATCTCACACATATCATAATACATTTCATAAATCAATCACCAAAAGCTTTTGTAACTCAACTCATTTGCTATAAATACTTTCCATAAAACATTTTCAAATCATTTCAAGACTTGTTTTGAAGCCAAATCAAATCAAATGCAAGTCATAAAGAATTTCACAAATCGATATATAACATTTCATAACTATACTCAAAAAGCCTTTCAAAAGAAAGTTTGGCAAACCCAAAATATATAAATATGTCTCAACTTTGTTAATCAAACAAAATATATATTTCCACCAAATAGTTCCCACACTATTCACAAATACCAAACTATAGTAAATTCTCGGTCTAAATTTTATGTTACAAATATGTTTATTCATAACTTATAATATATCAAATGTTTATCATTTTGAAGACATGAGTTTACAAATTCTTAAAAGAAATAGTATCACTCACCTCAAAATGCTAATGTTCAAACGACGAAGATTACTTGAACTGTCGAACTCGCAGTCCTATCAAATAAGCGAGAAACAATATTAAAGTCGAATAAAACACAACCTCAACTACGACTCGACTAAGTTAAGCTTAATCACTTACAAAACCAATTCCCATGCACCAATAAATTGCTCACTCAAAGCCATCCATAGCGCAGAGCTTGAACGTGAAATTTGATCACGCCATAAGTTTCTCCATCAAACCCCGTTTCAAACGTTCTTATAGTTAATAGAAAGTTGTTTCAACATACTACAAGTGCCCCATTCAGCTAACTCAAAATCAAATTGAAAATCAACGAAATATGGCCCCGAAATTGGTGGACGTGCACTATTCATCACGCGTGGGGAACTTCAAAATTTTGTTTCGGCCAAATCGTAAGCTCAAATCTAGTTCCGTAAAATCCTACAACTCCATGACATACTAAACTATTATTCCTATAAATATATGTGACTCAATGACTCAAAAATCGGACTTTGCTGCTCAAATTTTCAATAATTCCGAATTTCAAACCTTATATCCAAAACTACTCTGATTGAACAAATAAGAGACATGAGCGCTTACCGAGCATTGCAATACGTCATCAAGATGGCTTGACGAGATCCCAAAGGCATGAACGTGTGCTCTCTTTTCCTTCCCCTCTTCTTCTTCTCTTCTTCTTCTCTTCCCTTTTTCTTTTCGATTTCTCGGCCGCGAGAGCTCTCGGCTTCTTGTAATGAGCGCCCACTGTTGCTTCCTTTGTTGACTAAGTCAACATTTTCTTCCTTTTTTCTTTTTTTTTTTTTTTTTGGGTCCCACCACCTTTGAAAAGTCAAAAATATTACGTTAACAAATAGCATAATAGCATGCCTCAAATCGTTGTAAGTGATGGCAATCATATGTTTCAATTATCCTCAATCATTGTAATTTTCTGAAGATACTTGTAAACGGCAAGTTAGTAACCACCCTTTCCATGTAGTAACTCATATCAACAGTACTTATAGCAAACAACTCTTGTGTACATAAATTGCTTTATACACTATTGATGGGAGAGATTGAACAATCATAATTCTCAAATCGAATGAGGACGAAACTAAGAGTGAGTTATTCCAGGTTCCATATAAATTTCACCTAAAGCTTAAAAACTATCCGTTGAAAAACATTTCTCGTTTTCTGAAACCTGGAGTTTACTCTATACACCATGAAACCTAAAATCTATCCCATCACAAATTCCAAGGTCAGTTCCGATATCTGTCCAAGTTCCACCTATATTATTAATCAAATGATTGTAGTGAATTATTATTTTTAATAATCACAACTTATTGCTATAATTTACCAACTATAATTTACATTTAGATACACAAAAACTATGAAATTTTAACAAAGTAAAAATCTCAATTATAAAATGGAAGCCTAGACTAGTGGTATCAAATTATATATTCATCATCAAAAGCTAAGGAGTATTGCAAAATCGTGTGAAGGCATATATTAAGAAAAATACAAAAATTTATTCTAAGTTCTAGGTTAGAGATTTCACTTGGAACCTACTTGTCAAAACAAGTTCCCAATTTTTAAAACATAGAACATGCCCTACATATCTTGGAATTTGGAACCAAACAGATTTCCATCGGTCATGTTTTAGATTTCAAGTTCTATCCTAGAACCATACTTACCCTTAGATAAAACTGTTTGTGTAAAATTTTCTTTATGTATCTTCTCTATTTTTCCTTAAATCAAAGTCTTGTAAATTTGACTATCTTAAAATTCATAACTTTTCAAAAGAGAAATTGTACACAATTTAAATTTTATCATAGCTCTTCTAATTTTATAAACTCACCTTAATGATCAAAAAATTTTAAGTACCTTATCAAAGATTAATTATCCTCATATGTCATTTCTTTTGTAAAGGTAATATTGACTAATTATTGTCCGCAAAATATCCTTTAAAGATCGTAAATTGTTACCTTTACAAAATCATTTGATAGTCGAAATTTATTCCCTTAATCGAAAGGCTCGTATTTGAGTTGGATAAATCAAGTATTTTTCAATACAGGAAAGTTTCCATAATTATAGTTAGAAAAAAAAAAAAAAAAAGCACCCATAAAATTTGTAAAAGTACATGACCAGTGCAAATTATTTTTCGACAAGCTTTTGCGAAATGAGAACCCTCATTTACTAAATGGAATAAAATAATTATACTAAAATTAAAGGCTACATAAGTGTCGATGTTTGAACACTATTCTTATATTCATTTCTTTACATCTTTGTACTAAATAAAAGTCCATAATCATCTCGATATAGGTCCTAAGTACGACCTCAAACTATTTCATCTGAGGTCTTGTGCGGATCTCGACATTTCTCAAACGTAAAACACTTAAAAGGTATACCCTTCTCTTGGGAGAGACAAAGATACAATAAGAAATTGGGGGATTGGAGCATGCAGCAATAGTATATGCATTGGAAACACAAGGTAGCCTCTAGTGGTGTTGCAAGACTGCTTCTTGACGAGAAAACCTATAAAATACCAAGTATCCAAGAAGTGCCCATGGTTTAGGAGACCAATATGAAAACCACCAAATCGTATTAACCATGCATTTAAGGTAATAGTATTTGTTGGAAAATAATTGTTTTTGTACTTGGGTAGAACAATGAAATCAATATGGATTCAAATTAATAAAGCAATCAAATCGGACTTTGAAACATAATATCACTTTCTTTAAGAAAGCAAATATCCTCCAGGATACAACGAAGTCTCAAATGAAAATACTAGATAGCAATCGTAGTATTTCTCCAAGATCTCTCTAGAAATAATTAAAAAATTAGTTGCAATTTTGGAAAGAGGACTCGAGAAAAAAAAATGATTCTATTCATGTTTTTTCAAAACTGACATTCAAAACTGACATATATAGGAATATAAGCAACTTTTCGTGAAATGTTACAAAAATTAACAAAAATATCCTTTCGAAAGAAGTTGTACAATGAACAAATGTAACATTTCAAAAGAAATTGCAAAATAAATCAATGTAACCCTTCGGGAAAAGTTACAAATTGAACTAGCATAATTTCCAAAAGTTGTCTTGAAAAGATATATACAAAAATTCAAAATAATAAAAATAATTTAATTTTTTAATAATAAATAAAATTCCGAAATTTTTATTTTTATAATTTCCAAAATGCTGAAAATTAAAGGTAACCTTTCAATTAACAAAATAACCATACGATATAAAATTAAAATTAAAAGGTAGGGGATTAGTGCTAATTAAACCACGGGCGCACAAGTGTGCAAAGTGTTAAGTGTGCCATAATTCGCACCCGCATGTAGGTATAGTGGAGTCTAGCCCACACCCTAGCTTTTTCCTTTAACAAATTAAAGAAAATCATATTTATAATTTATAAAATGACTTGTCTCTTCTAAATTTTTCTACGTAGAATAAGGAAAAACACATTTAATTTATTTTATAAACAAACATTCAGCTGTATCAAACGTGCCCAGCAGTGATTGATGATACAATACAACGGCGGATTAGATAGATAAGAAAACTGATCCAGTCTACGTCCAGAGAAAAGGAGCAACTGATGATAATTTAATTTAAACTCGTACTTCTCTGTCTTTCTCAAATGATATCAGGATGTTTTTTTAATTGTTGCCGTCCCGATCTTCGTCAGCTCAGCCAGCGTGGTCCATCCTCCTCCCGGCAACCTCCTCCACCAGCGCCCCCAGCGCCGTCCACGATGAGCCGCCCTCCTCCACCGCCTTCCTCGCCGCCTCCGTCACCACCTTCGCCTTCTTCCTCGCTGCCTCTCCCCTCTCCCCCTCCATCAACTCCCTCACAGCCTTCGCCAGGCCTTCCCCCCTCACGAACGCCCTCATCGACCCGTCCGCCATCTCCACCCTCAGCCCCACTCCCATCTCCTCCGCGACCATCCTCGCGTTCAGCGGCTGCTCCGCCATCATCGGCCACGCCAGGATCGGCACCCCGGCACACACGCTCTCCAGCACCGAGTTCCAGCCGCAGTGGCTCAGGAACCCTTGGACGCTCTCGTGCATGAGGATGGCTCGCTGGTCGACCCACTCTCGCACCACCATCCCTCTCCCCCTGACCCTGTCCTCGAACCCGCTGTCGACGTCGGCGATGATCTCCGACTCTTTCCTCTTGAGCACCCACAAGAAGCTCACGCCGGAGCTCTCCAAGCCGAGCGCAATCTCTCGCAGCTGCGCCGCCGGGATCTCCGCCTGCGACCCGAACGCTGCGTACAGGACGCGCTCGCCCCCAGCTCGCTTCTGGTCCAGCCATTCCGCCCATGCAGTCCGCAGAGGAGGGTCACGCGCCGCCGGATCCTCGAGCGGAAACAGCGGCCCGATGCACCAAGCCCTCGCCTCGCTCTCACGATTCCAGTAGTCAAGGAAGGTAGGCTCGAGCTCCTGGAAGCTGTTGACGACTAGGCCATTGCTCTTCTGCGTCGTGACTATGACCTTCATGTGGAACTCCAGCTGGGGGTTCTCCTCCGTCAACGGCTGGGAGTGGTGGCGCTCGAAGTCGTTCTTGGTGAGCTTGATCCACGGGAAAGCCTTTAAGGTGAAGGGCTCGTCCTCCGCCGTGGGCCCATGGAGGTGGTTCTCGACGACGGCGGCCCAGGAGACTGCCATGGCGTAGTTGCTCATGCCATAGAAGACCAGGCGAGGGATGCCGAATTTAGAGGCCGACTCAAGGGTCCACCACAGGAACCCGTCCGACACCATGAAGGCAGGCCGCGGGTGCAGCCTCTCGAGCTCCGCCTCGAGGCTCGGCTGCATCAGCGCCGTGGCGTTGGCGAAGGCAGGAAAGAGGGACATGGAAGGGAGCGCGTCGGTGCTCTCGACGCCGGAGGGGAGGCCCGGGACATCCCCCGGGAAGGAGAGGGAGACGACGGAGGCGGAGGTGCCGGCGAGGTGGCGGGAGACGAAGGGGAGGTTGGAGGAGGTGGTGAAGACGGTGACGGCGGCGGCAAGGCGGCGGCGGAGGAAGAACCGGGCGAGGTGGAGGATGGGGATGGTGTGGCTTTTGGACATGAAGGGGAAGAGGACGATGTGTACGGGACCATCGGAAGTTGTTGAACCACCCATCTTTAATGCGCCTGTGTGTGGTAAAACATTGAAGTGCATGTGCAAGTTCGTTCTTTATATAGAGCTTACTTCCTTTTTCTTTTTCTTTTTTTCCCCTTGCTGTAATTTTATTATGCATATGCGCTCTCGATTTGACAACTGTCCAGTTAAATGTTTAATAGGCCTCGTGGGCAGGTGAGGGCTCGATGCGAGAAAATATTGGTTGAGCGGAATACTGCTTACCATTCAGCGATGGACACGTGTCCATCCGGCCTACAATCCAAATTTAATGCACTGCAAACCCTCTCTCTCCTCTTTCTCTCTGTCAATCCGGGTCCACGGCAGCAGACGCTCTCTCTCCCCACCTTTGTTTCTCTTCCGTTCGGTTGGAGAGGAAAAAAAAATTGCTCTATTCCACTATGGCGTGGTCATGGTTCACGTGTAGAGGGGCACTTTGCAGAGGAAAGAGAGCGGAGCGGAGGTTGCAAAGAGTGAGGGAAAGATGCGACGACGAAGCTTGGGGAGGCAAGGTGGAGGTGGTGCTAGCATTAGCGTTCACGAGCAGGGTGTACTTCACGGAGGGGAGAGAGAGCGCGGAGGAGAGGTGGGGCTCGAGTAGTATTCCACTCAACCAATATTTTCTTGCTCGATGCAGGTTCCGCACAAGAATCCATCCATTTGGGTGACGTCGGAATTGCGATTGTCTTGTCCCTATTTCTTACCTCGCGTTGCGGGTATAGTCAATGAGTTTATCAAGGGTATGCATTATTCTTACCTATAGCGTCGCTAGTATAGTCACGAGTTTATTACGATAATTAATTCACAACCAAATTGTGTCCGATGACAGATTGTGAATGAAATTTGATGTAATATTAATTATGGGTATGCATTATTTGATACATGCAGTAGTACAATCAATGTACTTTACTTGTACAAAGTCAATATCATAACTTGTGCAAAGTCACTTTTCCAAGGTTGTTAACCACACTCATGACTTCTCCATTTTTATGGAGATGTGGACACTCCAAGTGTCCAAATTTAGCACGGATGGATATATAAGCGCCATAATTTTCAAAATGTACACTTAAATGTCCTTTTATTTTTTTTATAAGATTGGACACTTAAACGCTAATTCCAACAAAACTTATCGGAAATCCGAAGGAACGTTATTTTAATAATAAAATTGATTTACGTAATGTCCATTTAGAAATGATCGTCCCAAAACAACGTCATCTTAGGCTTATCTAGCCATGTCAGCGCCACATAAATATATATATTTTTTAATGAAATGCCACATCAATTAAATTCTCGCCAAAAAAAGTTACATAAGTAGTTCGGCCGAAAATTCTTGCCGTTGGCACTCGCATTCTTTTCTTCCCGATTTTGGCACTAAAGCTAAAAACAGTAAATGCTGATGATCTAGCTAAGGCTATCGAGATGCGAAAGTTTTACCTTTTCCAGAATTACTGTGATTTGTTAAAACTCCCTTCCGCAGTGACCTTTCGGTTTGCTCTAAGCATTTTTCACTTTCGATTGCAGGATCAGCTTTCATCACCTAGCATCGGCTACAAGCCAGAAGTCCGACCTCGAAAGGGAGACTCTTAAGGAAAAATAACTACAATTAGGATAAGTTGTTTTAAGCATTGCAAACGAGAGAACTGTTAGACATACAGAGAATCATCACCCTCATTGCGCTATAGATTCCCGTGTAGAATTGGAACATCGAATCAAGCACGACTCTTGACCGAAAATGAACTGTTGCCTATCTTCCAACTCAAGAAAGCTTACAAGAAGACGACGGCTTAACCCCGGCATTAGAACTTTTCTCCCCAAGATCCTCGATTTGCAGTATGGTAATTAATCGACATACACATGACCCCTAGATGGCATTGAAAACCCATGAAAACAAACATCTTGTGCCGAACACGGCGTGCTACCTCAAGAGTAGAACATCGAGTTTATCGGCGACAATTACCAGACGATACAGCGAGGAATGAGCACAATGTTCATTGCAGGCAGTTATTTCAGGGCTTCTAGATGTAGCTTCCTCTTGAAACTGTCTTTTCCTAGTGGCATTCAATGTGAGCATCACCCCCTCCTTTCATGGAGGGCACATGCGAAAGGCACAGAACATTGACGTCCTCTTCGTAGGGCATGAAAGTCAAAACTCACACCTGAAGTTAAATCCTTCCCACCTAACCTCCTAGGAAAGCGAGGATTCGAACCCCCAAGCATGGCTATTGGAGCAAATTCCAATGGTTACCTAATCTCATTTTTAGCCGCAGTTTTCTTGAATTTATCGTCATTTACCTAACATCACCATAAGCTCGGTCATATTATATGTAGAGTAATTTGAATTTATAGGTCATTGTGCATTTGTAATCCTCGTAGTTATATGGACTTGTAACTAGTATTTTAGCTTTAAGTGCAGCGATTTGACCGTAACATTCGCAACCCAGAATGATTAACACTCAGCAATTAACAAGCAGCATGGTAGTATGCCTCAAATCATCGTAAGTGATGGCATTTATATTTATTGATTATCCTCAATAATTTTTATTTTCCGAGGATATTTGTGGACGACAAGTTAGTAACCACCCTTTACATATAGTACCACTCGTGTAAAATTTTCTTTACATTGGTGATATATTCTCTATTTTTCCTTAAATCAAAGTCTTGTGGATTTGAATATCTTTCAATTCAAAAAATTTTATAAAAGAAATTTTACACAACTTAAATTTTATCATAGCTTTTCTGATCTTATAAACTTACCTTAATGATCGAAAAAGTTTAAGGACCTATCAGAGATTAATTATCCTCATATGCCGTTCCTTCTGTAAGGGTAATAGTGACTATCTTATTGTCAGCAAAATATCCTTAAGAGATTGTAAATTGCTACCTTTACAAAATTATTTGCTAGTCGAAATTTATTCCCTTAATCGAAAGGCTCGTATTTCAGTTGGATC
Source organism: Corymbia calophylla (assembly GCA_014182845.1). Classification (NCBI taxonomy): domain Eukaryota; kingdom Viridiplantae; phylum Streptophyta; class Magnoliopsida; order Myrtales; family Myrtaceae; genus Corymbia; species Corymbia calophylla. Next base: position 17,629,457 of record CM024701.1, on the reverse strand, counting down.
AATCAAGTATTTCTCAATACAGGAAAGTTTCCCACAATTATAGTTAGAAACAAAAAAGAAACACCTATAAAATTTGTACAAGGTACAAGATCAGTGCAAAAAAAATTTGACAAGCTTTTATGAAATGAAAACCCTCATTTACTAATGGAATAAAATCATTATACTAAAATTAAAGGCTGCATATGTGTCGGTGTTTGAACTCTCTTTGTGCAGTTGTTTCTTTAATTCACCAGCATATCGAATAAAAGTTCATAATCATGCTGATATAGGGTCTGAGTATGACTTCAAACTATTTCATCCGCAAATCTCGACATCCCAAAGGCGTAGAGTATACTCTTCTCTTAGGAAAGACAAAACTACAATAAGAATTTAGGGGATCGGGGCATGCAGCAATGATATATGCATTGGAAACATAGGGTGGCCTCAAGTGACGTCGCAAGATACCTACTTTGATGGGAAGACCTCTAAACTACCCAATATTTAAGAAGTGCCCATGGTTTGCGGCACCAATAAGAAAACCAGGAAATCGTATCAACCATGCACGTAAGGTAATAGCATCAAACGTGCACGTAAGTGATCGATGGTACAATGGCTGATTTGATCGACAAGAGAGCTGGTCTGCCCGTGTCCAGAGAAAGAGGAGAAGAGTGACTGACGATAACTTAATCTGACCTGGGACTTTTCTTTCTCAAGTAATATCAAGATGGTTTTTTTATTTATTTTATTGTTGCTGTCCCGATCTTCGTCGGCTCAGCAAACGTGGTCCTTCCTCCTCCCGGAGACCTCCTCCACCAGGGTCTCCAGCGCGATCCACGACGAGCCGCCCTCATCCACCGCCTTCCTCGCTGCCTCCGCCACCGCCTTCGCCTTCTTCCTCGCTGCCTCTCCCCTCTCCCCCTCCATCAACTCCCTCACGGTCTTCGCCAGCCCGTCCACCCTCACGAAACCCCTCGCCGTCCCGTCCGCCGTCTCCACCCTCAGCCCCACTCCCATCTCCTCAGCGACCATCCTCGCGTTCAGCGGCTGCTCCGCCATCATCGGCCACGCCAGGATCGGCACCCCGGCGCACAAGCTCTCCAGCACCGAGTTCCACCCGCAGTGGCTCAAGAACCCTTGGACGCTCTCGTGCATGAGGATGGCTCGCTGGTCGACCCACTCTCGCACCACAATCCCTCTCCCGCTGACCCTGTCATCAAACCCGCTGTCGACGTCGGCGATGATCTCTGACTCTTTCCTCTTGACCACCCACAAGAAGCTCACCCCGGAGCTCTCCAAGCCGAGCGCAATCTCTTGCAGCTGCGCCGCCGGGATCTCCACCTGCGACCCGAACGCTGCGTACAGGACGCGCTCTCCCCCAGCTCGCTTCCGGTCCAGCCATTCCGCCCATGTGGTCTGCAGAGGAGGGTCACGCACCACTGGATCCTCGAGCGGGAACAGCGGCCCGACGCACCAAGCCCTCGGCCCCACCTCACGATTCCAGTAGTCAAGGAAGGTAGGCTCGAGCTCTTGGAAACTGTTGACTACTAGGCCATTGCTCTTCTGCGTCGCGACCATGACCTTCATGCGGAACTCCAGCAGGGGGTTCTCCTCCGTCAACGGCTGGGAGTGGTGGCGCTCGAAGTCGTTCTTGGTGAGCTTGATCCACGGGAAAGCGTTCACGGTGAAGGGCTCGTCCTCCGCCGTGGGCCCATGGAGGTGGTTCTCGAAAAAGGTGGCCCAGGAGACTGCCATGGCGTAGTTGCCCATGCCAAAGAAGACCAGGCGAGGGATGCCGAACTGGGAGGCCGACTCGAGGGTCCACCACAGGAACCCGTCCGACACCATGAAGGCAGGCCGCGGGTGCAGCCTCTGCAGCTCTGCCTCGAGGCTCGGCTGCATGAGCGCCGTGGCGTTGACGAAGGCGGCAAAGAGGGACATGGAAGGGAGCGCGTCGGTGCTCTCGATGCCGGAGGGGAGGCCCGGGACATCCCCCGGGAAGGGGAGGGAGACAGCGGAGGCGGAGGTGCCGGCGAGGTGGCGGGAGACGAAGGGAGGTTGGAGGAGGTGGTGAAGACGGTGACGGCGGCGGCGAGGCGGCGGCGGAGGAGGAACCGGGCGAGGTGGAGGATGGGGATGGTGTGGCTTTTGGACATGAAGGGGAAGAAGACGATGTGTACGGGATCATCGGAAGTTGGTGAACCCATTTTTGGTGCGCCTCTGTGTGGTGGAACATTGAAGTGCATGTACAAGTTCGTTCTTTATATAGAGCCTACTTCCTTTTCTTCTTCTTTTCCCTTGCTGTAATTTTATTATGCATACGCGCTCTCGATTTGACACCTGTCCAGTTAAATGTTAAGTAGGCCTCGAATTGGGCGGGGCTCGGTGCAGGTTCCGCACGAGAATCCATCCATTTGGGTGACGCCGGAATTGCGATCGTCTTATCCCTGTTTCTTACCTATGATGTCGTGAGTATAGTCGACAAGTTTCTGGTAATGGAAATGGGAAATAAACACCAAAAAGATAAAAAAAAGAAGAAGAAGAAGTTTGGAGCGGTAACTAATTCACAACCTAATCGTGCCCGATGACACATCGCGAATGAAATTTGATGTAATATCGATTATAGGTATGCATTATTTGATAGATGCAGCAGTATAATCAATGTGCCTTACTTGTACATCAAATAATGCATACCTATAATTAATATCACATCAAATATTATTTGATAGATGCAGTAGTATAATTAATGTACCTTACTTGTGCATCAAATAACGCATACCTATAACTAATATTCATCAAATAATGCATACCCATAATTTATATTACAAGTCACTTAAGTGACTTTGCACAAGTTAAGTAACAATTTCTAAAATATACATTTAAGTACTAGTTTTTTTTAATAAAATTGGATACTTAAATGCCAACTCTGGCAAATCTTTTCGGAAATCCGATTTGCTGTTATTTAATCATGAAACTAGTTTACGTGGCTCGCTAAAACATTCCGTCAGCAATGCTTGTCTCAAAACGATGTCGTTTTGGACTTAACTTGCCATTTCAGCACAACGTGGATAAATTTTTTGTTGTAAGGAAATGTAACATCATTTAAATTCTCGTCAGAAAAAGCTACTTCAGTAGTTTGGCTAGAAATTCTCGCCATTAGCACATAAAATTCATTTATTTTCCTATTTTGGCCCTTAAGTGTACATTTTAGGAGTTTTGGGACTTTATGTGTCTACTTGTACCAAGTTTTGATACTTGAGAGTACTTTTCATTTTTCTACCTATACATTCACATAGATCCAAAACAGCTATCCATAGACCATGTCTCGTTCCAAAGCTCAAGGTTTTCGGTCAAGGAAGCATGTCCACACAACATGCTAACTCCAAGATCAAGGACAGGCCCTAGAGGAAGTTTTGCCACACGAAAATCTCTCTCTCGATCCGCAACACTCTGCGCTGGGAACTCAAGACCTCACAACATCGCACGCTGCGCACTTCAGGCCCTTTTCTGGTCGGCTCTTGTTGTCGTTTGAATAATAAAATCTAGGACAGACGATGCAAAAGAACGAAACGAACAAATCCCAGAAAAGAAAGGCGAACAGCACGTCCAGGTGCGGATAGAACGGACGATGAGGAAGAGGAAGGCATCATGAGAAGTTTAATTCGACGTGATGCTGACAGAACAGATGCGTCTGTGCAGATATCAGATGTAGTGAATTCGCTAGGAATAGAGACTCCCCCCTTGAGCACGTTCCGTGGCTCTGAGGCGCGACACGAGTCGCGGGATCGGAATAGCACTCCACTGGCGGTGTTATCTCGGTTGGCTGGCGAAGATGCTCAGGGCAATCTTTTTTGGCTAGTTTTGGAAAACAAGGACGTGACGCGGGTGGCTGCGAACTTTTGTGATCTCAAGTTAGGGGAAGGGGACAAGCGCACACCGCCAACTGCACTGCATTGGTGGGGGACAATGCGTTCGTGAATATACTTTGGCACATATGCTTCCTTGGGGGTTATTTTGTATCCATCGCCGGAAAGACACGATAAAAAGTGACGCCCCGCGCCGCTTGCCACGCATGCTGACGGAGGAGCTCCTCTCATCAATTACGTTCTTCCCGCCGCCTCTGCGTAATTTTACTCACTTTGATTCACTCAATGTTCAATTCCGAAACATGATCAGCAAGAAATAGTCAAGTGCATCGAAACATGATGCACCAGATGCAAAACTCCACAAAGGCGAGCCTCATGATGTAATAGACGTGCGTAAAACGCGACATCTGGTCATGGAATAGGGTATGACCCTTTTCTTACAGACGTGTTTATGGATGGTTGGGACGTTACGATCAAGATATGAGATTTCAATTTCGGGTAAGAATCATTCAAAATGAGGAGGAACCTTGTTGCCTTTTCTCTATCTTTCATCGCCTTATACCTTGTGGTCTCAAGTCCCTCGAGTTTTTCTTTTGCGGAAATCAAGCTCATTCCAAAGAGCAAATAGCGTGTTAAAGCAGGCCACGATGATCATGTTTCCTTGCTTCAACTTCGAGAGCACTTGAGTGAGCGGGAAGATCTTCACTCAATCCAGCTTCCCGTACATTTCTTTTATATTGTCCCATATAATTTTTGCATCCTCTATCGGGGGTAATCCAACTCTAATTCTAAGCTTATGCAATTTCCGATCCAAGTTCTTACTAGCTAGTTGCATTTTTTCCATTATCTTCCCATTCTCTCATCTGTCGGAATCGATATAGTTCCATCGATGAATCCATCCTTGTCTTTGGTTCCGAGGGCTTGTCAAAACTCTTACACCTAGGTTGAATAGCCGTCGAATCTTGTTAATTGGTGGTTGATGAGACTCAACTCTAGTCCATCGACAGTAAAAACGTTCAAGGTATTGCCGGGTTTTGGCCAACCCATGACGACTATAATGGGATACAACAAATAGCTGAGCGGAAGAACTAGGTAGGAATTCATGCCCATACCCAAGTTGCCCAAGTTGCTCGACTGGTTTGACAACCCCGCATTGGGTTTTGGCCAACCCATGACGGCTATAATGGGATACGACAAATAGCTGAGTGGAAGAACCGGGTAGGGATTCATGCCCATACCCAAGTTGCCCAAGTTGCTCGACTGGGTTTGATAGCCCCGCATTCGGATCTCTTGACCTACTCGTCTTCCCCGCATTGAGAATCCCAAAGCCCATTGGTTATGCTTGCCCTGTTCATGGCTGGTGGGCTGCTATTGGGCTAGTCGTAGTCTGGGTGGCCCCGTTGAGAGCACGCAGCGGAAATCTGATACCTTCAGATGGCGAGATCTCCAATAGAGAAATCCAAAGTCTGATACCTTCACTTGACGAGATCTCCAATGGAAAAATTCAAGTCCGAACTCATCAATATATCTAGTTGAACCCACCTCAACTCAAAAGCTTAAGTTAGTGAATTATAGGCCAACTAGTATATATTAACTGCTCCGCACCACATCAATTCTCCGATGTGGGACTACTTCTTTAATACAATTCACACGTGTATCATAACACTTGAGTCCCATAAGACACAATGGGTGGGTCCAAAATTGGATCCTGAACTTCAGAGGTTTGTGGTGTGATTTCTTTTGAAGGATGTTGCTTCTTTTCCCTTTTTTTTGAAAGAATCTGATTCCTTTGCCAGAGGATTAGCTCTTTTGCAGGTCAGAGTCGTTTGGTCAACAGGCAATCATTGGGCAGAAGTTAAATCAAGAGCTCGGCAACTATGATACCATGAAAGGAAGCAAGGAAGACAAGGTAAATAAAGGATAATGACAAGTCACAGTTGGAGAATGAATTTTATATATTCTCATTGTACAGAAGCTTGTAATTATAGTACAAATGTGTACAACTAAATGGAAAGAGTGTATTCTATAAAATCAAATCCAATATAAATTGATCTCGATTAATTCAATGTATCAATCTCAATCTCGAATAACTCAAGCATATCTTCCAATAATGTTGCTATTGAGCATGTGAAATGGAGTCTTGTAGCAAGCGTTGCTTATATCTTGTTTTGTTTTTTTTTGTTGTTTCTTTTTCTTCTTCTTTTGTGAAAAGGGGTTGCTTTTGTTGAGTTGTTGAAGAGGTTTTTGCTTAGGTTCTATTTCTAATTTGGAGCACTGGAATTAACCACTAGTTTTTCATATTTTTTCCTTTATTTGTACCATGTACAATTTGAAATAAGATTTCAGTTTTGCAACTATATTTTTGACATGGAATTATTTTTCGTTTCATGTTTTGTTGTATACTTGAGTTTTAATGGGCGAGATTCTTTTGATAGGTGATAAGGGAAGCAAAATGTGCTATAAAATTACAGTCATGGCTTTCTCCAACATCAGTTAGAGTTTATATTCCAACTCATGACATCTCTCTTGGGGATACCGTAAAAACGACCACCCTTGCTTCTTTTACGTTTCCAAACTTCATCAAAAAGAAAATTCGAAATATGCAAGGGCCTCATCCTACAGCTTACATCTCACATACCCAAGAAGCAAAGTAGCGCATAGAGACGCTTCTGGGTGCAGAATTTAATCGAGTACCTTGCATGCATATTCAAGGCAACCCAAACCACGATAAACCTGACAAATTCCGTTGCCAAACTTGTTCGTTGTGGAAGTCATCAACGAAATCTAAGCATGGACGGACTTGACAAAATCTGAAAGCGAAGGGTAGATCCAAAGAGAGGAAGAGAGCGCGCCTTTACTGGAGAGAGAAGGACGTTTCCCTCCTCTTCTTCAGAGACGAAAGGAGAGATAGGGAAATAAATGGATGCAGGCAGGTCCAGTGATAGGTGGTGCGTGCAGGCGTAGTGGTCGGTAAAAGAAAAATATTTTTTTATTTTGGGAGAGAATAAATCCCTCTAATCATATCTCGTGGCGCTTCGTGATTGGTCCGAGACCACGCGGTCCAGGATCATCGAGTATTTCCTCGATTTGATAGACAACAAAACTGGCCTTGTCCATGTCCAAAGAAGAAAGGTGACTGATGATAATTTAATTTAACCTAGAACTTTATCAAGTAATATCAAGGTGTTTTTTTTATTTATTGTTGTCGTCCCGATCTTGGTCAGCTCAGCCAGCGTGGTCCATCCTCCTCCCGGAAACCTCCTCCACCAGCGTCCCCAGCGCCGTCGACGACGAGCCGCCCTCCTCCACCGCCTTCCTCGCCGCCTCCGCCGCCGCCTTCGCCTTCCTCCTCGCTGCCTCTCCCCTCTCCCCCTCCATCAACTCCCTCACGGCCTTCGCCAGCCCTTCCCCACTCACGAACCCCCGCACCATCCCGTCCGCCGTCTCAACCCTAAGCCCCACTCCCATCTCCTCAGTGACCATCCTCGCGTTCAGCGGCTGCTCCGCCATCATCGGCCACGCCAGGATCGGCACCCCGGCGCACAAGCTCTCCAGCACCGAGTTCCACCCGCAGTGGCTCAGGAACCCTTGGACGCTTTCGTTCATCAGGATGGCTCGCTGGTCGACCCACTCTCGCACCACCATCCCTCTCCCGCTGACCCTGTCCTCGAACCCGCTGTCGACGTCGGCGATGATCTCCGACTCTTTCCTCTTGATCACCCACAAGAAGCTCACCCCGGAGCTCTCCAAGCCGAGCGCAATCTCTCGCAGCTGCGCCGCCGGGATCTCTGCCTGCGACCCGAACGCCGCGTACAGGACGCGCTCGCCCCCAGCTCGCTTCCGTTCCAGCCATTCCGCCCATGTGGTCCGCAGAGGAGGGTCACGCGCCACGGATCCTCGAGCGGGACCAGCGGCCCGACGCACCAAGCCCTCGGCTCGCCCTCACGATTCCAGTAGTCAAGGAAGGTAGGCTCGAGCTCTTGGAAGCTGTTGACGACTAGGCCATTGCTCTTCTGCGTTGCGACCACGGCCTTCAAGAGTAACTCCAGCTGGGGGTTCTCCTCCGTCCATGGCTGGGTGTGGTGGAGCTCGAAGTCGTTCTTGGTGAGCTTGATCCACGGGAAAGCGTTCAGGGTGAAGGGCTCGTCCTCTGCCGTGGGCCCATGGAGGTGGTTCTCGACGGTGGCGGCACGGGAGACTGCCATGGCGTAGTTGCTCATGCCAAAGAAGACCAGGCGAGGGATGCCGAACTTGGAGGCCGACTCGAGGGTCCACCACAGGAACCCGTCCGACACCATGAACGCAGGCCGCGGCTGCAGCCTCTGGAGCTCCGCCTCGAGGCTTGGCTGCATGAGCGCCGTGGCTTTGGCGAAGGCGGGAAAGAGGGACATGGAAGGGAGCGCGTCGGTGCTCTCGACGCCGGAGGGGATGCCCGGGACATCGCCCGGGAAGGGGACGGGGACGGCTGAGGCGGGGGTGCCAGCGAGGTGGCGGGAGACGAAGGGGAGGTTGGACGGGGTGGTGAAGACGGTGACGGCGGCGGCGAGGCGGCGGCGGAGAAGGAGCCGGGCTAGGTAGAGGATGGGGATGGTGTGGCCTTTGGACATGAAGGGGAAGAGGACAATGTGTACGGGATCATCGGAAGCCGTTGAACCCATTTTTGGTGCCTCTGTGCGGTGGAACATGGAGGTGCATATGCAAGTTCGTTCTTTATATAGAGCTTACTCCCTTTTTTCTTTTCTTTTTTTGCTGTAATTTTATTATGCATATGCGCTGTCGATTTGACACGTGTCCAGTTAAATGTTTGATGGATATCGCTCGAGTTAGGCACGGTTCGATGTGGGTTCGGTACGAGAATCCACCCATTTGGGTGACGTCGGCATTGCGACGGTCTTGTCCCTGTTATTTATAGTGTGTTACTTATAGTGTGGCTAGCATAGTAGTGTGGCTAGCATAGTCTATAAGTTTCCGTTAATGGAAATGGGAAACAAGGAAAAACAAAAATTGTTCGGAACGGTAGCTAATTCACAATATGATCATGTTCAATGATACATTGCGAATGAAATTTGATGTTATATTAATTAGGATTAATACCACAAAAATTTCAAATCGAATACGTTTGTAATAAATTTATTTCGAATAATTTTTTGATCACTAAAAAAATTTAAACTGGTAGATATTTGACAAATTTAACTCAAATGACCACGAAAACCCTAAACTTATACATTTATGACAAATTTACCCCCAAAATCAATGTTTTGACTGCTAAAAATTTCAAACGAATATATTTGTGACAAATATATCTTCTGTTAAATTGGATTAATACCACAAAAAAACCATAAAACCGGTACAACTATGGCAAACGAGAGTAAAATCCCCAACTAATACATCGGTCAACTGTTATGTATCATCTAACTCAGCAAATTTAACAATAAAACTTAACGGAAATTAATAAATTTGTCACATATGTAATAATTTGGAGTTTTTTTCGTAGTATCATCCCCCATCTTTATACCTATACTTTCACATAGATCCCAAACAAATATCCATAAACCACCTCTCGTTCCAAACACAAAAACCTAATCATGTCTGATGACACGTCGTGATCGATTTAGGCGAGGTTCGATGCAAGTTCAGTACTAGAATCCATCCATTTGGGTGACGTCAAAATTGCGATCATCTTGTCCCTATTTCTTACCTATAATGTCATGAGTATAGTCGACAAGTTCCTAGTAATGGAAATGGAAAACAAATACAAAAAAAAACATTCGAAACGGTAGCTGATTCACAACCTAATCGTGTCCAATGACATTCGCAAATGAAATTTGATGTAATATTAATTATGGGTATGCATTATTTGATAGATGAAGTAGTACAATCAATGTATCTTACTTGTACAAAGTCAATACCTTAACTTGTGCAAAGTCTCTTTTCTGGGCCTATTGATCACGCTCATGACTTCCCCATGGAAGTGAAGACACTCCAAGTGCCAAAACTTGATACGGATAAACAAATAATTGCCAAAACTTCTAGAAAGTACATTTAAGTGTTACTTTTTTTAAAAAATTGACATTTAATGCCAATTCCAGCGAATCTTGTCAAAAATCTAATATAACATTATTTTAATTATAAAATTGGTCCAAATGGCTCGTCGGCAATACTTGTCCTAAATATAGTCACATCAGCACCACATGGATAAGTTTTTTTCTTTTAAAGGAAATGCCACATCATTTAAATTCTCGCCATAAAAAGCTACGTTAGTAATTTGACTAGAAATTCTCGCCGTTGGCATTTCATTGTTCATTTTTTCTCCAATTTTGGCATTTAAATTAACTTTTTAGAAAAGTTTTGGCATTTATGTATTCATCTATACCAAGTTTTGACATTTGGGTGTACTTCTTTCCATTTTTATACCTATACTTTCAAGTAGATCCAAAACAATTATCCATAGACCACCTCTCGTTCCAAAGCTTAAGGTTTTCGGTCGAGGAAGCATGTCCACACAACATGCTAACTCCAAAGATCAAGGACAAGCCCTTGACGAAGTTTTGCCACACAAAATATCTCTCTCTCGATCCGCAACTCTCCATTGCTTCGATGGGTGGCTCAAAACTATTTGGAATCGTACTGCCAATCGCATCATTCGATTCTGACAGCCAAAACTCTCTGCAGCAGACATTGCCTTCTCGCCCGAAAGCAGAGCGCGCACCATCTCCCATCCTTTCCTGCTAATCTGAGTTTGTCTCTCTGCTTTGCGAACTCATGACGTCACACATGCACGCGCGCACTTCAAGCCCTTTTCCGGTCGGCTCTTGTTGTCGTTTGGATCATTAAATCTAGGACAGACGATACAAAAGAAGGAAACGAACAAAACCCAGAAAAGAAAGGTGTAGAGCACGTCCAGGCGCGGATAGAACAGACGATGACGAAGAGGGAGGGTATGATGAGAAGTTTGGTTCGACGCGATGCTGACAGAACAGACGAGTCTGTGCAGATATCGGATGTAGTGAATTCGCTAGAAAGCACGTTCCGTGGCTCTGAGGTGCGACACGAGCTGCGGGATCGGAATAGCACTCCACTGGCGGCACGATCTCGGTTGGTTGGCGAAGATGCTCGCGGCAATCTTTTTGGCTAGTTTTGAAAAACAAGGACGTGACGCGGGTGGCTGTGAACTTGCGTGATCAGAAGTTAAAGAAGGGGACAACCGCACACCGCCAACTGCACTGCATTTGTGGGGGGGAATGCGTTCGTGATTATACTTTGGCACATATGCTTCCCTAGGGTTATTTTGTATCCATCGCCAGAAAGACATGATGCAAAGAGACGCCCTGCGCCGCTCACCACACACGCCGACAGAGGAGCTCCTCTCATCCATTACGTTCTTCCCGCCGCCTCGGCATACTACTCGTGCTTTGATTCACTCGATGTTCCAATTCCGAAACATGATCAGCAAGAAATAGTCTGAGCGCATCTAAACATAATGCAGCAGATGCAAAACTCCACAAGGGCGCGCCTCTATGGAGTAATAGATGTATATAAAACGCGATGTCTGGTCATAGAATAGGAAATGGCCCTTTTCTTACAGACGTGTTTGTGTATGGTCGGGACGTTATGATCAGTGGAAATCGAATTTTCCGCTCATGATTTGAACGATAACGTCCATTAGGGTAAGAAGCGAAGATTTCAAAGAATCAGTTTCTCATGAGCAGTGAGAACAGCTCAAATCGGATCGATCCATCATGTGCAGCTCTATGATTTTACCTGAAATGAAATTTTCAGACATCTGGTCAGGGTATTATTCGGAGATCTTCAATCCCTACTGTCGCATCACCAATTCGATCTCCTCTATGTCTCGATTCATTCCTGCTAATGTCACTCGAGTTTATTCGACTAGTCTCTGTGATTCCCGCCGCGCTAACATCATCGTCGAAACCGCTACAGCCCCCAGGCCCGCTTCCGCTACTGCTTCCCTCGCCTAGTGATCGCCCAGGATCGGCACGGCTCCGGCAGATCGGGCAGCTGGCCATCTTCAAGAGCCAGGCATCTACGCACTCCGCGTGGAAGCTGTGCCTGCAGATGGGCAACAGCCGGCACTTGTCGCCGATCTTGAACTCCTCCAAGCAAACTACGCAGCTCGCGGGACTGGTAGCGAAGGTCACGGTAACAGTCCCCTCGCGGTCTCGATCGCCGTGCTTGGCCTCGAAGTCGAAGCAGGGAAGCTTCTCCACGTCATCGACGGACATGTTCGCGTTCCCCGCGCCAGCTCGGTCGGCAAGAGCGCCGTCAGCGGCTTGGCCGGAGCGGTGGAGTCCGGCCACCCTGAAGCCCCACTCGATGATGCACACGTGGAACATGACGAGTATCACGACACCCACGAAGCAAAGGATGATTAGGATGATGACCGTCATTCCCGTCCGCGGAATCGGGCAAGAACTGAGGCAATGAGATGTGATGAAAGGAGAGAACGAGGGACTCGGAAGATGTATTTTCGAGAGTGGTTCTTCGATGCGTTAGAGACGAAAGTGAAAGCCAAGGAGCCAGCTAACTAACCCGTTCGACAAGTCAGGGTGGGACGAATTTAATAATCGTTGATGGCGTGGTGGAGTTGGTAACCGAATATATAATCCCTGTGCAGGGAAAAAGACCTGCAAAATTGTCTTGCATTTTTTATAATTTAATCATAAATTTCTTAATTTAATCAATTAAATATTAAATATTTTCACGTTTTACGAGTTGAATTAGAGATCCCTAAAGTAGATACTAGACTTTTTATATGGTGTAGTTAGCACTAACTTTAATATTTTTAATATTATTTTAATGTTTTATTTACTTTTTCTTTTCTTCTCTTCTTCTTTCTCTAGCTAATCACTAGGCCTCAGCATCAAAGGTAAGGTCGACATCACCAACCTCTAGTAAAGGCAAGTCTTCCCCGCCCTTGCCAAGGGTCAACCTTATTGTTATTGGGCTAGGTTGACCTCAACATTGGGCAAGGTCGAACTTTTATTATTGAGGCCTGGCAAATGGATAGTGGGAAGAAAGGAAGAAGGAAGAAAAGAAAATTAATTAATAAATTTAAAAAGAAATAAAATAGTATTAAAGATAGAATGGTTAGCGTTTACCTCAGTGATTTAAGGCCAAAATCAATCGGATCGACTCAATTAACAAAATATGAAAATATTTAAAATTTAATAAATTTTATATTCAATATTTTTTTACACAATTTTTCCGAAAAAAGAACGGCATGGAATATTTATTATTTGGAGAAAATTTTACGTCATTACATAGTACGGAGTAAAAATCTAGTTTGGACCACTGAAAGCGGTCCCCACTAGATTTTAGAGTCCGGATTCATTTTGATACTTCGTACTTGGCTCACCGATTTGATTTTTGATTTTTTTTTTATGTTTTTTTTTCCCTCTTTCTTCGAAGGCAAAAGAGAAGGGAGATCAAAAGGAGGAAAGTTCTGACTTTGAATTGAGTAGTCAAAGCTCATTAGAAAAATCTACTCCTCGTTAATTGGCTGATTAACCCCCCGGGCGGCGGCGGCAGGTTGGCGGCATCAAATGTGAGATTTATTATGTATTGATTCTGAACTTTGTTGCGCTATTTTTGTGGTTTTATAATGAAAGCTATTTCTTTTATAAAAAAAAAGGAAGGAAAATGACATGAGGTACGAGAAAAAAGGAAGAAGATATTGGAGTCGCAGATTTTATTAGCGTGCCCAACATATTTTGCCCTTTGAGATCATGCGCATTCACGTAAGGAGGTCCATTTGGCCCAACTTTCCAAGAAAAATCTTTTCAAGATATGATAACAGTAGCAAGGGAACATAGGAACCCAAGAAATTAAATGTTGTGCCGGTGTTAGCAAGATCGCACAATCAATAGCTTATGCCAAATGTCGTGTGAGCCTAGGGATTGAGTTGTAACATAGACCTTGACCTTATTTATGGTAACATGAAAGGGGGAAAAGGGAATTTGATTTTGACAATTACAGGAATTGGAATGCCTCAAAAATGTCCGCCGAGTAAATAATCGCCTTGCTTGAAAAAATTCAAGGGGGCAATTCTAATTCAAGAAAGAAAATGTATTTTGAGATATCTCGTGTTATCAAATTGAATACGAATTTTGGGCAAGGCCATGCTGGATTCGTCAGACTAGAGTGCTAGTCCTTATGGCGATAAGCGTTTTTCCCCTAAGTTCAAGCATTTTACACTCAAGCTAGGGGCGAACTCGTGATTAAGGGCATTAGTATGATCGAGTCTAAGGAAACACACGAAAAGCCGTACTAGGTTTGGCAAAGTCTAATTAAGCACCACTTCTTAATGAATGATCTAATCCACTCATTGCGCACCTCCTCAATATAGTAATGTCCTCCTTAATCAACATGATATGAAATCGCAAAACCGGGTTGACTTGAAATAACAAGCTGGCTCGACTACGACTAATCCCGGTAAAAATGAGGAAGACCCCCACCATTCCCGCCCGTCTAGCATCTTATAAGATCGAAAATATTTGTATTTTTTAGTTAGACTAGCCGTTCTTCGTAGAATAATATTTGAATAGTTTTAGGGCTCCTTGATGGAGTCGGAGTCCATGATGTGATGTCATTGTATCAAATGTTCTCGTCAAAGAAAAACTCCATAGTGAAATTAATATTACAAAAAAAAAAAAGATGTCACCATTCAAATGCATCAAATTGGAAGTCAAATCAACAAATTCCGTTTACTTAAATTGATCGAATAACAATATTAAATATTTTCATATAAATTATAAACTAATCCGAACATATGTTGAAAGTTCACATACTACATTTAACAAATTAAAAAAGGGATTATGTATTGGGTCAAACTTCAAGGACTATATTAAACAAATTAAAAGTCGATGAACGTTATTGTACATTGCGTTGAAGTTCGAGAAACATTTGTGTCATTTTTCCAAATTTAATTTCTTAAAGTTCAAACTAGATTGGATTTAACAATAACAATACATGACTTGTGTTCAAGTTAAATTCGTCAAAAATTTGAGTGAAGCTAAACTTTTCCTCGTACTTAGGCCGCACATGATAATAATTCAATTTATCTATTTTTCTATTCATTGAAACAAATTTGGAACATAAATCCATTTGATAAAATAATCTCATTTTTTCTATTTTTGAAACAAATTTTAACAAAAATCATAAATAAAAATTCTTTACTTTTCTATTTTTGAAACAAAAAATGAAAAATAAAAACATTTTTTATTGTTAACCCTCAATACTAGTTGCCCAATTGCCAACCATCCATTGCCCGCCGTCCGTTGCCACTCACTCGAGAGGAAGATTTGTGTCGTTATGCAACGAATTTTTATTCAAATAACATAAATTCTATATTATTATCGAATACATATTTTTGTTCAGAAATTTGTCTAGAGAATATAAATGCCAAAAATTGATCTTTGGTTATCATTTGCGTCCCTATAAAGTGAACACCAATATCTCTCTCTCACATATTAAACTTAGGTTGGAGGTGCAACAACTCTAACTTTTCTGTGTGACAATCGGGTCCAAATTTGTTGACAACTTGGGCTCTCGTAATAGTATTGGGTGGTCCTGAACTTCTTTAACCCAAAAATTAACTTAAAGGGTGAGGGTTTTTCTCGCATTTATAAGTTGACCATAAATTTCAAAGACCTCAGCAAGCTTCACAGTTGATTATCGACCGGTACAAGCGAGCGGAACAGAAATGACAAAGCAAGTTTGTCTTACGTCCCTTTCACGATTGTCACACCACAGAAATGCCGATGACATGCGCACGAAAACCTTTCGACCTTACTTAGGTTCACGAGTCACTCGAGCGAGAGCCGTTCCTGCCTCGACACGACAATCGAGGCGGTCGGTCCCGTCCGTCCGGTTCCAGGTCGATCTCGATCGATCACCGGGGCCCCCGATTAATTGACTCCGCTTCCGTTTCTGGGACGGTCGGAATCCGTGCATGGGCGCCAAGTGCGGCCCCGCTTTTGACCGTGCGACCAGCCCCAGCGTTCGATCGATCCCGGGGGAGGGGCATTTCCGTCACGTCGGGCCCGACCTGCGGTCGATCCACGATTTTGCCACGTAACGGAAACGGAAAAACGGGCCGAAAAAGAACGGACAGATAACGAGGCAAGAGGAAAGAGAAAAAAAAAAAAGGATAACAGAAAAGGATAAAATATGTCACGCGCGAGAGGAGCGCCCCACGCGCTTGGAGCAGCCGCGCGAGCCCTACTCGCGCTGGTCGCCCGAAACGTGTCCCCGCGTCGTCGCGTCGTTTGACCGGCAGCGTCCTCGAAACGATGCGCCCCGTCGTACCAGATCTTTTCAATCGCAACGTTTTTCGAGATTCACGTGATTTTGTAATTAGGGTCTACTTAATTTTACTTTAAATTATTTTTTTATCATCAAAATTAATTTAATACATTCATGATAAATTCACTTTTCAATTAATTTTCATTAAATTATATTTTCAAATTGCTAAATTTGAGGTTTTTTTCGTAGTATTACTTTAATTTAATGGAAACTAACAAAGAATAAATTTGTTTAAAATATAACGATTTAGAGTTTTTGTGGTAAAAAATTTATTAGAGGTAAAATTGTCATTAATGTACTAGTTCATATTTTTTGTGATGTTAACCCTTATAATTATTCTCACTTGCTTACACATGAGGAGCAAAAATGTCATTTTTCCCCTTCTTGTAAAGAAGGGAAACTATATAATTTTTTCCATCACCATCCTTCATTTTCCTTCTTTACTCTCAATTTTCCATGTATTACTTCACCTCCATAAATTTTCTTACAATTAATGTAGATCGTCATTGTCGCGCGTTCTTGTGATGATAAGATCTCGAGGTTGCCACCTAATTCGGAACTAGGCATAATCAAGTCAAGTTAATGCAATTTAGTATTTGAGCTCAACTCGATTGATATATTCAACACTTGGCACTTGATTGGAAATTGATTGCGCTTTATTTTTCTAGCTAAAATTTCGATTTGAAATCATATTTTATGAGCTCGAGTTCGACTTGATCGACTCAATTGTTTGATACGTTTTATTCAATACTCAAACTAAACTTGAATTTGAGTTGGAAGACATATAATATACAAGATACAATTATTTGATTAAAATCGGGAGCTATGAGAATCAAGCATTCAAGCTTTGTGTTCGACTTGATTAAGTGTTGAGCTACTCAAATTCAATTTGAACTCGAAAGAATCAAGCTAGGTTTGAGATATTCACAAGTCAAGTTCGAGTAGTTTAGAGTGCGTTTGATAATCATACTATTTTCGAGAACAAATCCCGCCTAAAAATGATTTTTTTATGATTTTGTTTATTGAACGAGTTGATGAACATTTGAAAGCCCTTCTATTCTTGTGATAGTAATGCGTTTGGTGCACAATCTTAAATTATTTTGTGACTAAGAATTTCTTTTAATTTTATTACACTTTTCTCCTCTTCTTCTTCTTTTTTTCCCTTTTCCTTTTCTTCTTTTTATTCCTTTAGCTAGTCACTGGCCTCGATGATGGTCGATGACCGACTAGACGAGGGTTGATGGCCTCATTGGCTCCCGACAAGGTCAAGCTCACCTAGCTACCGATGAGAGTTGACCTTGCCCAGCCACCATGAGGTTTGCCTCATCGTGGGCGAGCAATGTTGCCCTCTTCTTTGGCCGGTCGCCAACTATCGTTGAGGCTGACAACTGGCTAGAGAAATAAAAAAAGAAAAGGAAAAAAAGAAAAGAAAAGAGAGGGAAAATAAAATTGTTTGATTTTGAAATTATTTTCGGAAATAAAGAAGTAAATTTTTTTATATATTGATTTTATTCTAAATCTATTCCTACAAATGAAAGTAAAAAAGTTTCCAAATAGATTTATGCTTTCTTTTATAAAAAAAAAGAAAATAATTAAATACTTTTTAGTTGGTCACTAAACAAGGCCTTATTTAATTTATCTTATGATCGCCCATCTTTTATTTTACTTTCAAAAATAAGATTTGTAATCTTCATATTATTAATAATATAACGGCGTGCCTATTATTCACAACTCGTGATATCATTAATTCGGTACTTACCGTCTCTTAATTGTACCATTTTCGAGGAGCCAATCGAAGAAGATCATCGAAAATGTCACGGCAATGCGTTACAATAATATCATTATTGCTTTTCGCTTTTAATATGACGGTTTCCATAACCGTGAAGAGAAAACACATTTTACCAAATTTGGCAACTCGTCGGTTCAGATCATCAACTTTGCCAAAAAAGAAGAAGGCCAGATCTTCGAATAAGCTGGACTGAAACAAAACTAAACACGTGGCCGAGTGCTGTTGGCAAATACTATAAACAACACCATATGCTCCGCGACAAAATGGGTTGAGCGGCAACATTGCTTTGTAGTATCAAAAAGGGTTAATAACACATATGGTTCTTAAAACCTCTAATTTATTCAACACAGTACATGAACTTCTAATAATTATTCAAATTAGTTCCTAAATTATATAAAAATACCTAATGTTACCTTTCTATTAATTAAAGTTGAGGAAAATATCGAATATATTCATATGATCCAGTGATTAGTTGAAACATACAGTTAAAGTTGATGAATTATATTGTATACTTATCCAACATGTATAAACTATATTGTACAACATTATATCAAAGTTGAAGAATAAGGCGTGTGATTCCCCCCTAGAAGAAAAAAGAAGCTCCAAGGTCGCCGCACCCTTTTGGATGGGCTCTCATTTCATGTCCCAAAGAGGTTTCCTTCGCTCTTCCCCACCACGTTGCTGTCCCCACGAACGAGCGAGTGCGAAGCGGGGTGCGGGGGGGTTCCCCGGGGGGGAGGGGAGCGCACGCTCGCGAGTCGCGAAGAAGGAAAAGGCCCCTCCCAAATTCCCCCACTTTTGCCTCCTCCTCCTCCTCCTCATCATCTCTCTCTCTCTCTCTCTCTGTTCCATAGAAGAAAGTCAGGGAGGTCCTTCGGATACGTCTCTCTCTCTCTCTCTCTCTCCCTCAGTCCTCTCTCTCTCTCTTTCTCTCTCCTCTGCGCTTCACCCCAAAAACGTGAACCCGAAAATCCATAAAAGCGCTCCCCTCCGGAAAAGGGCAGAACAAAAAGCAGCTAACCCCCACCCCACCTCACAGCCTCACCTCGCCTCTTTCAAATCTCGGACAATGTCATTCTCCTCACGCAACTCCCCAGGGACGCCGACGACGACGCTGACGACGCTTTCCGATGAATAAGGCAATGGAGCCCATCGACATCTCCCGGCGGCCCCAGTCGGCTGTGGACTCCGGCGGCGGCGGCGGAGGAGAGGCGGCCCGGACCTCCCACCTCGAGATCGATCTCAACGAGATCCCGTCCCCGTCCCCCGATTCAGACCCCTTCGACGTCGTGCGCAGCTTCCAGGACGCCCCGGAGCCCCCCGCGGAGCCCGCGGCGGCGCCCGTCGCGGCCCCGCGGGGGGCCGCCGCCGCCTGCGCCGCCTGCGGGGAGCCCGAGGAGGGCGGCGGCGGGGGCGTCGTGGTGTGCGACGGCTGCGAGCGAGGGTTTCACGTGGCGTGCGCGGGGGTGGTGGTGCCGCCCGGGGCGGACGTGGAGGAGTGGGTGTGCAGGGAGTGCGTGGGCAGGGGAGTGAGGAGCCGGCGGTGGCCGTTAGGGTTTAAGGCGAACCGGAGGCGGTTCCTGGATATGAACGCCTCGCCCCCCAGCGACGGTGATGGTGATGGAGAAGGGAGTGAGGATGTGACCGAGCTGAGGTAACCGGCGGTTTTCATGCGCATTTGGATGATATGGCTCGTCTAAGAGTTCTTCTTTTATGCATTTTGTGGCGTCGTCTGAGCTCATTTAAGTTGACAGAAAGGCTGTTGGATAGGTTCCTATTGACTCGCTGAGTTTAGGTGTCTGTTATGGTTGCGGTTGGTTTTCTTCATGGTCGATCTCTGTCGGAGTAATTTTTAGCTCGTGATAGGAGCAGAGGCGTTATGGGGAGTCTTGTGATAATTTTGATCAGATATATTGCATGCTAAACGCAGACGAGAAAGTACTTCTTGATTGTATTACTAGCTATTAGAAGTTTGAAGAAGGGAATCGGAAATTTTTGGCTTCTCACTTGATAGGAGCCTTCTATTATTCACCAAAGAACTGATTCCCGGTTGTAACCTGTTGCAACAAATGTGCATTTTCCCGTATTTCCTATACATGATGTTATACAAACGAAAGCTTACCAAATTTGACGATCGATGATGGAGAGTTACTCTACTCTGGTTTGATCCAAGGCCCACCACCTCCTGGAGGATTAGATCCTTGGGGAGTTGTAGAAACTTGGTTTAACTGTATTGGTGATGAGGGACATTGGACTTAAGTGTTCTTCTTCTGGCTTAACTTACATATTATCCAAGCTACAAAATTCTGGAATATCACACCTCATCAGATCCTGTTCTACTTTTATTATAACTGCAAGGAAATCTTTGTTTGCATTGTCAATCTGAATTTTTCCATGTCATATAACGGAGTTAAAAACTGCTTTCTGAAGCAGACTCATCACACAATTCCATCATATCTGAAGCTAGTAAACAAACTGTAGTAAGTGTAATAACTTCTACTACTTATTCAATTCCTGGATCTCACTGGATTCATCTTAGGTTGTACAAGAGACTATTGGTATGGGAATTGCCGTAAAAATTGCCGTCTTTAAAAGAAAGTGACGATACGTCAACAATGCCAAAATCCTACCAGTCTTATCACTTATCCTGCCAGTAGGGAATGACTGATAGGTCTGTAAAGCAGTGTCCACTCTATGGCCGTGATACTTGGAAACTTGGTTTAACTGTCCCAATCTGTACCAATTTGCTGCTGCAGGATCGCTGCATCGGCATGCGGTAAGCATTAGGTTTGGAAATTGAGTAGAATTTTTGGCGAGGAGGGTGAACTATATGGAAAATAGTGAATCGGGGTCGGTGGTTATAACAATGATTCCAGCTGTTTGAACTGATATGTAAGTGAGGTTAATGCAGCTAGTGAGGGATTTGCACTTCACTGCAGGAGGTGTTCTTATCTTCAAGCACTTACATAATTTGGTATATCTCTCTCTGCATGTTAATCTTAAGAGAGAGAGATGGAAAGTGGAGAGGAATTAAGCAACATATTTGACCTTTTCCTTTTGGGGTACTGCATGATAACTAAAGCCCAACAATTTTATCTCTGAAGAACACATTGTATTACTGGAAGTGATCTTCATATTTGTTCGCAATGAACATTTTTATAGTTAAGAAGAAGAGAGAAATAATTAGTAAATGGAGACAGATAAATAGAGGATAAAAGCAGACATAACAGACTGTGTTATATAGAAAGACAGCATGTTAAACACATGATAAAAGGATTTTAAATTTTTTGAAAAGAGTAAAGTGAGAAAAAGAAGTTGGGTCAAAGGAGTAAACTGTGTCGACCTCCGACCTGACTTCATGTATATAAGAGTAATGTAGTCACTTGTTCCTCCATCTTAATGTGGTAACTAGACTGGGTAGCTGTTGCAAGCAGTGACTTGTCGAGTGACTGCTCAACTTGAGGAGTTGGAATTGATATTTTGAAGCACTGACTATACTTTCATGTGGGTGTTGCCAATCTTTTTCTTCTTTCTTTTTTGTTTCAGCCTTCAGTTCTGTGCATAATTTGTGACAAGTATTTTCTGGGCATGCTTGTTGGCTATCTTTGTCATGGTTGTGGTGTTTCTGGCCCTTCCTTGGGTTCTTGTCAATAGAATACACTCATGTAATGATCTTGAGAACCTACTTTTATGAGTAACTGATGTTCAATTGATTTCATTTAGAAAGCGCACCTCGGGTGATAATTCTTCTGGTGGGAATCCATTTGGTGCTCCTGTTAGATGTTCAAGTTATTCACATGCTGGAAATGGATGTCACTTTGAAAATGCTGCCGGTGTTGTGGCCGAGACGTTGGGACCTGGTGTTAGAGATATTCAGCATCATCCACTAATGCAGTGTGGAAACTTTGAAGTCGATTTGGGTTTTCCAGTCATACATTTAAAGAGCAATAATAATACAGTGATAAAAATATCATCTGGGAATCCTAAGGAGTTCCTTTTGCAAACTCTTAAGGAGTATATCTCTCAATGGCATGGTGTACTTGATGAAGGTTGGCATGTTGAGTTCAAAGAATCCTTTAATGGCTGTGGAACATATGTCTGGTACTGTGCTCCAGGTGGGCAAAAATTTGATACAATGTATGGAGTTGCTTCTTATCTTGGTTTGACATCAAACCACAAGCTTGTAGAGCCCAAATTAAATAGCGAGGGATCTACTGTGCTGGAGAGACTTCATCTACCTAGGAAAAGGAAGTCATCTAGGTCTGTAATTAATGGTTTTGCCGAAAGTAGGGGATACCTTACACATGCTCATCCTAAGGAATTCATATCTGACAGTCAAACTATGGAACTGGTATCTAGTAATGGGAATACTCTTAAAGCCACAGAAGCTAGATCTGAGGAAAATTTTGGATCTGAATATCAGCAATACAAAGTAAGTGCCTGATTCCTATCTCTTTTATCCTTGCTAATTGTTTTTATGCTAAACTACTTCCTCTAGTTTTTGCCGAAAAAGAAAAAAGGGAAAATCTTTTGGCAAATGATAAACTTTATCGGTAGGGCTCTTGTGTGCTTGTAGTTGCTGGTTAAGTTTGCTTCCAAATGATATTTGCTATTCCTTGCCTTTTCAGGATGGGCTTCCCATGCAATTTGAAGATTTCTTTGTTCTCCATTTGGGGTTAGTTGACTTGAGACCTTCATATCATGAGCAGGACAGAATCTTGCCTGTAGGTTACAGGTCCTGCTGGCATGATAAGATTACTGGTTCAATCATGTTTTGTGAGGTGTTGGATGGTGGCGACTCTGGACCTCTATTCAAGATCAGAAGATGTTCTTGCTCTGTAGTGCCTATCCCAAATGGATCAACTGTCCTCTTTAGGCGAGTCCTTCCACAATATGCTGGGCCAGATACTAAACCAACTGATGATGTTATATACTCTAGTATGGACTGTGATGATGATGGTATCATTCAGGCAATCCTCACCAACCCAGTGCCCCCTGTAGAAAATGAACTTTCGGCTTGCCTTTATAGTGGCAGAAATGAAGTTTCTGATGTGACAAAAAACTCTAGGCAAACTGATCCAAGTACTACTCTTGTTCATTATGCAACTGTCAATTACAGGGACTGCCTCGGAGATGAAATTGGTGAAATTGTGGTTGAAGAGCGTTCATCATCCTTAGCTTGGAAAACATTGTCTCAAAAATTTGTTGATGCCTTCTCTGACATCCGTAGCAGGAAAAGCTCTTACAAGCTGTCTTGCAAACATGTAAAAAACCAGACAATCTCATCTTACTGTGATATGATGGATGAAAAGTGTGTTCCTGCTCCAATTGCTTTGCAGAAATTTTCCAGTTCACCACTTTTTGCAGGCTTCCCATTGTACAACAGTGATTCTGATATTTCAACTGATGCCTTGCTAAAATGGTTGGGCCAAGATAGATTTGGATTGGATGCAGAATTTGTGCAAGAAACCATAGAAAAGCTTCCAGGCATTGAAGGCTGTTCTAGGTATGTACTTTTGAGTAATAGAAATAACTATTCAAGGTTGCTGACTATTGGAAATGGAAACCTTATTGTTAAAAGAAAAGGAGTAGAGATCAAAGAAGGGGCATTAGATGGTCTATTTGGCGAACTAAGAAAAAGTACAGTGGACATAGATGATCGGTGTAGCCCTCCCCCTGGGACAGAGCCCTGCTCCAGGCTATCACCTACAATCGCTGGAGATTGTTACCAGGTATAAATGAGTATATTTTTTTTTGGTGGTTATGACATTAAATATCAAAATAACAGTTAGAATTTTGGTCCGGTCAAAACATGACATCAGTATTCCTACTTAATGCAGGTATGGGAAGTATTGTGGCGTTTCCATGATATTCTGGATTTAAAAGAGCCTCTCACTCTGAAGAAGCTTGAAGATGAACTTATCAACCCTTGGGTAGATGCTAGCAAGCTCGCAGTCAATTTTGGTCAGGGATTGCAAGGATGCCAAGTCTTGGATTCCCATTCAAGTGATCATAGGGGTGATGAAACACCCTCAGGAGTTGCACCTGGTTCCCATTTTTGTGAGGAACATCTGGGTAAATTTAGGTCAATGGAAACCGGGGCAAAGAAGGAATCAACTTATGCTAAAAGCCCATGTATTTCATTCAATACCTGTTGTGGTATAGCTTTGACAAAAGTGCATGGCTTACTGCTTGGAGTTCTAATAGGTGAGCTGCAGTTGAAGGTTGGTGCACTTGTGGATCGAAATTTTGAGACTGGTGAATTAAAATCCAGAAGGGGAAGGAAAAAAGAGATAGAAAGCTCTCTTCCTGCAAAGAGAGCTAAACTCAGTATGCTACCTATCAATGAACTGACTTGGCCTGAACTAGCACGGAGGTATATTTTGGCTATCATAACCATGGATGGTAATTCTGACTCTGCTGATGTTACTAGTCGTGAAAGCGGGAAAGTTTTTCGCTGCTTACAAGGTGATGGTGGTGTGCTTTGTGGCTCATTGACTGGTGTTGCTGGGATGGAAGCGGATGCTCTTGTAAGATCAAGCATAAGTTTTTATGCCTCTTATTTTTCCTTATTATCCAGAGTTAAATTATGTGAGCTCTTCAACTTTATTGTGAAGCAAATTCCTATAAGACTATCATGCCCCTTCTTGAAGAGTCTAATTTACTAAAACCTGCTAATTGTGTACATTGGCTGTAGTAAAAGGGTAGGTTGCAATAGACTTATTCTGAGCCTACTGATTTAAATGTTCATCAGAGAGGGTTGCATTGCATGCTCGGCTGATTTATACATGTTTTAATTGAAACTTGATATTTATTTGTCTTTGAGGATCCTTTGCCGTTTCTTTTCATGTAATTTTTTCATCAGTGTTGGGATAGTAACATATCTGCAGCTTAAATAGCCTTGCTTTATAAGTTAACATCCATCCTTAGAAGGAATATATTAGGGATAAGCGCATTGGAAGTTGTAAAACTTGTCACTAAAGTGCAATCAAGTCCTAAAACTTGTGAAGTTGGTGCAATCAAGTCCTAAAACTTTTAGTAATCGTCAAATGGATGGAGTTGATGGAAGGACTTGATTGCACTAATTTGACAAGTTTTAGGACTTGATTGCACTTTCTAAAAATTTGTGACTCAATTGAACTTTTGTGACAAGTTTTAGGGTGTGATTGTACTTTTTGAAACTTTTTGGACTCAATGCATTTTTTTGACAAGTTTTAGGACTTCCAGTACACTTTTCCCAATGTATTAAATGGGAATTTTTTTTTCCGGCGTGTATGGTATAGTTAGGAAATTGGTATGTTACATGTTGCCAATTAACTAGACATGCAGCTGTGTTTATAGTCCTATGTCAATTATGAAGCAAGTTAGAATAAATTTTAGGGCCTGTCGTTTCATTACTCTTGATATGTAATGAGGAGGAATATTAAAAGGAAAGATTTGACTTATGTAGACTAGTGAAACTTGTGCTGAATAGCACGAATCGCTTTTTCCTCAGGTCACATAGGAAGAACAAAACTACCTACTTTGGAATCTCTTTGGAAAGTATTTCCTGCCCAGCGTTGCCTTTTTTGCTTGGGAGGAGTGATAGAAAGTATTAACTTTAGAAATCTTGTAAAAGAAATGAGAGTTGCTAGTCTATGGATGCTCACTTTGCGACGGAAAGGTCAGCTAAGGACCAGTGATTTAGCAGTAATTTCAAATTCTGCAGTCAACGAAATTGCATCCTGGGATGAATTTGCTTCTCCAATGATAAGATGATGCCGCGTGATGGTTCTTTACCTGCTCATTGGGATTATTTTAGGGAAAGAAAGTCTTAGCATTTTTAGGGTGTGGGCATATCCTTTCATTTCGGGAAGACAGATGGTTACACTCAATGTTACACTTTAACTATTTGGTTTGTTAGGTTGATTAGTTATCTATGGAAAACTTTGCCCCTTATCATAGATAAATCTGTCATGTGTACCTTTGGGTGCTATTCATTTTTTTTTTAAATATACTATCACTAATTTTATGACTGCTATTGTGAAAAATTGTTTTCATAACATCTTGAATGGTTTGATATCTAGTTGCTTGCAGAGGCTTCAAAGCAAATTCTTGGTTCTATGAGCAAAGAAAATGAGTTTCTCACCCTGGAAGTGGAAGAATCAGCTGGACCTGATGCTGTTGAAAAGAATTTTGCTGGTGATGATAATCTTCCAGACTGGGCCCAGGCCCTGGTGCCTGTGAAAAAGTTACCAACAAATGTTGGCACCAGAATTAGGAAGTGTGTGCATGATGCTTTGGCTAAAGATCCGCCAGACTGGGCAAAGAAAATATTGGAACATTCAATTAGCAAGGAAGTCTATAAGGGCAATGCATCAGGACCAACAAAGGTGCTGTCCTTGACTTATCATCTTTCTGATGTTTCTCCTGTTATGCATTGATGCATCATATTGCTTTCTTAACTCAGTGAACTTATCTGGTCCCTGTGCATTGTTCTGCCGTTTGTATGTTTGGCATGCTGAAGCTTTCTCTAAAGAGAAATGAACCTGGAATATTTCTCTCGAAAAAGCAATCCTACAGCTTTTACTTGAATTAGGTTTAAGTGGTTCGCTTATATGCACAAACCTCTATTTTTACTCTTGGTCCTCTGTTAAATTTTGGGGAGTTATTAGAGTTTGCTCCCTTATGTACATTGACCCCAATATGTTAGTTTAACTTCTTGACATGAAAATTGTTGGACTCCATGTGGTACAATTTATTTGTTTGTTTTCCAGTTGCCAAATTTGAATTTGTTTTCTATGCTTATGGTCATCATTCATCTCATTGTAATCATGCTGAACTCTATCCTTTTGATGATTGAACACAGAAAGCTGTTATTTCTGTGCTAGCAGACGTATCTGGTGAAGCATCACAACCAAAACCTGAAAAGAAAAGTAAGAGGAGGAGTGTCGTTTCTGTTTCTGATGTAATCATGAAGAAATGTCGTGTTGTCTTACGTCAAGCCGCTGCCGCTGATGATGCGAGAGTTTTCTGCAATTTGTTGGGAAGAAAAATAATGAATAATAGTGACAAAGATGAGGAGGGACTTCTTGGATCTCCAGCTATGGTGTCTCGACCACTGGATTTTAGGACCATTGATTTGAGATTGGCAGTTGGTGCTTATGGTGGTTCACAGGAAGCATTTCTTGAGGATGTTCGAGAGGTATGCGTTTCATGTGAAATGGGACTTATTTTATGATATTCATGCAATCTTTATTTTGTTTGCTGCCGGTAATCTTCAGTTTCTATGGTGAACCTTTTTTTGACTCCTCTAGTCATTCCATGGAATTTTCCCTCTTTGCGCATCAGATTGGTAGGCACGGATTGGGTTTGCTTCAATTGACTGGAATAACAGATATGTGGTTGGAACTTGGGGAAATGGAACATGAGGAGTACTGCAGTTTCTTTGGTTTTAAGCGATGCTTAGAAATGGAAAGTCTAATAATTATGAGCATTTTGTTAATAAGTACCATACTTAGCAGCAAAATAAGAAATTTTTGCGATTTTCAATGCATTGACTTTTTTTGTGATGTGCGTGATCAATGGTCTAATCATAAAATGCCAAAGTTGTCATGATAAAGTATGTGGAAGAGAAGGTAAGGGTACAATGGGAAATGTCTGCACAAACTAGTAAAGGACCTGTGCTGATGCATGAAGTTTACAAATCTCTTTGATAATTTACTTTCAAGATATTAAAAACTGTAGCTACCATTTTTGTGACTAAATTGATTACCTTTATCTATTATTTATTTTAAGGGACAGATGACCTTTTGGTCTCTCTCCTTTTAAATCATTATTTATACTTCTATTTATTTTTTGTTGGAAAAGCTTCCTCTGATCTGCTTCCTTAGTAATGGTAGCCACCACCCACTATTTCCCAAGACAGTGGATGGGTGGAAGTTATTACCTATGTAGTGACCATTACTGTGTCATGAAGACACGAGCAATGCAAGATGGTGCTAATTTTGATAATGTAGAGTTTAGTTTAACTTGCGTCAACCAAGATACTTTTGATGCATTCTTTGTTACATACAATACATGTATAGTGATCTTTGTTAATAGCCAGGAAAATCCTATTTGAAACTTATCTTCTTTGTCAATATTAAAGTTCTAATTGCAGTGATATCTTAGAAGGATTTAACCATTTAGGAATCGTCTTATTTATTACTTATAACTCTTATTTGTTATGTGTAAATGGCGATAATTGAGACCATCCGATTGTAAATGAATTCTGTCTAGTATGAAAGTACTAATATATTAGTGAATAATCAAGCTGGGTTCCCATTCTGTAATTAATCAGTTTCTTCCTAAAATACTATCAAGTATATTACGTAAAATTTGAGATAAGTACATACAAATAATAAAGTATATATACGCACCCACTATTTTAATTACATCAATTACCCTTTCCTTTTTATTACTCTGCTCACCTCTCATATTTTTTTTCTTTTCTTTCACAAATTTTCATTATCTCCTTTTAATTTAAAACCAAATATTCTTTCATTGCAGTGGTTTAAACAACTTAAGTCTACAAATTAGTGCAAGTGTATGCACAAAACATGGTATACAAATTAAGCAAAAGGAATTAATATTATAGAATATTCTCTATCCCATGAAAAACTTATAAAATTCAATTCTGTCATTATACATGTTACTTTTAAGTGGTTACAATCTATTGGAATCTCAAATATATGGAATTCATAAAATCGTCAGTCATAGATTTATCCTATCTTGATGAGTTAATAACGCTTTTGGTCCCCTGACTCTTGTCAAATGAGCAATTGGGTCCTCGAACCTTTTTTTGTGTCTTTGAGTCCCCTAATTTTTGTGATTTGTGTAATCTCATTTTCTATCTTTTTCTTGATAGTTTGTAAAATCTTTTTACCATCCAATCTCAATTTAACTCATCAATTTTCATAGTTTATATCCTTTTTAGCTGTGTAAGTTTTCAACTACACTAAATTTTCCTTTACACACGCAGCTTCCTTTATCTTTTCTTTTTTCAGTCGGAACTCTTTCTATGTTTTCTGAGTTTTTCCATGTGACAGTTCTACATGGAAATGGAGTATCCTCTTTCCTGTAAATGCATTAAATTGATAGCAGAAATGGCTATCTTTTGTATGTTAATGGACTTCCTTTCCTGTATGTCAAATTCTCTGTGCAGTTGTGGAATAATGTGAGGACTGCCTTTGGGGATCAGACTGATGTGGTTGAGCTAGCTGACAAATTATCTCAAAATTTTGAGTCATTATATGAGGAGGAGGTATGTAAATCTTTTCTTTTTTTTTTAAATTGTGAATAAGCTGCTGATAGCACCACTATCCAAATAAGAACTTCATATAATCCAAGAGATTAGCAGATGAACATGTGTGTGTAGGTGTAGTATGTGCATCCGTTTTAACTTACTTTGGACTTAGATTTATAATTTGTACCTACTGTCCTCTTCCTTTGGTTAATGAAATTTTCTCGAAAACTAACTGAGTAACAAGATAGATTTCTTTTTAGTAAACTGAGTCTTAATGCTCACACATCTGGTGCACAAAAACCTTTTCAAGTAATGCTCATGCAGTACGTAACACTTCCTACTTGTACAAGTGTTTGCATGATTTGAATCAGCCATCTTGTATAGTTAAGTTACTCATGACTTTTGGTCTTTTGTGTTCCTGTTGGGAGGCTACATTATTTCCATTCCTTCCATGCAGGTCGTCACTCTTGTTGATAAACTTCGGGTATATGCAAAATCAGAATCTTTGAGTGCAGATATAAAAAAGGAAGTGGATGATGTTCTTGCCTCTCTAAGTGATCTTCCTAAGGCCCCATGGGAGGAAGGAGTCTGCAAAGTTTGCGGTATTGATAAAGATGATGACAGTGTTTTGCTATGTGACACATGTGATGCTGAGTACCATACCTATTGCTTGAATCCTCCACTTGCAAGAATTCCCGAAGGAAACTGGTATTGCCCTTCTTGTGTTGTCGGTAGACGCATAGTTCAAGATGTGTCCGAGCAGAATTATGTCATTCGTAAGCGCCGAGCTAAAAGATTTCAAGAAGTTACCCGTGACTACTTGGAGGCACTCTCTCATTTAGCATCTAGAATGGAAGAAAAGGAGTACTGGGATTATACTGTTGATGAGGTACATTCGATAGACTTTTATACTCTCTAATGTGAGCTGTTAAGTGCTCTTTGGAACATGCATATATTTTATTTTCAGTTGTCCATGGAATTTTTTAGATATTACTGGATATTTATATCTACCTCTCTCAGTTAATTCGAAAAATTTGTTCAAAGTCATTTTCTTACATTAATCTGTTGGACAGTTCTTGCATTTTTCTCTCTTTATTATTTGGTTGGTAGGTCTTGGACTTTTACTTAGGACAAGAAAGGAGATTTTGTTTGGCACATTTTCTATCTTTTAGTTTAGCCTTTGCTTCAAAAATTGATGAGATGGGCCACAAGTGTCGATTTTTCCCCTCTAGACTGAAAACCTTGAAAGCCTCTTTGAAGTATTCTAGAAAACATTTTCCAGTATTTAAAATGTAGAACTTGGAAATGGACTGTTCATGAGGTCTTTTCTTCTTTAACATGCAAGTCATGTGCCGTAAAGAAAAAAACGAAGAAGCCTTTAGTTCTGAAAGTTTAAGAAACCTCTGCAATAACAGTTTCTGTAGGATGTACTTTTGACTTTAAATCCAAACTTTTATATCTATATGTCTACATCTACATATAATGTACAACTGCTATCCTACTGTTAACAAGGTTCATCTATGCATTACTTTATTATATATTTTCCTATTGATGGGGGTCATTCTTGTAGTTATACCTATTGATTTTTAACTTCTACAATTTGTCATTCTTGAGAGATGTCTCTCTAAATGAACTGGCAAAAGGTAAAAAAGAAAAAACCTAAAAAAATCCATTTGTTTTGAAAAATGTTCCTATCATTATGCAAAAAGCTAAATAGAAAGTAATTCGTGCCAAGCATGGGCTGTAAGACTGCTATTGTGATAATTCTTGACTCCTACCTTTCACATTGAATTCTTGGTATGTATGCTCCGGGTTTTTCGATAATGAAGATCTAATTCTAGGTTATGTTTCATGAAGGATCCGAACGTATTGATTTGAACCCATAAGCGGGACCACCACCCCATAGCATGTTGCCGCCAGTATAACATGACTTATATACGCGTGTCAACCAATATCCATTGCCCAATAACAATGAGAATTATTTTGTTACCTACTAAAGAGTTCAAACAAATCTCGAGATGCTTTGGATGCACCACTTAGTCTTTTCTCATGATACATCTACTTGTCATTCTAATGGACTTGTGTTTATCTTTTTTAACACTAGTTCGTCAATTATGCAAAAGGGTTGCCATTATGTATATGACTCTAGAAAGCCATCCCCAAAGAAAGTTAATCGTGGACAAATAACATTGGAAGGCTTTGTTGATTTAATGTTTGCAGCACTCTATTATATCTTTTGAAGGGCCTGTTTTCATACTTATGACATGAGAACAGTGTGAATTGTAGACTGCTGGAACATGTCTTTTGGCCATACCACAAGAATTACTGCTCTTGAACCTCCAAGTCCTCAATAATTTCCTTATGGCTGTTAGTGTTTATAACATGGTGCTCAATGCTGACTTTGCTCGATGAATGATTGGGTTTCATCATATCATCGATTAATTTTGTCGATAAGATCCAGGAAAGTAATGTTCATTGACAAGAGAATCATTTCATGATCTAGTTATGTTAAGGCTATGTTTGTTTCGAGGAATATGAATGATTTGAAAAATATTTTCTTGAAAACGAACACTTGTATTCCTTGAAATACTTAGTGAAATGTTTTTTAATTATTGACGACAATTTATATCTAAATATTTCGGTGGACAATGTAAATTTTTTTTGTACTTTTATTTTTGTAAGTGATATAAGGCATCATTTTTAGGAAAATGTTTTCCAGATCATTCATTTTTTCCGAAATGAACACACCCTAAGGATGTTTCACACTCATCAGATCCAATGTCCACAATTTCTTTTAGCATTTGGAATAATTTGCCACTGCTTGCTGTCTAAATTAACAAATTGAAAGCTTCAACCTGGTGCTTCAGAGATGAGCTCATCCCTTCAGCAGGATGATGCAGTGATTATCTCTCTAAGGAACCTGTGAGGTGAAAAATTCAGGATATCTAAGTAAAAGGCAGCTGTGAAGTATGCTGTCTGCCTAAAGAATCACTTCAGCAGTTAAGTTTGGCTGAGGAAAGATATTAACTGAAAGTGAAAAATCTTGTGCCCAGACACTTGGAGTGAAAATCGTTTGTTGAATATATTTATGAAAAAATATCCTCAATGTTTACTGGCCACTCATTAACATATTTACAGCTTGAAACTGATAAAAGAAAGACGTGAAGCTTAAGCCCATTCAAATTGCTGAAGCTCTCTTAATTTGAATTGGAATTGTTTTCCTCTTTACTTGTTACTGGGATGAGGGTGGTTCAGTTGACTACCAGAGTTATAACAGCTTTGATTTGTCAGGTTGTGTTATTTATTTGGTGGTAGTTTCCACTTATCAAATCTTTTTTCCATGGTGCAGAGGACCTTCCTACTCAAATTCTTATGTGATGAGTTCCTTAACTCAGCTCTTGTTCGACAACACCTCGAGCAGTGTGCAGAAATATCTGCTGAGCTGCAGCAGAAGCTGCGAATGCTAATTGCAGAGTGGAAGAACCTGAAGTTAAAGGAAGACTACCTGATGGCAAGAGCTGCGAAAGCTGATGATGCCTCTAACACATGCGGAGAAGTTATGGGGAAGCGTGGTTTAGACCCTGCACAATCAAACAACACTAGACGCATTGTCCATCAGCTAAGTGACAGATCCAAGAATCTTAATATCCTCCCTGAGCTGCGATTTGTGGAGGCTGGTCATGAAAAATGTGGGCTTAATGGTTTTGACCACTCATCTATCGCTATGGCAGAGAAGAATGTTCTCTACAAGGATAAGGCAAGTAATCCCACTAACGACGAGTGTGAACTGGAAGACAATGCTGTTGCCAATGGCAACAGAAAACTGCCTGGAAACATTCTATCCTCGAGGGCTTCTCAAACTGATGATAGTACTGTGAAATCACGTGACTCGCCTACATTGCATCCTTTTCCAGAAGAAGTCAATGACCCTGAAAGAAAAATCTTTGAGCAAGAAGGCTGCCTCCATTCTGATTCAAGAAGCTTCCCTTGTACTCAGAACTTTGATGATCTGAATGAGTCAACCCACCAGGTCGAACTGACTTCTGTGAAAAATGAGCTTTCAGCTCTGCAGGATTCAATTAGCAACTTAGAGTCACAGCTTCTCAAGCTATCATTACGCAGGGAATATTTGGGTAGTGATTCTGCTGGGCGCTTGTACTGGGCTGCAGCAACGCCTGGCAGTCGGCCGCGGATTGTTGTTGATGGTACTTTGGTATCTGGGAAGAGAAAGAAAATTTTAAATTCCATGGTCCCAGAAAGGAATGGTACTTGGGGTTCTGCTCCCACTGCAGAATCATCTTTAGGGGGGTCAAAAGCTTGCTGTCCCTTCATGCACAAATCAGATGGAGCGGCTGCTGCGAGTCAATCATGGGTTTTTTATCAAACTGATGATGAAATTGAAAAGCTCGTTGGATGGTTGAAGGGTAGTGACTTGGGAGAAAAGGCTTTAAAAAATGCCATTTTGCACTGGTGGAAGTTTAAATTGCAGGATTGTCAGTCCCCCGTTGGCCATATTTCTGATGCAAGTGAAGCAACTTCTGAAGGGTGCTCAAATGGTGAGAACTTGGAAACTTCTGTTTGTGTTGCTACAAAGGCTTCCATTTTTTTGGAGAGAAAGTATGGTCCTTGTACAGAATTGGAAAGTACAGGTACTTTGAAAAAGCGAGCAAAAAAGGCAAGGGTACCCAGTGAAGAAAAAATGTACCGGTGTGAATGTTTAGAGCTTATTTGGTCATCTCGATATCATTGTCCCTTCTGCCACAAGACTCTTCTCACTGAGGATGAACTGGAGGAGCACAATGATGGCAGGTGCAGTTCAGGACTTTCAGTGCATGAGAAGGGTAAAGAAAATGCAGATTCATCCAAAAAGAAAGGAAGTCTCAAGTCTGATTCTGCTTGGATAGAAAGAACCGGTGAAAAGGACGTGTATAATAAAAGTCGACACCTTGATTTATGCTCAAATTTGGTCACATTTCAGAATGAAGGTTTCGCGTGCCCATATGACATCGATGAGATAAGTTCTAAGTTTGTCACAAAAGATTCGAACAAGGATTTGGTACAGCAAATTGGTCTTATCGGGTCCAATGGGACTCCATTACTTGTGCCATCAAGGCCTCCTTACCTTGATGACTCTGATCCAATTCTATTATCTAGTGGTGATGCCAGTGTCCCAAATGAGGAGGTCAAGGAAGTAGGAGCGACTGGTCTTCGGGAAGATAGAAGTATATGCAACACCAACACATCTGAGTGTTATAATATCAGACCTGGAAGTGAGAATATTGGCACACAAAGGGACGCTAAATCAAGCTTGGCCTGTTCAGAAGGGAAGGAGAGAAAACATACCCAACATAAGCGCGCTATGGTGACAGGGCTTAGTCAGCGGTGTGTGGTGCCGCAGTCATCCTTGAGACCCTTACCTGGCAGGGTCTCTCCAATTTTGAGACAGTTAAAGATTAATTTACTTGACATGGATGCTGCTCTAGAAGGAGAATATTTGAAACCATCAAAAGCACATCTGGAAGGGAGGTGGGCCTGGCGTTCGTTCGTTAAATCTGCACAGACTATCTATGAGGTTAGTGTCGCTCTCACTTTCCTCTCTGTTTAGAACTTTGAAATCTCACTATCATAAATTAGGTTATTTCATTCTTCCTAACTACATTTAATACTCTATTGAGAAATCCACCGTCTTTCCAGATGGTTCAGGCGACAATTGTCTTGGAGGACATGATTCAGACAAAGTATCTAAGAAAGGAGTGGTGGTATTGGTCATCCCTCTCTGCTGCAGTTAAAACCTCCACCTTGTCTTCCCTTGCCCTACGTATTTATTCCCTGGACTCTGCAATTTTATATGAGAATATATCACCCGACTTGGATTCAACTGATATTGTGGTAGACAAGGCAATACCGTCCACTTCGGATCCCACCGAGAAACCAAAGCCCAGCAGAAAGTCAAGCAGGAAAAGGAAGGAGCCTGAGAGTTGATGGAGCACCCATCCATGTGTAGATTTTTTTCAAGACAAATCTGACCCCAGCATTGAGCTTATACAGTAAGTAATTCAAGAGGTTACTTTGAGAAGGGAAGAGAAACCCCGAGTAAGGCGGTTTATTGCACACATTTTGGCTTCTTGATGGGCAATTCATGCTGACCGCACTTATGTAGGCTAGGAAGAGGTTGCTGCTGCTTCTGATTGGTATATGTGTATATAGCGCCAGCTCTGATTGGCATTTCTGTATATAGATATAAGGCTGACATCTTTGGCTGTCGGGATCGAGGTTAAGAGAGGAGTCCGGCGGTTTATTAAGCTTGGCATACTAATGCTATCGACAGATCAGTGGGTTAACCAAGGGGTGTACACATTTGTTTTTTGGACCGGAGTTTGCTGCAGCTTTTTGTGCTTGCTCGGGATGCTGGAATCAATCGAGAAATTTGTCTTGTGGTGCACAACTTCCAGATTTCGTTAGCGGGAAGATCACTGTAAAAAGTTGAACCAGTCAAAAAAAAAAATGTTGATAATGATGCAGCTTAGTGATAGACAATTTTCATTCTTTATGTGGCTCTCTCTCTCTCTCTCTCTCTCTCTATATATATATATATATGCAAGAAATTTTTGTTATATGCTGTGGGTTACGTTATTCCAAGGCGGTAAGTAGATACAGAATGCTTTCTCACATGAAGTACTTCTACCATGTGCGGGTAAGTGTAGAAAATAGATCGGAACGTATACTTGCATCTAATCTAATCTAATCTCATATCTCCCTTGCCTCTTTAAGTCTTACAGCAATTTATTTACTCTTAAATTCTGACAAGTTACAACTAACAACAATGTTAAATGTCAAGTATTCAGATTAAGATTACGAATTTAGGGAAAGATATAAGAGGAAACACTGAAGACTTTCTCATTTCTCATACCAAGGTAAGAAGTACAAAACACCGGACATGGTGGACAAAGCAGAGGTCCTGTAATCTTATTCATTAGACGGCCATTCCGACCACAACACCGTCTTCAGTATCTCTACAATTTATTTGACATCACATACGAAAGGAGGAATACAGCCGAACTTTCTTATGACAAGACTCATAAACTAAGGAGAGATCGACCATCCATTGTGAAAAAGAGAGGCTTCCAAGGAGGCCCCAATCTTAAGACCAGACCCACCAGCCCATTGGTTCCTCCTCTTCCTCATGGTGTGGCTCAGTCGCGGCAGCAAAGACGCCATGGAAGTAACTCCGGCCGTCATCGCTCCCATCATCCTCCGACTGGGCTACACATCCGGGGTAATTCTCACACAAGAGGTATGAGTCGCCACTGTCCACAAGCTGTGGACCTTCCTCGTCAATCACCGCGCTCCCCCCGCTCCTCGAACTCAGCCTATCCTCCGCCTTCAAACTGAATTGGAGGGCCTGCACATCGGCCTCCTCCACCGGAGCTGGCTCTGAGGGGCCTGTCATTGGCACTCCATTGACTTCCTTGCCCTGAAGCTTTTCTGTCAAGGAATAGACCTGCCAATATAGAAAGGTGAATAATATGCAAGGAGATGATAGATTAATCCTAGTCCGCAGTTGGAATCGTCAATGATACTATCAGAGGAGAATGGTTCGTAGTCACGAGAATCTAAATTAAGAAGGAAAAGTCGTTATTTTACTTTATAAAGTAGGAAGGGTAACAGATGCTGATGTGAGAGTGAGAGTGAGAGCGAGAGCACATATATGTATATGATAGATAATAGCTATATGATAGAAAATGGAGGTCAAAGACATGGCTATCTACTCTTAAAATGGAAGGCTTAAATGTCTGCCACTACCTTCATCTCAACTTTCGTTGACCAGCGGATTGAAATCTTTAGTTAAATCAAGGGTTATGCTGGGTACATGCCATCCGTGTATTTAAGCATCTCACCATAGAATAATTGAGAAAGTGCACTAGAACCCAAGTCAAGTTTCACCCGGCCAAAATATAAAAGAAAACTACGAAAAGTTTCCACCAAGTTCAATGAATAAATTCTACATTTACGGGTAAGTCCATTTCATTTTGTCCGTTCATGTACATGACGAGGTAATGACCAGAGAGTAGACAAGGCATGGTTAAGGCATACCTCCAATTTGAGCTTCTCATTTTCCTTCAAGATGGAATCATAGTCTGAAAGAAGAGAATCATATGAAGATTTGAGGTAATCATAATCCCTTTCCAGTTGCTTCGTCTTCCACCGAGCCCGGCGATTCTGGAACCATACAGCCACTTGCCGTGGCTGCAACCCCAGCTTCTTAGCCAGCTGGGTCTTCCTCTCCGGTTCCAGTTTGTTCTCTTCCTCGAAGCTCTTCTCCAGCAGAAGCACCTATCAATTATGCCCAAAATATTTCATAAGTTCTCAGACTATTTAAGGTTCGGTGCCATCATAAGGTTGTCCCCCTTTTTCTTTAAAAAGAAGAAATTTTGGTCTTCGATTTGATAGCTGAGAAGAGATGGAATCTGAATGATGCATATAAGCCAACTTAAGAATAATTGAATATAAGCCAACTTCCTAAACAGTTAGAACATGGAAATCTAGGTGAAGATGGGTACTTTCCAAATGATGCATATTCTTTCTCCATAATATGGTCACTTCTTATTTACTACCTAATTTATGTAAGATCGATTCCTATGTTTGGTCATCGAACCATGATGAGAGGTCAATCTTGTTATCTTATCGGATCACAATTCCGATAACTCAATAAAGGAATATATTCTGTTTAGATCAGGACTAAAAGAGTGCAGTATCTGAATATGCCATGTGATGAGGGGAGGGGGAATACAAAGGGAATGGAACAACTAGATACGCATCAGATCAAAGCATATTGTTTAGATCTTGAGTTCCTGATCTGTCACGTACCTGCTCAGGAGTTAGACGACGTTTCTTTTCAGGCATCTGCTCATCGTAATATTCCTCATCAAAAAGTTCGTCCGGCGAGCAGAAAAACCGACGTCTTTTCGGGGATTCCTCCATGCCCATCATGGATCTTGATCCT
The DNA here is from genome assembly GCA_014182845.1 of Corymbia calophylla. NCBI lineage: Eukaryota > Viridiplantae > Streptophyta > Magnoliopsida > Myrtales > Myrtaceae > Corymbia > Corymbia calophylla. The sequence continues at coordinate 17,591,232 of CM024701.1, read as the reverse complement.
GAAACACCACCAAACAGTTAAAAGAAATGAAATCTCTACTCATCAGCACCCAATCCCAGATCTTCAAGCAACCATATGCATATGAAGCTTTCCCTCTAAATATTCTTACTTGTTGAGTTCCCACATCTTGTAATTTGGAATAGATGCTAAAAGAACACAATTTTCCCAAGCTCAGAGCTTTCAAAGTTGAACCTTTTCAAGCCAGGAGAGGCTAAAAGAGTTCCAAAATTCTTCAATTGAGCTAAACAATCAAATTCATGTACAAACCAGCATGAAAATTCATCATCTCGTCTCATACAACGCAAAAAACGCCTCCTTGTTCATGAGATCAAGCATCAGGAAAAGCACCAAAACAAACAAATTCATCATAGTCAAGACCCAAGAACAAACAGCAAAATCACGAGAGAGAGAGAGAGAGAGAGAGATCACCTTCATCAAGGAACAGGAAGTTCCCCTGTAGCGCGGAGGAATCAAACAGAAAACGCCCTGCCTCCATACCCTGTACGCAGCCCGAGGCGGATCTCCGGCTACCTCTATCCGCCGGTTGGCCCGACCGAAACTCCGGCGAGGCACTGGGAAATAAAACACTTAACGCGTAGATATACGTACAAACGAGTTTACACTATGTATACACGGGGAGGTTGTGAATTAGAAGAGCATAAGCTTGTGACGGAAGAAGCTGGTCGTCCACAGCAGCCTCGCCGGAGTCTCCAGCGGACATATGCAAAATCCCATCACGCCACTTCTTCCCGAAACGCTACCCAGCTCCTTATTCTCTCTTCTTCCCCCCTTCTTCTTCGTCTACTCCCTTTCTCGGGTCGGAAGCTCCCCGGTTGGAGATTCAGTGGGCCTCCATGAAAGCAGCAGCCGCCCCCCTTTTCTGCTCGACGCTTTGCTTCCGAAGCGGGAAGATCTGAGACTCCGGCAGCCGGAGTTTCAGACGACGGCGAGGAGAAAAAAAGGAATCTTTTCGTCGCGTTTTGGGAGAGTTGGGAGCAGGTGCGCGAATGTAGCTAAAAGTTGAAACTTGGAAGAGGTGAGGCGAGTGGGCTTTATACTAGTAAAAAAAAAAAAAAAAAAAAAAAAAAAATGGTGTTTTTCTTTTTCTTTAATGTTTTATCAATGGTGGAAAGCCCGAAATGTCCAAAAGGCCCTTCCTCTTTTTTCTTTATTTCGTTAAATTCAAAATTTATAAAAAAATATCACTTGCATCGGTCCTTTTTTTATTTATCATATTTTATTTATATTTTAATTATCACTTTCTAACTTTTATCCAAAAATAAAAAAATACATAACATTTTTATTACTCACAAAAATTGTTGGATATGAATTGTTGTTGATAATGAATATATTTTTTATTGAATAGTTTTTTTAAAAGGAATAATCAATTATTTTTTGAGAAATTTTTCAAATTTTAATTTTTTTTGAAATAAATGGTCCGCTTATCTATTAATTTTTCAGGCGACCTCAGTAAAATCCCGAGGATCATAGAAGTGATGTTGTTTCTGTGTTTGTTTAATGATGGGTTTGTTCCACCTGGTGTTTACTTTAATGTTTTATTTAGTTTGGAGTCGTACACTTGAAGCTGAACTTTATAATTTATATCTTTTAGTGATTCAAGAGCCATCACATGCATAATAATGCCGCTCTTTTGGGAAAAGAAGAAAGAAAACCGATAAAAGTTTAAACTTTTGAGTGGTATATTTTCCACATACGACAAAAATTTGTTAATTTTGAGTATGCACGGTCGTCTTGCAATTTTATGATCCCGACTTTCTGATTTTCTTTTCTCACTTTTTTAACTAATTCCATACCTCAATTAAGATGTTGTCATCAATACTTGTTCCTTTTGTCTCCTTCCCTACTTTCGACTTTTTGGCCCCCGCTTCTTTCCCTCGAAGAAGTTTTACCAAATCAAGACATAAATTCAAATTATAAATATCGAATGAATTGGCTTGCATGTCTTGTTTTTGATTGTTGAATTTTTGGATATGAATATAGAATTCGGTGGAAAAAGACATCATTCAATATACACTAAGAGAGAGAGCGAAAAAGAAAAAGAAGAAAGAAATGGCAAAAGATGCTTATGTTAGCCATATGAAACTCCAATTTGAAAAGGTCTAATTTTTTTTTTTATGGGTGCTATTAATAAAATCCAAATGCCCCTAGAAAGGAGTGGTCCATGTTGCATCCTTCCTCACATGGTGGGGCTTTAATATGCTGACCAAGCAATAATGCAAATGGGCGTGGCTTGTGTTGGAAATTGTTCACCAAGGTTAAAGGAGGGTAAGAGAGAGTCAACTCCTATTCCATTTCAAGCATGATGCAGCATCCCAACACGACGCAGCTGCAGCATTGCAGGTTGTGGATACGACTACCAAGATACAATGCTTGGAAAAAGACTTGAGGTCCTGTTACGGTCACCATTGTCTCCCCTTTGGGTCACATTTGGCCATGATTATGCCAAGGGAGAGCTGTTCGTATTGCAAGAATATCCGAACAGTGAATGTGATCTGTTGAATGCTGTTCGTATTGCAAGAATATCCGAACAGTAAATGTGATCTGTCGAATTTTGTGCTTCCCACACGAGGCTCACCGGGCCTTTTTTATGATCATGCTGCCACTAATAATTTCCTTGTGAACAGAGGAGTATCTTGAGAGGGGGAAGGATGGGTTGGTTACAAATGCCTAGTGAACACTTATCTCGCAAGTTTCGAGGTGTCTATGTTTTTAAGAAGCGGAGTCAAGAGAAAATGCGGAAATGTGATAATTTGGACTTTAGATTTTGATTGAGTAAGATAAACGGTTGCCGGCCCTATTGGGTCGATTTGATTAAATGCCACGACGATACAAATTGCGAGATTATCATAACATTAAACTTTAAGCCAAAGGTCAAATGTTGCATACCTACTCATTGATATTTTTCTTTTAATCTGAAATTAACGTGTTTTGGTTCAAATATGATCTTAAACTATTTTGTCTAATGTTTCGTGCAAACCTCAGCATCCTTCAGACATAAAGTACCTAAAATGTATTCCCTCATTTTGAGCAAGAAAAAGATACAAAGGAAATTGAGAGATTTAGATATAAACAAGAAACATAGTTTTATTAGCTTGCCAACGGTATATCCATTTGACAAGTAGCCTTTATCATTTGTTAGACGTAAAACACCTATAGGGTTATCTTTCCTTTTGAGGGAAAAAACGATACAGGGGAATTTGGAAATAGGTGTGTGAGCACCAACACGTTAAAATAATAAATGTAGTTTTATCAGTTCGCCAACGGTATATCTATGAGATAGATAGGACGGTTTTTAGTAGTGTCGAAAAACACTTGTTTCTTAGTAAAAATACTTGTAAGCGACATCGAGAATGAAGAAATGTGATAATTCAAACTTTAATTTTAATCAAGTAAAGAGAAACGGTTGCCGCGGGTTAATTTGATTAAATGCCGCGATAATACAAATTGCGAGACTATCAGAACAACAAGCTTTAAGTCAAAAGTCAAACGTTGCAAACCTACTCATTGATATTTTTCATTTAATCCAACATTGACATGTCCGAAATCATTCAAGCTATCCCAAAAATCCCAAACGCGATATCTTATCCAGAGCCAGAGGATTTCTCCCTCTCTCTCCCTCTCTTTCTCTACGGCATCTCGGCTTTGGAATATCTTCTTCCCTCTCGGACCGTCCCAGAAGCCTTATCTTCATTGGCTTCTCTCATCTCCTGTAGTAATTTCGTCTCTCTTGTTTTCTTCTGAAACACCCATTTTCCCATGTCTCTGTAACACCTCGAAGGCTCTTTTCTTTCTGCACGCTTTCCCATGGCAGCAATCATGTCCTGCCAATACTACCACTCCTGCTGCTGCCCCTCCCTCATCGCCTCCAAGCGGGTTGGCGCGAAAATACCCACAAATTGTTTCGGCCATGTGAGTACGCAGAGCAACAATGCAGCGTCGGTCAGGCAGTTTGTGACCCGGTGTTCTTCAAGTCCGAGCGACCGCGGCCAGTGGCAGCCTCACCAGAACAGAGAGGTGGGTTCGGTAAAAGATTGTTTTTTTTTCAGAAGTTTTGAATTTCAAATGGTAGTCTTCGTTAGGACGCGCAAGCGAGAGTTACCACCGGGTAAGTTGGCATTTTGACCTCCAATCTGTTTGCTGGCACCGGTTGGGTTATGGTACAATGTTGGTACTTAGATTAGATCGTGTTCATGTAATTGGGAAGAGCACCGGTTGGAAATGAATAATTTGCTGGCTATAATCTAGTTAGATCAAAGGAAGGTATCGTGTTCGTTAATTTCTGCAAGTCCTTTTGAGAATCCAATGTCTTATGTTGGTGTCACTAAAGAAAAGTTTTGAAATTTTGAGCAGAAAGGGAGATCATTTTCCTTGGGAGAATGTGCTATATCTATTGCTTTGGCGGTTGGATTGGTGACGGGAGTGCCTTCGTTGGATATGTCTACGGGCAATGCTTATGCTGCTAGTCCTGCTTTGCCTGATCTTTCTGTCCTAATATCTGGCCCACCAATTAAAGACCCTGAGGCTTTGCTAAGATATGCTCTTCCCATTAATAACAAGGCCATAAGGGAAGTTCAGAAGCCGCTCGAGGACATCACGGATAGTCTCAAGGTTGCGGGACTCAAGGCACTCGACTCTGTGGAGAGAGTAAGAAACCGAAGCAAGACTTCATTTTGATTTTACTCAGCAGTTCGCAAAGATTCTTTTGTATTTTTCAGTTCTTAGTTTTAGGAGACCTTGAAACGAAGATAATTGATTCTGTGTTCTGCTCTGAAAAATATAGAATGTGAGGCAAGCATCTCGAGCGCTCAAGCAAGGTAAAAATCTGATTGTATCTGGCTTAGCTGAGTCAAAGAAGGACCATGGAGTGGAGTTGCTTGACAAGCTGGAAGCTGGAATGGATGAGCTCCAACAAATTGTGGAGGATAGAAATAGAGATGCTGTAGCAGGCAAACAGAGGGAACTGCTTAACTATGTTGGAGGGTGAGTTAAATGATACAGCGTCCTTCACACCATCATGTTTTTTTTTCTTTTTGGGCAAAATTGAGTATTAGTTGATGAGGTGCTGCAGAAGATTGATCTACTTCAGTAGTCTGTCTTAGAAGAAGGAATTCTTAGAGTTTGCGCAGCTTGTGTGCACAGTAAGTTCACCACATAAAAATTTCAATCTTGCCAATCTGAAAGGATGATGAACCAGCTAATGATTTCTAATGGCGCCGTACTTTGTGCATGGTTGTCGAGTCTCTGTTTTTTCTTCTATTCTATTTTTGAATAGGCACTCATGGGCCTTAGTATAACTCGTATTTACCTAATAAAGCAAAAGAATGTCAATATTGCTATGTTAGCTTGAAAGGTGGAAGGATCATGTAAAATTAATCCCCTCAAGAGGTAATTCCTTCTCATAGATACCCTTGTCATTGACTGCAGCTGAGATCTTCCTGGGGCATTGGGTTTCTGCAGTGTTGAAGAGGATATGGTGGATGGCTTCCCTTATGAAGTTCCTGAAGAATACAAGAATATGCCTCTCTTGAAAGGTAGGGCTGCCGTGGATATGAAGGTCAAGGTCAAGGACAATCCCAACCTGGAGGAGTGTGTGTTTCGAATAGTCTTAGATGGTTACAATGCACCTGTGACTGCTGGGAATTTTGTGGATTTGGTAGAGAGGCACTTCTACGACGGGATGGAAATCCAGAGAGGTAAACTATAGTCTTCCAATCTTCTATTTGATCTTTCACCAAAAGGGGGAATAACAAAGCCTTCCGGAACTCCCGTTGAATACACTGGTTTCTTATTCAGCTTAGATGAATATGGTCATAACAAAAATTTCTTATCCTCATTGTTGTTTAGATCCCAGTTAACTTCATCCTTCAAATATTGGACGACACGATATGTTCAGGAGAACTGCGATGCCCCTGAGTAGAGCTTAAGATCAAGCAGCAGCAAATATGTTAGCTAGGATAATTAACAATCTGTAGCTAGGAGACATATCAATTTCCTTGGATTATCTGCTCTTATAGAGATTGATGGATGACTTTCTTTTCCTCCAGCCGATGGATTTGTTGTTCAGACAGGTGATCCTGAAGGTCCTGCTGAGGGTTTTATTGATCCTAGCACGGAAAAGCCCCGGACGATACCTTTGGAGATCATGGTGGATGGGGAGAAAGTGCCAGTATATGGAGCAACTCTTGAAGTGAGTCTCTCTCTCTCTCTCTCTCTGAAAATTTCATAGCAAAAGGAATAAGGGTAGGGGCTTGGATGTTTTTCTCCCCACGTGAATCTTATTGATTAATCTGCAGAAGAAATATTGATTCACTTGAGAATAAAGGAATGTAAAACTTGTTGAAGTGAGCAAGAGAATGACCTCGCATACCTTTTGCATGATGAAACTTCCGTTGCAGTACAGTGTATTGTAAACAGTGAGTAGTTGTCCCGCTGCATTTTACTCAGTGAACCATCACTCAATTTGAAGTAATCGATGAGATGATGTTAGTCTAATTGTACAACTGCTGTAACTTGATGCTTTTCATCTTACAGGAGCTTGGCCTCTACAAGGCCCAAACAAAGCTTCCATTTAATGCATTTGGGACAATGGCCATGGCCAGAGACGTAAGATTTACTAGCTTTACATGGCTGCACTTTACCTTTATGCTATATGGTCATTCATGTAAATCAGATGGATTTCAGAAAATTTACTGTGTATTTACTCACTTGACAGGAGTTTGAGAACAATTCTGCATCAAGTCAGATATTTTGGCTGCTAAAGGAAAGTGAACTGACCCCTAGTAATGCGAATATATTGGATGGGCGGTACACAGTTTTTGGTTATGTGACAGAAAATCAGGATAACTTGGCAGATCTTAAGGTTGGGGATGTCATAGAGTCGGTGCAAGTTGTCTCGGGCCTGGATAATCTGGCGAATCCCAGCTACAAGATTGCTGGCTAGAGTTCTTCCTTTTCTCTTCGTTTCCCGATATGGTCTGCTCGGACCCTTCACATGCGAGCTTGTATGACTCCAAGCGTAGTTGTTTAAGGCTAAATGTTCTTTGTCTGATTCTTGTCATTTATGAGAGATAATGTGTTGTCTACATTGAGAATGTATTCTTTTTGGGGATTGCATCGATACCTTATTCAGATCTATTAGTGAAAGATGAGTCACAATCTTAGTGGAATACAGTATGCAGAATGAATTGCTGGATAAAGTTGGCAAGCTTTCCTCTCTTCACTGTTGCATAGGATATGACTCATAGAACTCCGGTTGCAGCACAGTTTCAATGAAATCCCTCATGTTCCAACATACGTCGGACAGATTTTCTTCTTCTGCATTCTTATGAGATTGTCGAGATTGACTTGATCTGAGAAAATTAGTTGGGACAATCTTGTGCAGCTAGCGCATGATATAATTCTGTTTCAAAAATCAATTTTTGGTTAGAAATTGATTTTTTTATTTCTATATCCTGGACAAGTTTTTGAGACAAAATAGGCATATAATAATGATATAAAATTTATGTTCTTGGAATAAAAAGTTGTTTGATAGCAATATAACATTTCTCCTTCTCAAATAATGTTAGAAGGCGGGCAATGACCGTTGACCAACGGTGGTGGGCGAGCAGGTGGACGGTGGGCAACCGAGCGATATGAAGAGTTTTTGTTTCCCACTTTTATTTTAGAAATAGAAAAGTAAAAATTTGAATTTTTGATTTCTATTTAAATTTATTTCCGAAGTAGAAATTTATTCCAGAAATATAAAAATAAAATTGCTGGATTTCTATATCAAACTTCATGTACGCTATCTTACCATGGTTGGGTTTCTTTCTCTATATTAAACTTGACTCAAAAGTAGGGGTGAGCACATCGGACCGCCCAAATTAGGAACCCTCCGAACTAGACTGGATCGGCCGGTTTGGTCCAATTTCTAGGGGCATTAGTCTAGTTCCTAGTTCCATTTTATGGAACCTATGATTTTCGGTTCTGTTCTCGGTTCGACAAACTGGATTGACTATTTTTTATTTAATTTTTTTAATTTCTTAAAAAATGCAATAAACTCTAAAATAATAATAACTATAGTATTTTTTAAATTGTTATTATTTAAATTTTTAAATTTTTTGTTAAGTAGTTGGTTCCATCGACTGGTCTGGTCCAGTTCCTAATCCTAAGACTGTCCACTTTAGTCTCTAGTCCCAAATATGGAAATCAATTCTCCCAGTCTAAAGTGGAATCGAACCGGACCGGAAACTAATAACCTCCAGTCTCCAGTCCCAAATATGGAAATCAATTCTCCTAGTCCGCTTCTTGATTCCACTTTGGAATCAAATCGGATCGGGAAGTAATCACCTCTACTCTAGAGTCTCTGATCTGAGTAGAGGTCTCTGATCTTTGGCCGTGGACATGATGTGATGTCCAACAGCAAGTTGTGTCGCATCAGGAGGCATGAGCCACAAGCTGAAGTTGGCATATCCTAGAACAAGTACACATCAGAACACATGAAAACCAGATGGTTTTGGGTCAACAAATGTTTCCTTTATTGCCCATAACAATATTTACTGTCAGTTCCCCCCTCCAATGGAAAGTGACAGTGAGGAAGAGCAGATCAAGCTTTACAGGATCCATAACAAAGAAAAAACATAAGACTCTTGACCTACTTAAAACAAAATTAACCAAAGGAGAAAGAGAAACATAAGAACTTGATATCTAAGCCTCCAACCAAATGCCCTCAGCCCATGCACTCCACCCACTTTAATTGTATTACATACAGATCAAATTCCAGATGTTCTTCTCAGATCCTCGACTGTCCCTTAACTTGATATGGCTGCCATTCAAGGACCTCGGTATCTGCGGAAACAGAAGCAACCCTGCGGCTGATCGAGGGGGATCATACCTCCTCCTTTTGAGGTGTCGATAGCCTCCAACATGGTTACCACCTCATCCATTTTGGGCCTCTTGTCAGGATTAGCATCCCAGCAGCGTTTCATGACATTCGCAAGCGAGCTCGGACAACAACGTGGGATCTCCGGCCTCAAGTTCTGTTGATCCATGAAAAAGCTTAGAGTTCTCATCTTCAGATCTAATGCTACATTTGTCCAAATCAGCAGAAGAAAACCAAGTAGATTAAAATTCTCTCAAGAGTTGGTGTCTTTAAGAAACTGCAAGAGAAATATTTTAATGGGTCCAGAAATTAGGGGTTTCTGTCCAAATTTTCCAATCTTATAGCCATGGGTATTTGAATCCCTCTTCTGATTCGAAATAGCAGTGCCAATGTCTCTGGATCACAAAGTGCAAGCTAATAGCCAGCACCAAAGGCAGGAATCTTTACCTGTCTTATCTATCAAGTAAAATTGCATAGCACTGACCTGACGGACAACAGCTGATGTCACTTCCGAGAAGCTGAGATCAGGGTATGGCATATCACAACAGTATATTTCCCACAAGCAAATACCGAAGCTATAAACATCACACTTTCGGTTGTAAGGGCTACCATTGAGAACCTGCAAAGTAAAAAGTCACAAATTATGGATTGATGTGAATGCTTCTGAAGAGTTGGACAAAGAAAACAAGACACAAACTGGAGCTGGCTGATGCCAACATTAGTTGACTAATGATTAGAAGCTTATAGCACGTCTGTCAACTATAGTAGCGCTCGACATCAGTAGCAGTATTTCATATCACAAGCTTAGTTCTTTCTTTTTCCCTTCTGGCAGAAAAGTAAACGACGAATATTTGCCACAATTGTGTGCTGGCTTGAAAATCTAACCAGAAGATCCAGCATCAAACTCAACCAGAAAAACTGCAACCAGTGAAACAGAAGAAAAGAAGGAAGAAACTGTTGAGGATTCAGATGTGGTTAGCTATGATTCCATTTATACAAGTGAACCACCATCCCAAGAACAGGTCAAATCGAGGTATGGATAGCCTTCACATCTGTATAAACTTATGCATGCTTTACCAATTAAAAGATCCTTCTAAAGCATTCAAACACAAGTTATCATTTAAAAGAAACAGTAGGGTAAAGTAAGTTTCATATTGCTGAGAGAGAGAGAGAGAGAGAGACCTCTGGAGCCATGTAACCAAGAGTTCCTGTCTCACCAGTCATGTCATGAGGATTAGAAGCCTCAATACGAGCAACTCCAAAATCTGCTATTTTAAGAGTGCGTGTCTTGTCCAAGAGCATGTTTTCAGTCTTAACGTCTCTGTGCACAATTTTCTTGGAGTGCAGATAGCTCAACCTATAAAAGCAATTGAACGAAACAAAAAGATTTTAACAGTCAAACTGGATTCAATTAAAAAATTGAACTTCAAAGATCTGATTCAAAAGATAAAAGAGCATAAGATCTCAACCCTCGTGCAAGATCAAGAGCCAGTTGGATGACTACTTTGAAAGCCAATTTCCTCCTTCGGTTCTTGATGAGATAAGATTTCAGGGCCCCCCCAGGGCAATACTCCACAACAACACAACAAATGTTACTTGGCATGCCAATTTGACCATTCTCAGTTTGTACATGTAAATCTGACGTGCCCATGGTCGCTCCTATGAACTGCCAAAGGGAAATAATGAGAAAAAAACCCAAGTTGAGTAGATGTTTAGTTGGATATCTTTCAAAGCATTCAAAAATTGACATGTTTCCTTTGTTATAAAGGTTTCAGCAACTATTTATCAACATATGCTGTCCACCGCATAAACTTAAGCAAGCTTTGATGAATCTCATTTTGGAAGAGCAAAACTCTTCAAGAGTTGAGATAAAGAAGAGGAGGGATGTCATAACATGATCACAGTTCATTTGGATTGCATCCTAAATTGTACTCAAGTATGGTCAATTGACTGGGTCTCAACTCAACTCATGCGGGATGTTCTCACAACATAACCATGAGCTCCCCACATACCATAGCAGATATACCAAAGTTATCGATGCTAATGGGAGCTTGTTAGGCCCATGTTCCCATCATGTATGCTTCCACTGTCATCAAGACCCAAATCATAGCAAACAGTAGAAGTTTATTATGGGTTCACACAATTATTTTGTGAGAGATATGAATCCAGACCTAACACTAGCTTATCGCAACCCATCTTGAAAGCACTTGGACTGTACTTCCAATGAGGGGTATGAACATGTAGTGTATCAGGGGCAGGTATAGATAACCAGTATCTGCATTAGACTTCAGACCTTAAAAAAAGAAGAAGAAAAAAGAAAAGAAAGTATCTGCGGTAATCCATGAAGGATTCAATTATCAAGAAGAGTCAAAACATGTTTTATCTTTTACACTGTGCACTGCATTATCATAAGATTTGTGGTTCCTCTCAACCCAGAAATGAAGGAAAAGAACAGATCCATTTTTGTCCTAGAGCTGGTTATCCAGGGAAAGTGATAGAATTAATGACCCACATACTACCTTAGTCACATTTGGATGCTCCAGCTTGTGCCAAACAGCAACTTCTTGTGTAAATGCCGCTCTAAGGGAAGCTATTTCAGCCTCTGAACGGTGTCCCTCTTCCCCCCAGTCAAGAAGTTTGACTAGGCACAAAGAAAAAGAGTAAAGGTCACTCATGTATTGTGAAGTCAGCAATAATTGCAGAGCAGTTAATTTAATCGGACATGCATCATCTAAATTATAGGCACAGTGCAGAAAGAAGCTCAGTATCCAGAGTTAAGCAATGACATTGATATTACAGTTTCCATTTATTGTGGCTTCGCTATATAATCCCAGATCTTGTCACAAGTTGTAAGCTAGTCCATAGTTTCTGAGTGATGATCAATTGATCGGCAGATATCATTACCCGTTGCAAAAAAAAAAAAAAAAAAAAATCTAAATTTGCAGAACACCCATACTCCTATTAAGTATTCAAGCTGGAGAGTGTAGTTGCTTGCAACAGCTTCACTGATGTAAAAGGAGTGATGGGTGTTGTAAGGTTTGATAAGGGCAGTCACATTTGCATTTGGGAGCAAAACACTGTAACAATTTCGGTTAAGTCACCTTAACTTTCTAGACATTTTTTTTTATCCAAGGAGTGAAGAGACATCAGTGACAATCAGAACACGTTAATGTTGGGGAAAAGGAGGGGAAAAATTGATGCAGTTAATGCACCCAACTGCCTAACTCAAGAAAATCTCGTGAGTCACGGATAATAAAGTTAACCAATACAAACCACTCATAAGTGATTTTGCAACAGAATGCAAGAGAAAAAAGAAAAGATCTTTTCCCAGCGATTTTTCTCAATGAACTGCAGAGGCTGAAGCTTGGAGCTGCTAGATTAAGCACATGAATTCTGTAAAGGATGATGGCAAAAACAAGAAAAGGAAAGGCTTGTAGCCTGAACTTTGAAGAAATCTCTCAGTCACAACACACTCGAAGGCCGCAAAAACCATCTCAGCACTCCTAAGAGAGTGTTCCTTTGTTGATGTTTCAAACAATAAGCTAAAACTTGCACTCTCAGCACAACCCATATCATCTGAGCTGAGAGAGAAATCTTAAATCTCCATAATGGGCAGTAATGGGTGTTATATTTTCGAAGAAAGATCATTTTTCCGAAAGAGAAGCTCAAAACCAGCGAAAGAGCCCCCATATACAAAGAAAGGAAGAAAAGGAATGTTTTTGCATACCAGCGACGTCTTGGCCGTCGTAAATGCCACGATGAACAGTCCCGAAAGTGCCGCGAGCGATGACGCTCTTGATTACGAGCTTGGACGGGTCAATCTCCCACTCCTGTCTGGTCACGACGCGGCTGCCGCCGCCGCCGCCGCCGCCGCCGGCGACTCCGTACGCGGGCCTCGTCGCTAGTACGTTGTTTTCCTGTTTGCCTTCGCTGTTGGCGCCGTTGGCGTCGGCGTTCTTGTTCTTCTCCATCGTCCATGCTCTGCTCAGATGCCTCTGGAGCTGCTCGTCCAGGCTCTTCAGATCTATCTGATCCGCTCTCACGTACCCTCCACCGCTCTCTCCCTTCTCCTTCATCTTCGCCCTCCGCAAACACCTCTCTCCTCTCTCCCTCCCTCCCTCCCTCCCTTCCTCTCTGGTAATGCTGAAGAGGCGAGAGCAGAGTTTAATGCAGTGGGTGTGTGGGGAGTGTGTCGCTTGTTGCGTGTGTGACTCTTCGGCCGCGTTGGTGTGCGTGCAAGTGCTGCTTTTTCGTACTGCTGATGCTGCAACAGATTGTTGCTGTTGTTGTTGTTGACGATGATGATGGTTATGACTATAATTATTAGGATTGAGATTGGGTTTTCCAAGTACTCTGGCTCTCTTTTTACTCCTGCTGCTGCTTGCTACATCTACAACAGACGCCCACAACACACTCTCTCTCTCTCCTCCATCTCTATCATCCATGTGGGCACATGGATTTTGCCTGAACACGACGTGTGTTTCTGACCCACTTCCCCCTCTCTCTCTCTCTCTCTCTCTCTCTCTCTCGTGCTTCTTGTTAGCTTGCGAGAGGATCACGGTCAATGTACCTTTTTTCGTTTTTTTTCTCGAACTGTTGTTTCTCTATTTTGTTCTGCAGCAGGAGGAGAAGCCCAATCCCTTTCAAACATGGGAGGGAGGGGGAGTGTCCTTTCCTGCCGTCGACGATACCGGCAACCGTTGGAAAGCGAAGCAGGGGAGGTTGAGAAAGGTGGTTGGATTTATTACCCCTTTCGCGTAAAGTGAATATGGAAAAGAGGGGATCGCCATTGCCAAATGACCCTTGAAAATTATTACAGAAAGGTTCACATATATGAAGAATGTACAATTTGAGATATTTTTATTGTCTAGGAGGATCAATGCCGAAGTTAATGAGTTATGGACCAAAGTTGTCATATTATCGATGATATTGCGATTTTTTTTACTTCATTTACTAAGAATGGTATACCAAATCAGTATACTGAATGAATTGAGGTTGAGAAAGGTGGTTGGATTTATTACCCCTTTCGCGTAAAGTGAATATGGAAAAGAGGGGATCGCCATTGCCGAATGATCCTTGAAAGTTATTACAGAAAGGTTCACATATCTGAAGAATGTACAATTTGAGATATTTTTATTGTTTAGGAGGATCGATGCCGAAGTTAATGAGTTATGGACCAAAATTGTCATATTACCGATAATATTGCGGTTTTTTTTACTTCATTTACTAAGAATGGTATACCAAATTAGTATACCAAATGAATTGATTAAGTATAAATAGACAGTAAAGTAGACAGATTGCTTGCGATATCTAATATCGATTTTGTAATTCAAATTAAGTAGACATAGCACATCTCTTAAAATTGTTGGAGACGGGTCTGGTGGCCTTCATGACATGCTTGGTGAGGGGGCGGAATCCTTATGGCGAACTCTATATTGCCGCTTGGCTTAAACATAAGTCCATCCGTGTGTCATTTGGATTCATTAAATTTCAATGTGCAGACTATTCAAAGGACTAAACAAAGGGAACACGCTGGAGAATCTTTCTAGTGATTTTCCGTACTAGTTACTTCTTTTCTGGAAAAAAAGTTACTGGCGTGTTGGAATTTACAGCGATAAAAAAACTTACTAGACAAACGAAAAGGACTCTCAGATTGAAAAAGTACATATTTTGCCAGCATAAGAAAGTTAACTTTTCATCATGGTTACTGATGTTTGGAATGTGAAGTTATCAGAAATGAGTGAAAGTCTGCACGACTGGCAGCAAATTTCATTGGAAATGGAACCGACAGAGGTAATTCCTGAGAGATGTCTCATCCCATCGTCGATCCCAGCCTCCATGTGATCATTCATATCAAGCTAGACAATGCTGCTGTTTTGGTGGGTCTATGCTGGCCTCAACTCTCTCTCTCTCTCTCTGTGTGATCACGAAATCTTGAAAGAGCTATGTTGGGTTTGGATCTTGTCCAGTTATGTCTGCGACAGCAAATGAGGAGGATGAGCACAGCATGTGAACTGCACCGTCTCCAGCAGTTCGTGCAACTCAGAAGGAAAATCAATGATTGGTTTCTTTTTCGTGCTGAAGGTACAAATGATACGGTACAAATGATAGAATATATTTATTATATCACACCCTCATTTAATAATTCAAAAAATCTTCCATAATATTAAAGTAAGATATTTAGAGTTCAAAATCTTTCAAGTTTTTATTTATCATACCTAATGAAATATTTTCACGTTTAGTAAGCTTTGTTTGTGCAACTTAGTATGAAAATAAGCCTTAAGATACGATGTGGTAAACCAAATTTGAAGCATTCGTAAAATGAGGATGTCAGAAGCATGGAAACCCTAAATTTTGCAAGGGAGTTCAACTGGGGAAGGGCCAACCTCCCGGACACAAAGCTTTTGTTTATGTGATGGCCGATGACCATTTTTCAAATGCAGGAACCCCGACCGAATCATGCTTGCAACATCTCGTGCCCGGGCCATCATCAGAAGCTGGGTGCTCATATTTCAATTAAAAAAGAGAGGAATTGGAGTATAAGACAGAACCGGGATTTCGATGTCCTAGTATTCTGTAGGACAGGGTATTCGACTAATATAAGTTTTCCTGGCGATATTGCTCTAGTTTGCCTTAAATCTTATGGTGAAATACATTCACAGTCCAAAAGGAAATACAAGCCAACCTTAGAGAACCAGTCCAACTTGCAGAGATCAACGCGTCTGTTTACGTGTAACCAGGTGTCGCTTCCATGGAAACTCAAACGAGACAATAGGAAACGCCGGTTTTAATGAATTTAATTTAATATGAATTCTTGCAAGCCAAGCTTGTGAAAAAAGCAATTTCATGGCATCCAAATCAGCTGCACTACCGTCCATCTGATACTCTGCATATCTTTTTGCGTGTGTGGTGGGGGATCACGCGGCACCAACAAGAAGGGCTCGTCTCATCCATCTTCTGGATTCGACCCGACAATTGACAGATGATTTTTCTGTCTTTTCAATGAGGCGAGGCAAAGGAGTCTGCTCCAGTGCTTGCCTTTGCTAAATCGGGGAAGTTCCTTGATTAGATCGCATTAGTAGTTGCACAAGTAAAGATACGAAAGGAAGGTGCAAGGACCCTAGCAAAAGAGAAGGGAGAAAAAGTGATGGGATCATTTGGTGAAGGTTAGTTCTGCAAAATCATAGAAAAATAGGGGATGGATCACCTTTCAATTCGGGCAATGACTATGGAAGCTTTATTCCCTCCATCTTAATCGGTAGTGCTTGGTTTAATTTCATGATCCCCACTAAGTTTGAGGGCAAAAGAGAAAAAGAGCAATCCAATCACCCAAAGGGAGCAAATTGGACGGTGTCAAGAGCACCCTTTTGTTCAAAATTTTAAAAATTGTTTATTGGGTACTGCAATTTACAAGAGGAAGCTCTGGGTGATCAAGGCACATTGAAGGGTTTCGGAACAGGAACAACTAGAACAGATGCTCCAACGAGTGGTGTACTTCCCTTAGAAGATGGGGCGCTTTCTCCGTCAATGTGCAATGTCTAGATTGGCCTTAATCCATGCAAACCCATATCATCAAATTAGGATTATTACTTCCACGTTCTACAAAGAGGTAGGATAAAAATTTGAGAGTGAGTCGAGAGTTAGAGCGGGACATATAAAAAAAGAAACAAAGAAAACTAGGATTGCTGCTCCAACCGGTTCAATGCCTATGCCATGCATGTGAAGGGAAGCCTGCACTTTTTGACTTGAGACGAGGCATCAAAAGAAGAGGCTAGGCTCTCTTGGGGACCTTCCACATGAAAAAAAGGTATGGTCACGGGACATTGAATCTCCCTATAAGCCTAGCCTTCTCGTGTGTGGTCGTACTGCCGTGGCATTACATGGAAAGAGACCCCACGAGCTATCCATGTGAACTGATCCGATCAAGCTAGAGAGGACCCAAATGATGCGCTAGGCCGGAGAAAAAGAAGACAGCATTGCAAAAACAAGCTCACGTGTCCGGTTATCTCGCACATATTTCTTTTTTTTTTTTGGCATAGATGCAAGTAGATCATTTCGGTTTAGAATCGTTGCAACTTTGCTTGCATGAAGCCGGAACCGCTAGTAATTGTCGATTAGCTATATGGCAGTGATTTTGTTCATGAGTCTTGTACATCGCCAACCATCACATTATGGGAGCTGGTCATACTTTCGATTTACAATTCTTGCAAAATAATAGTTCCTCCTCATGATGATCATGATATTAGATTGCAAGGTTACAGCAATTAAATGACTAAAGAGCTTACAGTCATCGAGAAGTGGAGAAGGATCATCAGTCACTGAGCAGACCCCGACAGGTTCTTACGTGTGGCTTAACTTGTTGTCCAAGCCCCTCCCGTAAACAAAACATGTATTTATGAATCTTGGGAAGGGACTAGTTTCGGCTTGGGTCCAATCGAACTGGGCCAGAAATTTGAAGCAAAATGCCCTATCTAAACCTGTCCAAATCAATGTATAGGCCCATTTGGTTTGGGCAGGACCATGGGCCGGTGTGACATCAAATTTCACCTCAAAAACAAATAGACTCTGAGCTATCTTACACGACTGCTTCGTGAGGAGAGCGACTGGCGCTAGCGATCTCCCTGAGCTTGCCCAGATGCATTAAAAAAAGTATTAATGTAGGCAGGTGCTGCTTTTTTTTTTGGAAAATTACACTAATGGCCTTATATTTTTTATTTTTTGTGTGTGCACGAACGATAAATCAAACGTTATATGACGAGTTAGATTATGGATGATTTGCAGTTTAACTTTGAAATTCTTTTTGCAACGCCGAAAGTTCTCAAAGTTTCAAAGCCTACTTTAAAATACATTGTGTTTAGTAAATTTTTTTGCAAAACGGACTTTGAGTTGAAAGACGTTTGGTAAAAAACTTTCGAATTGGCACTTTGATGGGTATAATATATGTATATATATATAAATATATATATATATATTTTTTAAAAAAAAATGACCTAAACCCTTTGCCGCCCGGAAAGGGGCTACGGCCGTCGGCAAGCCAGATCTAGCGCCAGCGGTCGTTGGCGGAGGTCGCCTGACCTATCGGGTGACCCTCGCGAGACCCAAAGCGATGAGTTAGATTATTTTTGGAAGGAAAAATATGATTTCAACATTTGGGGGATCAACAGGGACTCATCTTTTTATCCATTTACTTTTGAAAAGGAAAAGAATGCAAGGGTGCCAACAAATCTGTGATTATTTGATAACGTGAATTATTATATCTTAATTTGAGATGGATATCTTGTTTAGATAATCCATGTGTAACTTTTTTTTGACACTGTCTACAATTAAACTTGACCGATTGAAAACCCCAAGAGTAAATTTCGTTGACTTGAGTAAACTAAAGGATGGCATTGAACATTTGCATATATCCTATGGACCAGAATGTACATTTATTAATATTTCAAGGACCGAATTAAATAAATTTAAAGTTCAGAAAGATGTTATACATCGAACCAAAGTTTACTATTTGTGCCATTTTCCCTTTTTTTCTCTTGTCATGACACGGCCTAGCCCGCCCGGTTCATACGGGCCTGGGGATCCAAATAGGGCCAGACCAGAAGGCCCGGCCCAACCCGCTTCAGCTCGTCGATCTCCACTATCCGCAATCTGAATATTAATCACGTCGGCACGCCTATAAACGAGAGGCCGATATCAACTCAAACGAGATTTTAACTTCCACTGTGCTCGGCAATGGTGGTCGTGACCTCCACCCTCACTTCCTCTCCCTCTTCCTACGCATTCCTCTGCAAGCCCACCTCGCCTTCTTCCCTCCTCTTCCTCCGCCGAGTCCGCGCGCGTCCGAGACGGCCGAGCGGCGCCGGAGCGGCGGGTCCTCATGGGGCCTTCTCGCCGGTCAAGTCCTACATGGAGAACCAGAACTCCCTCTCCGGTTTCGCCAACAAGGTCATCGGTTCCCTGCCCGTCGTCGGGCTCGTGGCTAGGATTTTCAGCGACGAGGGCGGGGTCGGCGGGGACATCATCGATTTCGCGGAGTTCCGGAGGCGGGTCGGGAAGAAGTCCACCGTTAGCGATTCCCGAGCTTTCTACGAGTTTCAAGACCGTCGCGGCCGGGTAAGAGCTGATTTTGTGTTTTTCTCTTGGAATTCGGTGGATCGTTCTTTAGGCTCGAAGTGTTGTTTTTCTGGGTTAGGACGTAGCGACTCCCCGTCTAAATTGATGATTCGGCTGTGTATATAATGTATGGTCGAAATGAAAGATAACTATTTTTTCGTTGGATATGCGCGTTTGTTGTTCGGAATCTTTTAATGGGTAATAGAATGTCATGTTGGTTTTATAGATGTGTCGTCGAGATATCATCAGGCTTATAAAATGTACATGCTGCTGATTACATGAAAAGTTCAGTTGTTGGCCTGAGGCTTTGTATAATTTATTGTATCTTAATGTTCATGCGCGGGTAAAGGCGATCGTGTGAAAGTTGGTAAAGTGATGAAGTCTGAAACGTTAAAGTTGTGAACTTGATTCAGGCGGGTGATGGAAAGTGTGAAAAGTTCTGCCTGTGAACTAGGCAGAAATGGCTAATGAGTAACTGATTACATTGCTTCCCTATGATGACACCATCTTAAAGTCATGCTCATATTTGGATTTTTGGTGTTCTTTTTGCTTGTGCCATTCTATCTCATGATAGTTGGGCATGATGGTGTTGAGGCTAAGCTGGGGCTTGTTGGGTAGGCAGGGGATCCCTTGTATGTTCTGCTTTGCTGTTGGTTAGCAGCTGTCGGAGCTGGTCTTCTCAAATCTGAGGATATTTTGGGAGGTGTAGCCAGGCTGCGGCTTTCCAATGATATCGAATTTGAAGAACAGAACTTCATCGCATTGATGAACGAGGCAAGAGAGGTGGGTTTTCTTTATTTTAGATCGTTTCTTTATCAGACTGTTGTCAGCTGTTGGATTATGCATTGATAAAGAAACAGGACATCTTGTTTAATTTGGTGGGAAATAGAATTTGCTTCTTTTGACTGCTAGTACAGATTGGAGATATGGTGAAGATTTCATTCTTGGCATGATTACTGCCATTGTTGTGGTTCCAGTAAATCTTACCATGTACTTGAAAGTGTGCCAACCGATCACTATAGCAATTGCTCTATTGGATCGCATTCTTTCTCTTCTTTGTTAAACTTTCTGGAGCCAAGACAGTATTGAGTTGAGCTGAAATTGTTCAAATCTTTCCATTCTTTTACAAATTTTTACTGGAATTTTTCATGGAGGATTTATGTTTGTTTGACCACTTAATGTACATGATTATAGCTACATGAGCTTTGATGCTTCTGTCTTATTGAGTTTTTTCTGTTGACATATTTGATACGAGGAGGCTGGTCATTTCACCCCTATCTGCGCTTCTTTTGTTTTGATAATGCAAGTCATTGCTTATAAATTTATTCATTCTGCAGAGAAGAGCAAAGTTAAACGCGTCAGCCCCAAGCATCCCCATGGAGATTCGTGTGGAGAAGGCACTGGAGGCGATTTATGTCTGTTGCTTCGGTAAGGATCCTATTGAGGAGGAAGATGAGCAGCTCCTGCAAACCATGCTCGGCGGGGTTTTCCCGTTGGTCAAGCAGTCTCAGATGCAGACGATGATTAGAGACTTGGCTAGAAAGGTAGCCGAAGGAGGCAATGAACTTTCATTTCTGGAGGCCAAGCCCTTACCTAAAGAGGCCGCAGAGCTCCAAATGAAGGACCTCCAATTTCTCAGACAAAACAGCGAGACTTGACAATGCGAGGTGCTGCTGAGGATTGTGATGCGGAGTATGATGTGTTGTAATTAGTGACCACGCGCCTTCACAGGAAGAAACTGGCGATGCCCATCTGTTCGATGTTCACTCATCGATCGAGGCAAAACTAAAGCGTGCAAATGTATTGGAGAGCGAAATCTTGATTAGAGTTTGTTCCGTACCGCCTTTTCCTCTGCTTGTCGCTCTTTGAGTGCTTGTAATTCGGTCAAAGTTGAAAGGAGAACTAAGGGCGAGGCACCCGTCATGTGATTGATTAACCATAAGATCCTTGTATCGTATCGTAATTGTTGCGACGCCTCTAATCAACCGTGCTTGTCCGTGTTGCGCATGTTCATGTATGCTCCCGCTATGATTGGTCTTAGATTGGCAAATGACAATGGTCGAGCTTTTGAGCACTTGAGCACGATCGAAATCGTCACGCCTTTATCTCCGAGAGCAATGCAATGTCGCTTTCAGGGAGGGGAACCGTGTATCATTACTCTATATGCATCTTAGATTGAATTGGGCAAAAAGGGTGGGGCTTATGGATGAGTTGGTCCTTTTACACAGCCTAAAATTCATTGCCCAATCTAAATTCATCATTAGAAAGATCATTACATTTTTTCATATGAATTCGATGGGTCTATAGATTGGAACGAAAATTCAATTGGGGAAAATGATCAATTGGTATTAGGACCCACACGAGAAAAGGAAAAGCACGTTAAGCCGAGGGAGATAGAGAGAGAGAGAGAGAGAGTACAGAACAGAACGAGACGGAAAAGGAAAAGCACGTTAAGCCGAGGGAACAGAACGAGACGAGGCTAAGTAAAGATGCCGCCTTTATCAAGCTAAACCGGAGAAAGCCTGCGACTTGGAGACCAGAATCACTGCATCGTTTCGTTTTGCTGGACTGAGGAAGGAGAAGCAGGAGCGCATGGAGTCGTCGCCGTCGCCGTCGCCGTCGTCGACGATGACGGTCACGGAACGTGATCAGTGGATGGTGGAGGGAGAAGTCGGCAGGATCTACTCCCTCTTCGCTGAACTCCCTCCTGCAGATCAGTCCTTCTCGTCCGTACCACCTCTCTCTCTCTCTCTGTCTCTCTCTCTGTGCGCGCGCCTGAACTGCTGAAGAGTGATTTGGTTTATGTAAATTTTCGTTCCCCTTCTCTTTTGCCTTGTGGGCTGACCGCTTCTTGCGATTTCGAAGGCTGGAGATTCAACGAGACAGCCACATCGAGTACTTGACCAACGGCCTCCGGCGACTCCATCCCTCCTTCGGCTCCTTGGATGCCAGGTAATCCCGCCGTTCCCCTTCAACTGCTCTGTCGAGGAATCGGAGTTGTTGGAGCTGTGAAGTTGGTAGTTTGATCGGGAGGTTGGCCCTCGTGTTATGAATTTTGGGCATTTTCTGTCGCGATTGCTGCCTCCTAGTTGGAACGAAGGAGCCCTTTCTTATTTTGGTGATTCTGTGCGCTAGTCGGCATGTGCGGTTTTGATGTACTTGTTGAGTGGACATATGCCTTTTTGCTTAGCTCTTTTGTTGGGTAATAATTTCGATGCCAATTGCTTGCTCTGAGCTAATGTTTGATTACTTTTGCAGTCGCCCATGGCTCTGTTACTGGATCATACATTCTCTCGCTTTGCTGGGTGAACCCCTTGATGCTGAACTCGAAGATAATGTCATCGACTTCCTTAGTCGCTGTCAGGTACCAATTGCCTTGATATTATCAGACCATTGCTTCGTGCTGGTCATTTCTATGGTTATATTTCCAGAAGAATTGACTGCAGTGTCTTCCCTGTCGATTCCAAGGGTTAACCTCCTTGGGACCCCTTACGAGCAAATTTGAAGTTGGATGACATTGTGGATTACGTTTTCCTCATTTTCTCTGCTATCCATGCTCAATTATTCTTTCAGTAATGCATGTTGATGGTTTTGCCTTTTTTGTGCCTGTAGGATCCAAGTGGTGGATATGGGGGTGGACCTGGACAGGTAGTTATTACTCTCCTAATGTTTAAGGATGGAATTTTGCGGGATATTTTGAATGCTAAAAGAATATCTGTCTTCGTTTCTGCTGCTTTAACCATATTTGGTTTGCACATGTAAAACTTGTTGTTCTCCTGATTGGCTCGTTCTCTTGACTCACCTTCCATTAGGTTTTGGTGTATTGGCTTCTCACCAATGTTTGATAGAGAAATCATATAATGCTCTTTGGTAGACATTCCATTGGATACCCATCAGGAAAGATATGGATGTCACCTACATGACATTTATGCAGATGAATGGTGTTAGGTAGGGCCCTAATGTATGTTGTCAAATGCTCATTATTGCAGGGCATAAACAGATTCTAATTCCATTTTGTTCTTCTATATAATATTACATACATGTTTAGCCCCTTTTGCAGTTTTAGAGGTACGTAGATGCATTATTCTTTTAGCCTAAAAGATGTCTTCCTATTCTTTTAGCCTAAAAATTGTACACTTTATCCACCCAAGGTTATCTTCCTATTCTTTTAGAGGTACGTAGTTCAGTTGCGCAGAATTTTGGTTTTTTCCTTCCTTTGGTTTATCTGTTAAGTTGCCTGGTCTCTTGCTGGTGGTTTACAGCCTATAAACATTTTTTTCTCAGCTGCCTCACCTTGCAGCAACTTATGCTGTGGTCAATTCACTTATTACCTTGGGTGGATCCAGATCTTTGTCTTCAATTAATAGGTGGTCAATTAAACTTATGAACATGTGAAGTTCTGTGCTCTTTTTCATGGATGGGGTTTAATATGGCATAACAATTCTTTCTCAGAGATAAAGTGTACAATTTTTTGAGGCAAATGAAACAACCAAGTGGAGGCTTCAGGTATGAAATCAATCCAGATATTTTATTTATAATTGAAGTCATGTCCGTCCAAATTAACTGTATCATCTAATGTTCGAGCAAAACTTGGTCAGTCTCTTCATTTTCTCCAAAATGTTGACAAATTTTTGAGATTTAACAGCAATGCCTGTGGGAGCACGCGCGTGTGAGAGAAGAAGAAGAGGGGGGTGGGGGTGGGGGTGGGAGGGAGGTAGTGATGATGAGCAATGAGCAATATCTGCCAGTTGTGTTTGACCACTAATTTTTACAAGCAATTACACTTTGATCCACTTCATTTTTTTAAAGTGCTGGACAAGTAAGTCCTCCACGTTTCCCCTCTTTAGTGGCATAACCATGGAGCTATAACTGTGGAATTGTCATAACCTTTCCAGCACAGTAAAGAATTATTTTGCTTACCTTGATAAAATACCATTCAACTATCTATCTTGTTCCTTATTTGTAGAAGGCAGTGTAAAAAACATTTATTGAATTGGGTTGATTGGACTTGTTATTTTCAAGGATGCATGATGGAGGAGAAATTGATGTTCGGGCTTGCTACACTGCTATCTCTGTAAGTTTATGTTACTCTCCCCCCTACCCCCTTCTCTCACACACAATCACACATTAACGATTCACAGGACAGTTGTATGATTCACCTACTTGATTTTGACAACATAATATAGCTTCGTTTCCAATTATTTACTGGTTCAATCATGACTTTAGTCTACTTATATTAGCACTCAATTTCTGGAATTGCATGACTTGCTGTGAGGTTGGAGACACCTTAGCTATGGGGTTCTGATGCTTTGAGAGTCAACTAACATATCATCTTATAAGCATTTGTCCATATGGATTTTTTTGGAAGAAAATATACTCCACTCAAAATAAGTGGTTGTTTGCTTTCAACCATTCCTGGATTCTCTTATGCAGGCATCACTTGTAATCTATGCGCCCTTTACCCTTAAACAACAAATGAGATAAATGCTCTGCTACAAAGGATTTTGGCTTTGTCCTATACACCTGGTCTCTGTACTATGTATTGCTGGATGTGTAGAAATGAGGAACTTTCTAGTATCATTTGTAATGAAAAATCACTTTATAAGCTTATCAGCATTCCTGAGATGTTTTACTCATGTGATATCAATCATATTTACTGAAGAGGGTACTTGATTTAAGGAAGCTTGTCTTCCTTATGTTCGTACCTTTTGGCCACTGGTTAGAGCTCAAGCTAGAATTCCTTCAATCCCTTAGAAAGTGATTGATCTTTGTAACTATTTGCCACTCAAAAGTATATTCTTATCCCAGGATGATTATTTCATTGTTTTCGTGGTCACGTTTTTCCATTTGTCAGATTAATCTCTGAATGACACTGAAATTCCTGCTTGGCTAGGTTGCAAGCAACCTAAACATTTTGGATGCTGAGCTGGCTGAAAATGTTGGAGATTTCATATTGAGGTCCGTTAAAATTGGTTTGACACGGAATCAATGGTGCCGTTTGAATTTCATCATCTTTGCTCCAGTCTCTTTCTTGACAGTCTGTCTCCTTTCATGGCCTGCTGACTCAAAAGTTGATACACATCATTTTCATGTATTAGCATTAGGCTTTGTGCCACCTTTTTTAAATGTGATGCTTTGTGAGATCTGTTAGATGGTGTTAATATGATTACTGTTTACAATAAGCATACATGATGCTAGAAGTGGAAATGACGTCATAGTCTTTGAAGCAAAAGGATTGGAACAAAAATAGAAAAGATCAAATTTTTGGTCCTATGGCTACTATGGCTTTGTGCAATACCTAATTGCTGTTTATTGGAAACACATTTCTGGCATAGTTTTAATAATATGCTGAGGTTCTTTCATAGGTGGATCTGTTTTCTTTCTGGACATTGTGTTGTTTTTGTCAATGACTTATTGGCAGGTCAGGTTGTGTCTTCAACCTTATGATGCTAATTACCGGTTGATTGCCGATAGATGGAGTAAA
The DNA here is from genome assembly GCA_014182845.1 of Corymbia calophylla. Classification (NCBI taxonomy): domain Eukaryota; kingdom Viridiplantae; phylum Streptophyta; class Magnoliopsida; order Myrtales; family Myrtaceae; genus Corymbia; species Corymbia calophylla. The sequence continues at coordinate 17,565,757 of CM024701.1, read as the reverse complement.
TAATCCTTTTTATGATCAAAATGTATTGTACCTATCACAATCCAGCCTGGCACAAAAATCCAGTTATGAAATGTTATAAAAATCTCTGACCAAAAAAAAAAATGTTATAATAATCTTGATGCACCCGAACCAGCTGACTTTTATTACTGGGCAATGTCAATGTAGAAAATCTTACCTTATGTGGCTTGGAGAAGTTTGACTATGGTACTGCCTTAGGAAGCATCTTATTCATTATTGATAACTGTAATGTGCTGAAAGCTCTATCCTTGGGCTCTATGCAGTTGTCAGACTTATGAGGGTGGCATCGCAGGAGAACCGGGTTCTGAAGCTCATGGTGGGTATGTTTCGTCAAAGTGCTTAGAAGTGATGTCTGTTGCCTAATGTTGGGAATAAGCCATTTGGGTAGCCTTGAAGTTGTTCTCCATTCTTTATTCTTCCTCCATATTAGAATGGCCATGTGTTTGTCTTATCATGAAATTTTCTTAATACTTCGGTTCTGGGTTTGACAGATATACATTTTGTGGGTTGGCGACGATGATTCTAATCAATGAGGCTGATCGGTTGGACTTACCTAGATTAATTGTAAGTCACAGCACTATCCTTACTTGCCTCTCTTTTGACTGTTGTGTCTGCCATTTGTGTCTGGCTAATAGCTACCTTATATACATTTAGAACTTATTGCGTCTATCATCTTGATAGTTTTGTGAGAGTCCGCGATCAACATTCCCTTGTCTGCTCTTCTTCTTTTCAGTCGTCTGTTGTTTTCTTTGAAGTGTAATTCAGCTATGCTTTGTTGTGTCAGGATTGGGTAGTGTTTCGCCAAGGAGTAGAATGTGGCTTTCAAGGGAGAGCCAATAAATTGGTTGATGGTTGCTATTCCTTTTGGCAGGTAATTTCTGTTTTAACTGTTTTGGTTCCCGTTGGTTGATTGTCGTATTAAAAAAAAGGAACTTTTAGGGTGGTACTTGTGCATTGCTGCAAAAATTGCGGCCATTTGGTGTATCAGAAGGAGAAGGAGAAGGAGATGAATCAACAGATTCAATAGATTCATCTCTATCTTCTGCATCCAATCTATCTGAACAGGAAAACAATCTGGAGAGTGCTTCTCCTCAAGTTGATGAGACCTGCCAGTTTAAACATGGAGGTATGTCTTGTAAGGAAAATGTAGTCCTCTGTTTCTACTTCCTTTTGCATTGCAAAAATGAACTTTCTTTCGTGCTTATAGATCCCAATCTGATTGGAGTAAAAAAATATCGGCTGTCCGCTTTCATTATGGATATCACTCATGTCATGCGAGATATGAACCTAAATTGCTTTGTCAAATTGTCATGTCTTATTTGTTAATACATGTGGATATTGCTTCTTCACAGGACCCCAGAGTGCTTCCTGTTCGGTAAACCTTGGCAATGCCAGTGATAATTTTCTTGAAAGACGCGCAGAGGTGGGATCTCTCTTTAACGACTTAGCCTTGCAGCAATACATTCTTCTATGCTGTCAGGTACTTGTGCAAGCTTTGTGCTTTTGTGAATTTATAATTGAAGGTCATTGATAACTCCTGTGTCCGAATCGAATATTCGGTAGAAACGAATTCCCATGCATCTACCACCTGTTTGCATTTCGTAGGGTTTAAGTTGCTGCGTGGTGATTTATAATCTGAGTAGGGTTTCATGATTTCAAATGTTTGTCATGCGTTAGCCAACGTATGCAGTTAAAGTAGTATATACCTTTTGAATGTCTTAATTAGCACTCTATAATCAGCAGAGTACCATAGGTATATAATGAGAGATTAGTTTTGATGATACCAATTGACCTTTAAGACACTAAATTCCCGTGTCCTTAGTGGTTTGCTCATTGATTTCATCCTGATATGCTGCTGCAAATTGTGAGGATACGCAGTGTTGTGACCTTTCATGCTTTGATGCAGCTGCCGGAGGGTGGATTCAGGGATAAACCCGGAAAGTCTCGAGACTTCTACCACACATGTTATTGTCTAAGCGGCCTCACGGTGTGTCAGTATAGCCGGTCAAAGCATGCGAATTCGCCGCCCTTGCCTTGGGCTGTTGTAGGTCCATACTCCAACCTCTTGGAGCCCATCCACCCTCTCCACAATGTCGTGTTAAGCAAGTATCAGGAAGCAAACGAGTTTTTCGCAAGGTAGCAAGTAGATTTGTATGCTTATGTAAGCTGCGGTTGGAAAGGTTTTCAGGTACTCTAGTCACTTATAAGTGCAGAAAATTTCAATTCATGGTGATTTATGGGATAATGCAAGCTTTTAAGTTTACAATTTTTGAGGTTTGTTGTGCCTGGGTTTCTTCTTCTCCTCCACTGTCATCGGCATTGTGACAGTGATTTTGATGAATAAAATAGCAGACAATAACGAACCAATTAAGTGGAGACCTTGGCAACCCTGATTATGCCTAATTTGATGTTCAATGACACTCGGGAGAGTTATAGGATGCGCCGAGAGTCGATCCCTGCTGTTTTAAATTCCATCCTTGGGATTTCGTTCAATTGATCATCGGAGGGGACAGGTTCGGGCTACCTCTTTGATCGCTTGTGACTCATCCCTGCAGGTTGAAGCGTCGAAGCCCAGTTGATATCCGAAATGTTCCGACGCAGAAAGTCGAACTAAATTGGCATCTGATCTGATCAACAATTCGAAATGGCTTTATGAGAGTGCAAGAGTGTAGGGATGGGAGAGTGCGCATGAGGATTCTCGATTGCATCTAAATCCTGAGCGCTGGTTAATGAAATTGATTTCGCTGGCTCCACCTAGTTTTGGTGCATCAGGAGCCTGTAGGCTCTGCAAGTTGGATTCTCTCTCTTTTGGTGGAACAAGACTTGAGTGTTCTTCAAGCTGGATCTTTGGTAACAGGAGGAAAGGAGAAGTGACAAAGCAGGAACAAACAAAGCAAAGATATTACTGTGGCTTTGTCCTGAGAATCCTATCAAATCAAATTTGACATATTTGCCTGTCTGAAGAATCAAACGGCGCACTCGGTTATGTTATTTAGCACGAGAAGAATATTTTTCAATAAATATTTCATTTAATTTGTGAAAAATGATTGATTGAGAAAATGTTTTTTCTAAAATGATTATTTATATTGTTTATAAAAACGATTAAATGAAAAATCTTTTTATTATCTACGAAAATGCATTAAACATACATTATTATTGATAATATTCATTGATCAATTATTTTAAGTTATAAAAGCGATTATTTTTAGGAAAGTATTTTCCATATTATCATTCTTTGCAAAACAAATTGACCCAAGATACATTACTAATCAAACTTCACAAATTCATGCACCAAAATATCGTATTCTTTCATTGTCCAATAATTTCAATTTCGAATTCAATCACTTGACCGGCTTTCAAATTGTTAGTTTATCAACAGGCCAATTTTTATATGCCATGACTTGAAATGATGAATAATTGTAACACGAGGCACCCTCGCAAAAGTTTTCTTCACTCGTACAGAGTTAGCCTATAGAATCATGAAGCAAATTAGAGTGCGGAAAACTCCAGATTTTAAAAGCATTTTTCAAAAAATAATAACTTATTATCGCTTACAAAAATTAAAGGGAAAATTCTAAAAAGGGTTTTAAGTGCTCTCATTTTCTTAAATAAATGTCCGAAGTGAATATTATTTCAAATAATGGCTTGATTTTTTGATGATCAATGACATTTTCGTCATTTATCATTTTTTCTTTTTCCTTTTTTCTCTCATTTTCTAGTTCTTCTTTTTCATCATTGCCAATGGCCGGACAGAAGATTGGGCAACGGTCGCCCTCGCTCAATCTAGCGAGGGTTGTTCTCGCGACCATCCGCGAGGTCAGCTGACCTTGCCAAATTTGGCGAGGGTCAGCCTCGCTTAGGGCCAGCGGGGCTTGATGATCCTCGCTTTAGAGTCTTACCTGAAGAACCCACCTTCCGATCAAATTGCGTTCCCATTGTTCTCCCCATTTCTCGATTGGAGGGAGTTTTTGGCTTTGATGAAGCAGGGGAGATCGAGCGTGTGAGTTTCAACTCCTCGGTCTCCAGCCATCCCTCGCTAAATTTGGCGAGGTCGGCTTCGCTCGCGGCTGGCCAGGGCCGACCTCTCGAATGGTTGTGAGGGGTTGCTGTGACATCCTATATTAACTCATAAATGTATTGTCCGTTTTTGCTCGTCTCATACCGAACCTCACGATTTTATCCTTTGGTGTGCGGGCATGCACTTTCTCAGGAGGTTATCCATCATGGTAGTGCTATAGCCTAGGCTCGCTTAATTTTGAAGTTCCAAAACAAAGCTTGCCATCACATTAAAAGGCGCATCCGTGAATTAATTTCAGTTTTCACATATATATCCCATAATCGCTCTTCTCCTATTTGGTGTATAATTTGGTTCATTCTTGTCCTTTTTGCCATCCTATAAGCTTGTTAAGAGTCGCTCTTTGTCCAGGCCCTCTGGCCTCATTAGCCCCATCGGACTAGATCGTTATAGGCCCACTAGTTTTCGCCTAGTTCGTCCCCGAATCACACACCTACTTAAAGGAGTCTCACTCTAATACTAAAACCGACGAGGATGTTGCATCCTGACTCTCGAGCATGCAACAATTCCTTATCCTTGCGGTCATTTGATTATGACGTCCAAGGACGTGTTGTCTAGTGTGACGGCCAGTGGGGTTGGGTACTTTAGGAGAGTGCTGGTACCGCCGGTACGCGGGGAGAAGAGATGGCAGTGCATTCGCACCTCGGTCCTCGGACGTGCATAGGGAGAGGGCACGTCTCCTATCCTACATCACTTAGAGGGAGTCCTGGACTAATTTATAATGCTTGGGTTCTTTACTTTGTGTAAATCATTTTAAAATTGTGAGTATTTCATAGTGGTAGCCCTTGAGTCCTTAAAACGGTCTTCTCTAGAGCCCTCTATGGGCTAGTAAGTCGGCCGCTGGCGATGAAAAAGAAGAACTAGAAAAAAAGGAAAGAAAAAAAAGAAAAAAATGATAAATGATGAAAATGCTATTGATTAGTTGGAAAATTTGGTCAAACGATGACTAACGAGATCAAGTCCTTATTTAAAACAACCATGGTCATTTAAGGCATTTATTTGAAATAGCCATGGTCATTTCAAGTCAATGTTCGAAATAAAATCAATTTCAGACCCTTGTTTGAGAAAATGAAGGCAGTTGAAGTACTTTTTCGGAATTTTCTAAAAAATAAATGAATTCACAAAATGTTTTCTTCACTCACGGAAATTATTAAACATATTTTATTATATTAAAAATATTTTTATCAATTTTTTAAGGATAATTTTCTAAAAATAAACGAATTCACAAAATGTTTTCTTCACTCACGGAAATTATTAAACATATAATGTTATTATATTAAAAATATTTTTTTTCAATTTTTTAAGCGATATAACCAACGTTATTTTAAAGACGTTTTTCAAATTTCGAGTGCTTACGATTTCGTTCAACCAATCCAGGAAACTGCCAAGCACTACCTTGGAAATCAGTCTCTCTCTCTCTCTCTCCCTCTCTTTTCGTCAAACTCCTCCACTATGAGACTATAAGACACCTTCATCGGTTGCTGAACTCGGACTCGGACTCGGACTCGAGCACGAACTCAGTTGCAGAGAATGGAAGCGAGACCTCAACGCCAAGCAAAAGCCGACGACGATCATCGATGGGCCGAGCAAGAAAATGAAGAGCGAGAAGTAGTAGAAGAAGATGAAGGAAAGCGCCGAATCTCCACCGCACCGCCGCCTTCTTCGTCCCGCGCCGAACCCAGGCCCGAACCCTCAACGCCGCCGCCGCCGCTGCCATGCCCCGGAGGCGGCGAGCTTCCGTCCCCGATGCCGTCGCCGCTCCACCCGGTCGATTCGCCCTCCAACTCCTCTCTCTGCTCCGACCTCAGCACCATCAGCCGCTTATCCTCCCCGCGGGACGACGAACGCGGCCAATCGCCCCCGCCTGCCGTCTCACCCGCGTACCCGGATTCTCCGCCGCAACTGCAGCCGCTCCCGCTGGTGCCGGCGGTGGCGGTCTCTGTGAAGCGGTCGGTGAGGGACGGCCTGGGCCCGCTGACCGTGGTGGATCCGGGTGCTGAGAGCGCGCAGGTCAAGCAAGAAAGCGGCGCCGAAGCCGAAGCCGAAGCCGAAGCCGAAGCCGAAGCCGAAGCCGGAGCCGGAGCCGGAGCCGAAGCCGGAGCCCGAGCCGGCGCCGGAGCCGCCTTCGCTGGGGACGGCGGCGGAGGAGGCGGCGGGAGTGGGAGGGCGAGGGTGAGGCCGAACTTGTCGATACTGAGGAGGGCTAGGAGAGAGAGGATGGTGAGGAGGGCACTGTTGGTGCTGAGAGTGTGTGGGCTCGTGTCGTGCTTGGTGTCTTTCTCTGTCATGGTGGCTGATAAGAACCAGGGTTGGGCTCTTGATTCTTTCTACCGGTACAGGGAGTTCAGGTTTGATCTCATTCCATTTAACAACACTCTTCAAATTTTAAAGGTTCCATTTTCTCATTTTGTCAGTCTTCTTAGATTGATGTTTCTGTGAATTTGCAAACTCCCAACTGAAAGCTCATGATCTTATGTGACTTTGCTGATCCAGAAAGTAATTTCCAAGGTTTCTGAGGCCATTCTTATGTTGCTTTTTCTGTTCCTTCATTTGTTGTTTGGCTTTTGGGGTTGGTGAGATGATTTTGGGTAGTTGGAAAGATCACAATGATGATACCTTCCGGTAAATTCTTACATTATGCAGGTACATAGTAGTGGTGAATGCGATCGGGTTTGTGTATTCAGGGCTGCAAGCTTGTGATGTTTCTTATTTCTCAGCCACCGGAAAGAGTGTTGCTCGGTTCCGTCTCCGGCAATACCTGGACTTCTTCCTGGATCAGGTGAACCTTCTGTTCTTTTCCACCATCTTCCTTTCCCGGAAAGTGCGTTTCTCAGTGGCCCACATTTTGTCATATGTGATTAGATGATGTTACTCTCTTTGGATGTGTGATTTGATCATCATAGATGGGGCCTTCAATAAATTTTAGTTGGTAGAGATAGGAATTGCGCTTGGGGGTTAAAGTTTGTGTATCATTTGCTTTTGGTCCCCATTTCATCGAATTCACTGGCACTATTCTTTCTAACTTTTTCCTACCTTTCTTAATTGATAGATGCTGCCTTTTGCCGGCCATCCTTTTTTCTCTCTTCTGTGTGTATTGCAGCTTGAGAAAGTTGATCTTTTCTAAAATAAAACGAATAAGACTTTTGGCAGGGTGTGATGGGATGTCCATTGTCAAGTGAATGGGGCAGAGTCAGCAGGTCATTGGACAAGTGTGATTTTCTCTGGTTAGATTAATCTGTCTTAGTGGTTTAGAAGGAAAAAGTTAGATCCTGCCATCAGTGGTCCCAAGATAACCAGCAAAGCTTTGTTAGGAAAAGTAGAGTTCACTCTATACCTATCGTAGTTGAGAAAACCACAAATTTATGCAGTAAACTTGTGGGGTCTCATCACACTCCTTTTTTAATGATCCAGTATAGATTTCATCATTTCATTAACCTTGCTTAATTTTGGTCCATGAGATTGAATTTGTAAAAGGGAAAAGAAGAAAATATTCTCCTATCTTGATAGGTGATATTCTGTGCTGTGAATCCTGTAACAGCACTTTCTGCTTTCGATGGAATATTTCACAGCTGGTAAATTGAACTTTCTGAGCGAATAAAAAAAATGTCAGCATCTCTCTCATGTCTTATTTCATTTTGAGCCTTTGGCAGAATCCTGGTTTTCAACTCTTTCCTCTCAGGGGCTCTTGCATGTCTTGCCTTGAGGATGTAGGTGTCAAACAAATTCAGTGTACTATCTTTGGAGACATATTGGAGAACTGGTCTTTGTAAAAAGATTTTTGAACAAATAATCTTGGACTATGAATATTTATCTACTAATACACTGAATAAAGTCACCAAAAATATACCTGCATATGTGCAATATGTGAATAACTTTTCACTCTGTGTGTACTAAATAAAAATCCTTCAATTTATTCAGTCACTTAGAGATATTAGCTCCTCGACTAACAAATGCTGTGTTCAAACGTGTATAAAATGAAAGCGTACAGAATATATATGGCCATTGGCCTTCAACTCCGGTCAAGTGTGATTTATCATTCAAAAACACTTGATTCGACATAGGGTAAAAACAATGGCAGTGAGGTGACACAAGCTAACTGGATCGAAAAGGGAACAGAATTCCCCTCGACAGTACAGATTGATGCTATAATGCATTTGAAACTTTCCATGTTCTCATGATTGGAATATTTCATGTCATCCTCAATTCAAGCTTTGTGGGAACTGCAGGTAATGAGTTATCTGCTGTTATCGGCATCATCATCAGCCGCAACAAGAGTCGATGACTGGGAATCGAACTGGGGAGAGGATAAGTTCCCACAGATGGCAACTGCATCTGTGGCTCTCTCCATCCTGGCTTTCATGGCCTTTGCTCTCTGCTCCATCATCTCCGGTTACACGCTTTGTACCCTCCGTTCCTTGTAATCGATCAAGACAGATGAATGACCTGCCTACTTTTTATATTTCTTTGGTTGTTCAATTTCCTGTGTATGTATGTATTTGATCTACTCAATGCATTTTCGATGCAATATATCAATTGTGTAGATCAGCCAGACGGAGGATTTCACTGTTTGATCAAAATGGTTGCGAGAGGAAAAGAGTGAATGTGATCGGTCACTGAAATTTTGCCCGATGCAGGTGAGTGTTGTGATTATAAAGTCCTTGGATGATCAATTTCAACAAATTTGAGGCTGTCATAACAATCCCATCATCCCATCGCTTGGTACCATCATGGGATGGTTGGCTCACTGCATCCGGTGATTGATTGAGAAGATCAATGTAGAGGGAGTCTTGTTAGGAATCTGTCACCATTGAAGCTTAAGGTTTATTCAGGAACGACATGCTTTTAACATCGAACTGCAAGTATGTTAAACCATACGAGACTTTTAAGGTAAATGTAGCAAGGACTTATAGGGAAATTATAATTATTGAGGACAATTACTAATCATAATTACCATCATTTGCAACAGTTCGAGATATTTTATTCTGCCATTGGTTTAGTGCTGAGTATTAGCATATTCACTATACAAACATAAACCTGAATTACTAATTACAGGTTGCAAACGAGATGTAATTACAAGTGAGTTAATGCCCATAATGTTAAATTACTACCGTTTGACTTCTAAGAGCCATGGCATTGAGTCTCCGACATGTGTGTCGAACCATTTAAGGTTGACGCTGTCCATCCCTTTCTACACACAATATTGAGGAATCGCTTCAAATTCCCCCACGAAACCAAGCAGTGTGTTTTTCTTCGTCTTGTTTGGCACAATATATTCAACAGGAAAAGTAACAAAAGAAAAAGTCCTAAACCTTTTCCTATTGTTACCCATTCATTCCATCGTGTCAATTTAGACCGAAAATTATTGACGTGGATATTTAAATAATTTTTAAATAATTTTATATCTTTTAATAATTTTTCATAGAGTGAATATGAGAAAAAATAAAAGAAAAAAGAAAAAAAGAAAAAAATGAAAATTTCAGAAAAAAATATGAAAAATTGTAAAATTTGTCTACGTGCCATGTAGGATGGGCTGAATTGATATTAATGTGAAAATTTGATGACTAAATTAGTCAAATTGAAAGATTTATAACTAAATTGATACAAATACAATAAGTTTAAGATTTTTTCGATAATTTTTTTCATTTTCAACTTGTCAGCCCGTGACAAAAAGAAGAAGAAGAAGAAGAAAAGCTTGTCAACCCTTTCTGGTTTTGCATCTGCGATGACAGTTTCTCTGTCATGAAATCATCATATATGTCATTAGCGTCCTAGGGAGCTTGTAATCATCGCACTTCATAAAGCAAACGAATTCCTCACCCTCTTGTATGCTTAAACTCGAGATAGATCGAACGGAGAGATCCTAGAGAAAGAAAAAAAACTTCATCCTCCTGGTTGATCCATTCTTCTTCATGGCCGCGAATTTCGTCATTCCGACTAAAATGAAGGCTTGGGTGTATCGTGAACATGGAGACGTTGCCAGTGTGTTGAGATTGGACCCGGAATTCGAGGTCCCCAAAGTGCAAGAAAGCCCGGTCCTGGTTAAAGTCCTCGCCGCGGCGCTCAATCCGGTTGACACCATGAGAGTGAATGCGGTTTACCAGCTCCCGCACTTTCCTTTACCGCTAATTTGGTTGATATTTTAGATGGAATGTATCGTCTCTTTCTTTCCTTATAACATGCATTATTGACATTATGCCCCACCTGTTTGCATTAGGCCGTGCCGGGCTACGATCTCAATGGGATTGTGGTGAAGGTGGGTCGCGACGTGAAGAAGCTGAAGGTCGGAGAAGAGGTACGTGGATTTACGTTGCACGCCTCGAACGGGACGCTGGCTGAGTACACAGCCGTGGAAGAGTCACTCTTGGCCTTGAAGCCCAAGAAGCTGAGTTTCGAGGAGGCTGCTTCTTTGCCGTTGGTCCTTCAGACTGCCTATGGAGGCCTCGAAAGAGTTGGCCTATCTCCCGGCAATTCCCTCCTTGTCTTGGGTGGTGCTGGTGTTGTCGGCACGCTCGTGATACAGGTACCATTTCGTTTCCTTCTCTGTTTTCTCGAAAATCATGTTTTACGAATCGCATCAAACTTCACGCGAGACCCACTCAATATGACGACTCTACTTCTACCATTTTTTTTTTGTGGGATTTGACATATTTGCTTTTGGTTGGTCCAATTGCACAGCTGGCTAAGGAAGTTTTTGGTGCATCAAGAGTAGCAGCTACACGTAGCACTGGGAAGCTAGATTTGTTGAAGAGTTTGGGCGCTGAGCTGGCCATTGACTAAACCAAGGTCAACTTTGAAGACCTCCCAGAAAAGTTCGATGCGGTCTATGTCGCAATTGGTAAGTAAAAGGACACAAATGAAACCTTGATGTTTTTCACGTCCCATATTATATAGTTGTGTATGCATGACATTACTATTTGGATGCCATGCAATTTTCTTTGTTCATTGACAACCGATTCGCTAAAAATGTCCATTATCATGGATAAGATTTCCCAGGTGATCAGTAACTTTTTTGATGAGGAACTGTTCCGCGCCGGGCTTGACAATTAATGTTCCTAATGTGTAGGCCAAAGTGAGCGGGCACTGAAGGCTATAAAGCCAGAAGGGAGCGTGGTGACGATTGGAGAACATGGGAAGACAAAACCACAGCCGGCTTTTTCCTTCGTAGCAACATCGGACGGTTCGACATCGGAGAAGTTGAAGCCCTTCTAGGAGAGTGGGAAGGTGAAGCCGGTGATTGATACCAAGGGCCCGTTCCCATTTTCACAGGCCATTGAGGCCTTCTCGCATCTTCAATCCGCCGGGCAGCTGGAAAAGTCGTGATCCATCCCATCCCGTGAAACACACACGGGAAGGAAGTAGGGCATTCACATGGATCTGCCTTAATCACAAGTACTTGATTTGTAGATGACGGTGCTTATTGTTGTCTCTGTATATTTAGCTTCTCTGTAAACTAGCTTCTACGTCTGGAGTTAGTGCGATGGGAGGTTTCAACTTTCCTAGTCTGCATATTGTGCCTTTGTTGTTGAAAGTGATGGTGATATATTGGCCAACTGAAAAAGAAAAATGACGATGACGATGACGATGATGATGATTGATTCCAATCATATTCAGAACGACTATAACGGTGGTAGCTAGCTGTCGGTGAATTCAGATGGCTCAATCATAAAGAAGTTGAAGCCCTGCTTTACGGAGTGGGAGACTGAAGCCAGTGAGTGATCCCAAAGCCCCATTGCCATTATAACATTTAATGCTCTTTTCTTTCCCGTCAGTGGGAGTCTGTAACTCTTAAGTCTCGAATTGGTTACTGTTTCACCAAAAAGTGTCGACAAAGCATCTTTCAGGATGTCGATCAATGTGGAAATTGATAAAGGATGTGAAGGGTCATTTGTTGATTCTTAAATAGGAAGCATGGATTGACGAGAAAATTAAAGGTACATACATTGCAGATAATCATAGTTAATCATATAAAAGAGTAATAGAATGTAAAGATAACAAGAAGATAAAATTGAATAAATGGTGTTTATTGATTGATTGACGGTCCTTTACTTGAATTACAATTCTAATATTTATATATACCTAGTGGTCAACAACAATTATAGAAAAGCAAATAGCATTCTACTTGAGTTCTAAAATTCAGCAACACGTATTTACAAATGGTTACTAAAGACCTACTACTTGATGATCATGGCCTCATCACTCGCCCAAGGCCAACAGTTTCTTTGCAGTTTGCAACCCATCTTCCTAACAGTTATAACAACCCATGTTTCTCGGTCATTATCATTAGTAGATTTTGAGATTCACAGCTCTACGAACTGGTGATCGTGCTGGCTTCAAGATAAGCCAAACCAAAAAGAAACTAGGCTAATCCAATTAAACAAGAAGAACCCTCAGGTTCAACACCATCATCACTCGGACCCATCGGACTCAAGCTCCGTCGGGTCGATCACTGGAGGAGCGGGGGCAGGATCCTCCATTGCGGGTACGCCATTCTAGGGGCCTGAAAATGGTTAACCACGACGGGTTGAGATAAAATCTCAGCGAGTTCTTCCCCTAAGCCTTGGTTAGTACGCCAACTCAACCCGGGGTATCTCTCCGAGAACCACCCCTCACTCAACCCAACAACGGACAGCCAAAACCAAACAACGGCCAACAACGATGACGGGGCAACCAACAATCATACGTCGGTTCGCATGCAACCTTACCCGGTATGCCATACCACGCACGTCAAATCGCATACGATGCAAGCAAGGCACATGGCCGTCGATGATACTGATTCATCAATCACATGCGAATCGCGTCACAAGCGATCTCACCTGGCCATTGCCACACCCCGCACGATCAAGTCAACTCATGCGTGCGTACCATAAATCATCACGATCATCACGACACTAAGAGCATGCGAATAATCGAGCATCTCACACAACTTTCTCATGTCTCACACTCACACATGCTCCGATTATTAACGCCCCCTAAAGCCAACGGCACAACCTTATGGTTGGCGGTTCCGAAACCAGGCCGTCCTCTTTACCTCGAGGCACGGCGACGTCAATGGCTCACTCCCAAGACGGCATTCCCGAAGGAGCACAAGACCCACTACCGCCCTGCCGGTCACGCTGCGCGGAGGCCGGGACCCGCCCCCATACCGCGATCCCACATAGAACCCCTCCCTCGTCGGGCATCCGAAAGTCGGGCGACCCATCGGCCACGGCACAACCCCATAGGGATTGGCGGTCTTCCAAACCCAACGCCGGTTCTCTCATTTAATGTGATCATGCAACACCTCATCAAGCAATCCATTTATATCTTTGCTCTGTCGTGAATGCAACATCACTCATGCTCATGCGATATGCCATTTCAGATAACCCACGCAACATGTCATGCGATCTCACTTGACAATTTCCAAAATTCAATTCAACCAACACTCAATCACGCATTTCATCAATATTCACGAGCATAATTAACAATCGGCACTCCAATTAATCACAACAATCAAGAGCACATCAAAATAAGACTAAATTTAGCTTCTGGATGAACAGTGCGTGAACAGTAATTCGTGAATGTAATATGTGAACAATGTCAATCCGTGAACGGTGATTAGTGAACGATGTCAATCCGCGGAACAAATTTGTGAACAGTGATTTTTCCGAAATTCAATTAATTAAAACATTTAATCCAGAAATTAAACAAAACATTAATTAAAACAATTAATCAATTCAATTAAATCAAATCATGCTTAATTAATCACAAAAAACACATAACCCTCATTTAAGCAATAATTAAGCACAATTAGCAAAATTAAGCTAATCTAATCCTAACCATCTATCTAACCACCTATCTTAGGGCTAATAAGCTCTACGAACTGGTGATCGTGCTGGCTTCAAGATTGAATGGGTCGTTATGATATTAGCCGAAACTATTGGTCTCATGACTTCAACACTTATCTCGCTCTGGATTGGTCAATTCTCGCTTCATCTTTGGTTCTTTTATCGACTGAGTTAAGTTTCACTTACTGCCATTTTGTGGCTCAACACTTAGTAATTTACTCATATACTGCCAGTCGACAACTCCCCATCTCCTTTGTCATTTTAGTAGTTGCTGATCAAAATGACTTAGCAAATTTTACCTTAGCCATGTCTTATTCTGTCTTCCCCAGTCCGAGTTGACAAGCAAGGATTTGGACAACTTCTGGCGTCAACATAAACATAAGTTTCCCACCGTGGTTTACTGCATGTCTGCATTGTTCAACATTTGGCTAAGGTAGGACATCGCTCGGTCTTTGCCTTCATCATTCTTTTATGCCAGTATTCTCCCAATAGTCGTATCTGCTGCCTGACAAGTATAATTTTAATGGCCGACCTGCTATGGGTGGCATTAACACAGGATGATTATTCAATAATTTTCGATCTGATCAAAGGCAAACCGTCGTTTTTCCTCCATACGTATTGCTTGTTATTTTTCAACTTAAGTAAAGGAGAATAATCATATACTTACCAGACAAATTAGTAATATACTGATGCAAAAGATTAATTTTTCCAATGATCATCTATGATCATTTTTTATTCATTGGGGTGGTAATTCTAGAGTTGCCCTAGTCTTAATTTTATATACTTTAATTCCTTTTTGATTGACAAGAAATCTTAGGAAATTACCAGCTTTACTTCAAAGGCACACTTTAGAGATTCATTTTTAAGGAATATTTTCTCATCCTAGTAAAATTATGCTCAAGATAGTTGAGATAACTTATCTTGTTAGACTTAACGATGACATCATTGTATTTGCTAATCTTATTGTGGAATATAAAATTCATCACCCTTGAGGTAACTCCAACGTTCTTCAGGCAAGGGCATGACCACCCATTCAAATGTGCCAATAGCTCCTCGACATCTGAATGCCGTTTTGGGTACATCTAACTTTGCCATAAAAATCTGATTGTGTCCTGAATGCGCATTAATCAGAGAAAGCATTTTGTTTCTTGAAGCAAAATCGACGAGCATGTCGGCATTTTTTGGTTTTGCTGGGTCGAGGTGTCTAATATCGATGCATATTCTAAACTTTCCATTCTTTTTTTACAAGTACTGTATTGGACAACCATTCGACATATCTGGTTGGCCTTGTGAAGCATGCCTTCACCGTTTGATTTCTTCTTTGATTTTTAAAACTTCCTCCGGGGCATATCTTCTTGGAGGTTGTTTATATAGGCTAACCCCTTCTTTGATCAGTAGCCTATGTTCGACGAAACTCCTCTCTCAACACAGCATCTAGTCCCATGCAAGGAAAACTCTTTACTTATTGCGTAAAACAACCAATCTATCTTTGAATTCTTCATCCAGTAGTGCACTTACATAGATTAATTGTCATTGAGTCCTGTCGCCAATGTTGACTTCGATTAGCGGGTCTTGCGCCTACATGATCTTGTCATCTTCTAAAGACGTCCGTTGAACTCGATATGCAGTCCGCGACGTTCAGAGATTGACTATCTTCATCTGCCAGGTAGGAGGAGTACCTTTCAGTCAAATCTTCCAACATTATTATACTTCATTTCCATTGAGCGAGTCTATTTACCTCGCGCCCATCCCTTTTGTCTCGGAATCCATTCAACACCTTTCTTGGTTAGGCAACAAAAAGCCAGACCTGTTAAATCGGCTTTTGGAGGTTCCGCGACACGAGTCGTCGACTAACTTCGGAGGTGATCAACCAACATCAGCCCTCTAAATTGCTTTGATCTAAAACTCTGAAAGCAGCCCATATAGAAAATTAATTAATTAATTAATTATTTTTGAATGAGATTTATATCAAGAAGTGAGATGATTTGCCGCGCTTGATATAAAGTAAAATTTACCCTGCTGACCTATTGACCGAAAGTTACACTATAAACTAAATATTCCAGGCAAAAAAATTTAATAAGTTTTATTTTTTAAGTAATTAAATGGATTGACTTCTAACGAGCCATTGCATTGGGCCTCCGACATTTGTGTCCAACCATGTGAGGTTGACGCTGTTGATCACTTTCTACACAAAGTACAATTTTTAGAAATCGCTTCGTATTTCCCCACGTGACCAAGTTGTGTGTTTTTCTTTGTCTTTGTCTGGCACGTCATTTTCAGTAGGAAAACTAAAAAAAAAAAAAATCCTACGAACATTGATATCAATTCGACTTATCAAGTCAATTTAAATTAAAAATTATTGATGTGGATAAATTTTATAATTTTTAATTTTTTTGAATGCCTAGGCCATCGCTCTTATTAGTCATGATGAAACAATAAAATAAAAAACAAAATAAAAAATTTAGAAAATATTTAAAAATTGTAAAATTTATTTACGTTAGAACCAGTGATGTCGCGTACGATGGTGGCATCCAAATCAATTATTTCCAAATTTAGAAAATGTTTAAAAATTGTAAAATTTATTTATGTTAGAACCGGTGATGTCACATACGACGGCGGCATCCAAATCAATTATTTCCAAATTTAGAAAATATTTAAAAATTGTAAAATTTATTTATGTTAGAACCGGTGATGTCACATAGGACGGTCGTCGGCATCCAAATCAATTATTTCCAAATTTAGAAAGTATTTAAGAATTATAAAAATTATTTATGTTAGAACCGGTAATGTCACATAGGACGGCTGGCCAGCATCCAAATCAATTATTTCCAAATTTAGAAAATATTTAAGAATTATAAAGTTAGAATCAGTGAGTCACATAGGACGGCCGGCATCCAAATCAATTATTTTCAATCTATATTAGTTGGATTGATTGAATTAATATTAATATCTTTGGTACTTTTTCCCAAGTTTTTTATTTGTCAAATAGGGTTGACAGGTAGATAAAACAACTTGTCCACCCTATTCGACAAATAAAAAACTTGTCAACTGGCCTCCGTTATGAAGTCATGGTGCACGTCACTGGCCTCCTTTGGAGCTTATAAGTAATGGCACCGTATGCTTGGAGCTTGAGATAGATCGACCGAGAGATCCCAGAGGAAAAAGAAAATTTCCTGATACCACTGATCCCTTCTTTTCCGATGGCTGCAAATTTCGTCATTCCGGCTAAAATGAAGGCTTGGGTGTATCGCGAGCACGGAAACGCCGCAGACGTGTTGGGATTGGACCCGGAACTCGAGGTCCCCGAAGTGCAAGAAGGCCAGGTGCTGGTTAAAGTCCTCGCCGCGGCGCTCAATCAGGTCGACGCTATGAGAGTGAATGGGCTTTTCCAGCTCCCGGGCTTTTCTTTACCGGTAATTTGGTCGATAGTTTTACATGGACTGCATCGTCGCTTCTTCTTTTTTCCTTATAACATGTATTATTAACGTTATGCTCTGCCTTTTTGCATGGTTAGGCTGTGCCGGGCTACGATCTCGCCGGCGTTGTGGTGAAGGTGGGTCACGAAGTGAAGGAGCTCAAGGTCGGGGACGAGGTATATGGATATATGTGGCACGCCAAGAAAGCCGGGACGCTGGCTGAGTACGCTGCTGTGGAAGAGTCGGTCTTGGCTTTGAAGCCCAAGAAGCTGAGTTTCGAGGAGGCCGCTTCTCTGCCGGTGGTGATTCAGACTGCCTATGGAGGCCTTGAAAAAGCTGGCCTCTCTCCCGGCAAGTCCCTCCTTGTCCTGGGCGGTGCCGGCGGTGTTGGCACACTCGCAATACAGGTGCTTGTTTTATTTCCTTCTCTGTTTTCTCGTAAATCATGTCTATCGGATCTCATCAGCTTCCCATGAGACCACTTGATATGAGGACTCTTCTTCTACCACTTTTTATTTTTATTTTCTTGGTGATGTTTTCACTCTTTTTTTTTGGGTTGTTCGAATTGCACAGCTTGGAAAGGAAGTATTTGGTGCATCAAGAGTAGCGGCTACATCTAGCACTAGGAAGCTAGATTTGTTGAAGAGTTTGGGAGCTGATCTGGCCATTGACTACACCAAGGTCAACTTTGAAGACCTCCCAGAAAAATTTGATGTTGTCTATGATGCAGTTGGTAAGTGAAAGAACATAAATGAAAACTTGTTGTGTATGCATGACAGTACCATCTGAATGCTGTGCAAGTATATTTGTTCACCAACAAGCGATTTGCCAAAAATGTCCATTTTCGTTGATAAGATTTTCCGTGCGATTAGTAGCTTTCTCGACGAGGAACCGTTTGGCGCCAGGCTTAACAATTAATGTTCCTATTGTGTAGGGCCAAGTGAGCGGGCAGTGAAGGCTGTGAAGCCAGGAGGGAGCGTCGTGACGATTGTAGAACATAACAAGGCATTACCACCGCCTGCTTTCTCTTATGCGGCAACTTCGGACTGTTCAACCTTGGAGAAGTTGAAGCCCTTCTTGGAGAGTGGGAAGGTGAAGCCGATGATCGATCCCAAGAGCCCATTCCCATTTTCTCAGGCCACTGAGGCCTTCTCGTATCTTCAAACTGGCCGGGCAACTGGAAAAGTCGTGATCCACCCTATCTCATGAAACACCAACGAGAAAGAAATAAAGCGTCCACATGGATCTGCCTTAATTACGAGTGCTTGTTTTTGTCTCAGTATATCCAACTTCTCTTTGTAAATTAGTATCTACATGGTGCGGTGAGAGTTGAGCGTGATGGAAGTTCTCAATTTTCCAAGTCTCCGTATTGTTCCTATGTTGCCAAAAGTAAATTTCGATGGTGATATATCGGACTTCCTCCTAGCTTTATAGCCCTAACTGCCCTCATTTTACTCTACATGTCAGAAAAAACGAAACGTTGACCAATGGCATATATATTGACCCAAAAATGGTATCGTAATCATTTCTCTTTTCCAATCGGCCAACATAATTGCAAGGATAGTCAGATATATAACCATCAAAATTTACTTTTGACAACGAAGTCACACTACAGAGACTAGGAAAGTTGAAAGCTTCCATCACACTGACTCTAACCGCGCTATGTAAAAATTAGTATACAATGAGAAGCTAAATATACAGACAGACAGACAATTACCATCGACTCCTAATCAAGGACTCACGATTAAGACAGATCTATGTGGGCGCTTTATTTCTTTCTCGTGTGAGGTTCACGGGATGGGGTGGATCACGACTTTTCCAGCTGCCCGACCGGTTTGAAGATACGAGAAGGCCTCAATGGCCTGTGTAAATGGGAACGGGCTCTTGGGATCAATCACCGGCTTCACCTTCCTGCTCTCCAAGAAGGGATTCAACTTCTCCAAGGTTGAACCGTCCGATGTTCCTATGAAGGAGAAAGCGGGAGGGGGTAATGTCTTGTTATGTTCTGCAATCGTCACCACGCTTCCTCCTGGCTTCACAGCCTTCACTGCCCGCTCACTTTGCCCTGCACATTAGGAATGTTAATTGTTTAGCTTGGCGCCTAACGATTTGTAGTCGAGAAAGTAGCTAATCGCATAGAAAATCTTAAATCGGCGAAAATGGGCATTTGTAGCAAATGTATTACTGGTGTGAAAAAGAAACTTGCATAGCATCCAGATGGATAGGTCACGCATGCACAATTAACTAATATGAAACGCCAAAAGCACCTAGGTTTCATTTATGTTCTTTCACTTACCAACTGCATCATAGACAACATCGAATTTTTCTGGGAGGTCTTCAAAGTTGACCTTGGTGTAGTCAATGGCCAGATCAGCACCCAAACTCTTCAACAAATCTAGCTTCCCAGTGCTGCATGTAGCTGCTACTCTTGCTGCACCAAAAACTTCCTTACCCAGCTGTGCAGTTGGACCAACCAAAAAAATGTAATCATGTGAAACACCACCAAAAAAAGCCAATGCGATTCGTGAGACATGATTCGGGAGAAAACAGAGAAGAAAACATTACAGTACCTGGATTGCGAGTGTGCCGACACCACCAGCACCACCCAAGACAAGGAGGGACATGCCGGGACAGAGGCCAGCTCTTTCAAGGCCTCCATGGGCAGTCTGAATGGCCAACGGCAAAGAAGCAGCCTCCTCGAAACTCAGCTTCTTGGGCTTCAGAGCCAAGGATGACTCTTTCACGGCCGTGTACTCAGCCAGTGTCCCGTGTTCGTCGGCAATTCCAAAGACCTCGTCCCCAACCTTGAGCTCCTTCACTTTGCGATCCACCTTCACCACAATGCCAGCAAGATCGTAGCCCGGCACGGCCTAATGCAAAAAATTGGGGCATAACGTTAATAAAAAAGAAATTGACCATACGCACTCCATCTAAAATATCAACCAAATTACCGGTAAAGAAAAGCCAGGGAGTTGGAAAACCCCGGTCACTCTATGGGTGTCAATCGGATTGAGTGCTGCGGCGAGGACTTTAACCAGCACCTGGCCTTCTTGCACTTCGGGGACCTCAAGTTCCGGATCCAAGCCCAACACGTCTGCGACGTCTCCGTGCTCGCGATACACCCAAGCCTTCATTTTAGCCGGAATGACGAAATTTGCAGCCATCGGAAAAGAAGGGATCAGTGGTATTAGGAAATTTTCTTTTTCCTCTGGGATCTCTCGGTCGATCTATCTCAAGCTCCAAGCAGACGAGAAGGTGAGGACTTCGTTTGCTTTTATAAAGTGCCAAAGGAGGCCGATGACATATACCATGACTTCATTAACGGAAAAGCTTTGTCATGGATGACGCAAATCCAAAAACGGTTGACAAGCTCAAAAACGTGGGTTCCAATTCAGTCCATCCAACCAACTTAGGTAGAAAATCGCGAGACACCGACCATCCTACGTAGCACCACCGTCTCTAATGTGGATTAATTTTATAATTTTTAAATATTTTCTAAATATTTTATTTTATTTTGTTTTTATTTTATTTTATTGTGGTTGACAAGAGCGATGGCTTGGGCAAGGGATGCAACCCTCGTCAGCCATAATTTACAAAAAGGAAAAAGATAAATATATTCAAAAAAATTAAAATTTATCAACGTTAGTGATTTCCAGCTTAAATTGACTTAGTAAATTGAATTGATATCAACGTGAAAGCTATATGATATATTTTTTTGGGTAATTTTCCTATTGAAAATGTCGTGCCAGACAAAGACAACAAAAAACACACGACATAGTCTTGTGGGGAAATATGAAGCAATTTCTCAAAATTGTACTTGTGTAGAAAGTGATCAACAGCACCAACCTCAAACGGTTTGCCACAAATGTCGAATACCCAATGCAATTGCTTGTTAGTAGGGGTGAGTGGTTCCAGGTTCTTTATAGGTTTTGCCTGAAACTTGGAATTTACACTCGGGTATAGGTTCTTCATTTTTTTAGAACCTGGAACTTACCTGTCAAAATTTAGAACTTGAAACCTACGTTGTTATAAATTCTAGGGTCAATTCTAGGGTTTAACAAATTCCCTTTTTTTTTGTAATGCTTAGAGTGCTATAAGTAGATGTGAGCGGTTTCAATTTCCCTACAAGTTCTACTTAAAACTTGAAACCTACTCGTTGAACGGGGTCTTCATTTTTTAGAACCTAAAACCTACTATGTCACACGTTCCAAGGTCAATTATAGGGTCTACTCATGTTCCACCTATATTATTAATTTAACCATCACTTATTATTACAATTTACCGACTATAACTTATATTAGACACACGAAAAATATCAATTATTAACAAAGTAAAAAAGTCTCAATCATAAAATGAAAGCTTAGACTAGCAATTCGAGATTATACACTCGTCATACACAAAAATTTGTTCTAGGTTCTAAGTTTTACTAACCTAGAATTTGAAATTTACCCATCGAAACAAGTTCTCCAATTTTTGAAACTTAGAACCTATTTTGTATACCTTGAAACTTAAAACCTAACAAGTTTCTATCATTTTGATTCTCAAGTTTCGGATTCTACCTTGGAACCATCCTCACCCCTACTCGTTAGAGGTCAATCCATTTAATTACTTAAAAATATAACTTATTTAATCTTTTTGGCTGGAATATTCTATTTGTCATGTAACTTTCAGCCAAAAGGTTGGCAGGATAAATTTTGCTTTATGTCAAGTGTCGTAAATGATCTCCCTTCTTAATATAAGTCTCTTCATAATTTTTTTATTATTTTCTATATGGGCTGCTTTCAGAGTTTTAGATTAGAGCAATTTAGAGGGAAAATTGCCCAAAAATAACATAAACCTATTATATAATGGTCAATTAAGTCCTAAACACTCAATTGTATCAATTTTGTCTTAAACTTTTGAAAAACTTTCCAATTCAATCTTAAATTTTTCACTTATGTCAATTTAGTCATCTTCTATATATATTTGAAAATTCGTTTTGGGCAAATTGTAAGCCGAATTGAATTTACAAAATCCTTGCTCCAACGCCACAAACAGTCAATCACCTATAATTTATCAACTTAACAACTTCTCAATTTAACTCACCAGCCCATAATTTACAAGATTCGAAATTAGCGCTCGATTTAAAAAAAAAAATTCTGATTCGATGAACATAGGGTGCGAACACTGACCCTTTGCAAAATTGAGGGAATCCGGCTCGTCAAGATGCCTCAAGTGTTCATGAAAAGACAGCCTCTCTTTGCTTTGATATTATGGCCCAGTTATTACAAAACCTGCTTAAGAAAAAATAGGGGTAAGTTCGTACGGCGCTCATTTTAGTGCCAAAACTTTTTTTTCGCTCATTTGAATGCAAATCGGAGTGAAATCGATCACTTGAGTGCCACTTCGCCGAAAAGCTGACGTGTCAACCGGAAAATAATATTTTAATATTTTAATTAATTTTTTTGAATTTTTTTGTTTTTTTTGTTTTATTTTTTTTAAGGCCAGCGAGGGCCATCGTTGACCATCGCCGGCCGCGGAACCCTCGCCCAAATTGGGCGAAGGGGCCCTCGCCGTTGGTCGCGAAGGCTTTGGGTGAGGCCGTCGTAGCCTCCCCGCGGCTGCCGGGGGCCATTGCGGCCTTGCCTAAGGCCAGATCTGGGCAAGGACCGCCTGGCCTTCGCTGTCGCTGTCGCCGTTGCGGGTGAGGCCGTCGACGACCTTGCCGGCCTCACCTAGGGCCTTCGACGGCCTCGCCGGCCTCACCCAAGGCCTTCGCGGCCGACGGCGAGGGGGCCCTCGCCCAATCTGGACGAGAGTTCGGTGGCCGGTGAGGGTCAACGGTGGCCCTTGCCGGCCTTAAAAAAAAAAGAAAAAAGAAAACAATAAAAAGAAAAACAATAAAAAAAATCAAAAAAATTAATTAAAATATTATTTTCTGGCTATCACGTCAGCAATTCGGCGGCCACGTTAGCTTTTCCGGCAAAGTGGCACTCAAGTGATCGATTTCACTCCGATTTGGCACTCAAGTGAGCAAAAAAAGTTTTAAACCAAAACGAGCGCCGTCGAAAGAATATGCACTCTTGGTGTCCCCAACCCCGAAAAAATATTACTAAACTCATGTTTCCTAGGACAGGGTAAATCACAACTTTCCCACTTGCTTTGCTAGCTGAACGTGTGGGAATTCCTCAATGCCCCCATGACAACGGGAAAATGAAAAAAAAAAGGAAAAAGAAAAGAAAATATAAAAAAAAATAATTTTTTTTAAAAATATTAAAATACCTTTAAAAATGTCTATGTTAGTACTAGCCATATCATATAGGACCGATTTCTAATCAAACTTGACTGGATAAACTGAATTGATATAAATATAAAAGGTTTAGAACTCAATAAACAAAAAAGAAGTTCATGATCGAATTGACACAATTGTAATAGATTTATAATTTTTTTTATAATTTTTTCCCCTTTCGTAAGAGATTCAAATTGGAGATATAATTTAACGCTCCATTTGGGGTTTCTTATCTTTTTCTTTGAGCAATTGCTCGTATTTGGATACTCATGTTGCAAACTAAAACAAGTCAGCAAATTCTCGGCCTTCGTATGTTCTCAGAACTTTAACTCATTAAAGTTAAAATTTGTGGAATCTCTCTAAGAGCATCTTGATTCATCGGTTTCCGTTTTTTTATACTTGGCAATATATTAGTCAACCGATTCATTATTGTATTGATACAACCTACCTAAGTCAGCAATCGACACTTCAGGTACTATTATTTAAAATTGAGAATGACCCTGTCCAGACGCAATGGAATAAATTCTTAGCAGCCATTGGATTGACTGCTGACGCTATTAATTACTTTCTGCACAATTAGAATTTTCAGAAATCGCTTCTTAATTCACCACGAGGCCAAAGTCATCTTCGCCTGGCAAAGACAATTTGAACTTGTGGCTTGCCAACCCTTTTTGGTTTGCGTCATCAATGACAGTTTCTCTGTTATAGAGTCATCGTATACGCAATAAGCCTCCTGTGGAGCTTATAACTATCGCGACTTTGTAAAAGCAAATGAAGTCCTCAAACTTTCTTGTATGCTTTGAGGTTGAGATCGATCGACCGAGAGATCCTTGAGAAAAAATACTTTCCTCCTACTCATTGATCCATTCTTTTCCATGGCCATGAATCTCAAGATTCCAACTAAAGTGAAAGCTTGGGCGTATTGCGAGCATGGAGACGTCACCGATGTGTTGAGATTGGACCCAGAACATGAGGTCCCTGAAGTGCAAGAAGGCCAGGTGCTGGTTAAAGTCGTTGCCGCGGCGCTCAATCCAATTGACCACATGAGAGTGAATGGGATTTTCCAGCTCCCGGGCTTCACTTTACCGGTAATTTGGTTAATATTTCACATGGACGGTATAGTCACTTCTGTTTTGTTCCTCATGGCATCAACTGATAATGTTATGCCCTGCTTTTTTGCATGATTAGGCCGTGCCGGGCTACGATCTCGCCGGCATTGTGGTGAAGGTGGGTCGCGAAGTGAAGGAGCTCAAGGTCGGGGATGAGGTATATGGATATATGTGGCACGCCAAGAAAGACGGGACGCTGGCTGAGTACGCGGCCGTGGAAGAGTCGGTCTTGGCTTTGAAGCCCAAGAAGCTGAGTTTCGAGGAGGCCGCTTCTCTGCCCGTGGTGATTCAGACTGCCTATGGAGGCCTTGAAAAAGCTGGCCTCTCTCCCGGCAAGTCCCTCCTTGTCCTGGGCGGTGCCGGCGGTGTCGGCACACTTGCAATACAGGTACTTGTTTTATTTCCTTCTCTGTTTTCTTGTAAATCATGTCTATCGGATCTCATCGGCTTCCCATGAGACCACTTGATATCAGGACCCTTCTTGTACCACTTTTTATTTTTAATTTTTTGGTGATGTTTTCACTCTTTTGTTTTTTTTTTTTGGTTGTTCGAATTGCACAGCTTGGTAAGGAAGTATTTGGTGCATCAAGAGTAGCGGCTACATGTAGCACCAGGAAGCTAGATTTGTTGAAGAGTTTGGGAGCTGATCTGGCCATTGACTACACCAAGGTCAACTTTGAAGACCTCCCAGAAAAATTTGATGTTGTCTATGATGCAGTTGGTAAGTGAAAGAACATAAACGAAACCTTGTTGTGTATGCATGACAGTACCATCTGAATGCTGTGCAAGTTTATTTGTTCACCAACAAGCGATTTGCCAAGAATGTCCATTTTCGTCGATAAGATTTTCCATGCGATTAATAGCTTTCTCGACGAAGAACCGTTTGGCGCCAGGCTTAACAATTAATGTTCCTATTGTGCAGGGCAAAGTAAGCGGGCAGTGAAGGCTGTGAAGCCAGGAGGGAGCGTCGTGACGATTGTAGAACATAACAAGGCATTACCACCGCCTGCTTTCTCTTTTGCGGCAACTTCGGAATGTTCAACCTTGGAGAAGTTGAAGCCCTTCTTGGAGAGTGGGAAGGTGAAGCCGATGATCGATCCCAAGAGCCCATTCCCATTTTCTCAGGCCATTGAGGCCTTCTCGTATCTTCAAACTGGCCGGGCAACTGGAAAAGTCGTGATCCACCCTATCTCATGAAACACCAACGAGAAAGAAATAAAGCGTCCACATGGATCTGCCTTAATTACGAGTGCTTGTTTTTGTCTCAGTATATCCAACTTCTCTTTGTAAATTAGTATCTACATGGTGCGGTGAGAGTTGAGCGTGATGGAAGTTCTCAATTTTCCAAGTCTCCGTATTGTTCCTTTGTTGCCAAAAGTAAATTTCGATGGTGATATGTCGGACTTCCTTCTAGCTTTATAGCCCCAACTGCCCTCATTTTACTCTGCATGTCAGAAAAAACGAAACTTAACCAATGGCATATATTTTGACCCAAAAATGGTATCATAATCATTTCTCTTTTCCAATCGGCCAACATAATTGCAAGGATAGTCAGATATATAACCATCAAAATTTACTTTTGACAACGAAGTCAAGCTACGGAGACTAGGAAAGTTGAAAACTTCCATCACATTGACTCTAACCATGCTATGTAAAAATTAGTATACAATGAGAAGCTAAATAAATAGACAGACAAAGATAATTACCATCGACACCTAATCAAGGACTCACGATTAAGACAGATCTATGTGGGCGCTTTATTTCTTTCTTGTGTGAGGTTCACGGGATGAGGCGGATCACGACTTTTCCAGCTGCCCGACCGGTTTGAAGATGCGAGAAGGCCTCAATGGCCTGTGTTAATGGGAACGGGCTCTTGGGATCAATCACCGGCTTCACCTTCCTGCTCTCCAAGAAGGGATTCAACTTCTCCAAGATTGAACCGTCCGATGTTCCTATGAAGGAGAAAGCGGGAGGGGGTAATGTCTTGTTAAGTTCTACAATCGTCACCACGCTTCCTCCTGGCTTCACAGCCTTCACTGCCCGCTCACTTTGCTCTGCATATTAGGAATGTTAATTGTTTAGCTTGGCGCCTAACAATTTGTAGTCGAGAAGATCTTAATCGGCGAAAATGGGCATTTGTAGCAAATGTATTAGTGGTGTACAAAAGAAACTTGCATAGCATCCAGATGAATAGGTCACGCATACACAATTAACTAAAATGAAACGCCAAAAGCACCGAGGTTTCATTTACGTTCTTTCACTTACCAACTGCATCATAGACAACGTCGAATTTTTCTGGGAGGTCTTCAAAGTTGACCTTGGTGTAGTCAATGGCCAGATCAGCACCCAAACTCTTCAACAAATCTAGCTTCCCAGTGCTGCATGTAGCTGCTACTCTTGCCGCACCAAAAACTTCCTTACCCAGCTGTGCAGTTGGACCAACCAAAAAAATGTAATCATGTGAAACACCACCAAAAAAAGCCAATGCGATTCGTGAGACATGATTCGCGAGAAAACAGAGAAGAAAACATTACAGTACCTGGATTGCGAGTGTGCTGACACCACCAGCACCACCCAAGACAAGGAGGGACATGCCGGGACAGAGGCCAGCTCTTTCAAGGCCTCCATGGGCAGTCTGAATGGCCAACGGCAAAGAAGCAGCCTCCTCGAAACTCATCTTCTTGGGCTTCAGAGCCAAGGATGACTCTTTCACGGCCGTGTACTCAGCCAGTGTCCCGTGTTCGTCGGCAATTCCAAAGACCTCGTCCCCAACCTTGAGCTCCTTCACTTTGCGATCCACCTTCACCACAATGCCAGCAAGATCGTAGCCCGGCACGGCCTAATGCAAAAAATTGGGGCATAACGTTAATAATACATGTTATGAAAAAAAAAAATTTGACCATACGCACTCCATCTAAAATATCAACCAAATTACCGGTAAAGAAAAGCCAGGGAGTTGTAAAACCCCGATCACTCTCCCGGTGTCAATCGGATTGAGTGCTGCGGCGAGGACTTTAACCAGTACCTGGCCTTCTTGCACTTCGGGGACCTCAAGTTCCGGATCCAATCCCAACACGTCTGCGACGTCTCCGTGCTCGCGATACACCCAAGCCTTCATTTTAGCCGGAATGACGAAATTTGCAGCCATCGGAAAAGAAGGGATCAGTGGTATTAGGAAATTTTCTTTTTCCTCTGGGGTCTCTCGGTCGATCTATCTCAAGCTCCAAGCAGACGAGAAGGTGAGGACTTCGTTTGCTTTTATAACGTGGCAAAGGAGGCCGATGACATATACCATGACTTCATTAACGGAGAAGCTTTGTCATGGATGACGCAAAACCAAATTGGGTTGACAAGCAAAAAATGGGGAGAACTACCAAAAGCGGGGGTTCCAATTCAGTCCATCCGACCAACTTAGGTAGAAAATCGTGAGACACTTGCCGTTCTATGTAGCACCACCGGCTCTAACCGGCTCTAACGTGGATAAATTTTACAATTTTTAAATATTTTCTAATTTTTTTATTTTGTTTCTTTTTGTTTTATTTTATTGTGGTTGACGGCAACAATGGCCTGGGCAAGGGATGCAACCCTCGTCGGCCATGATTTACAAAAAATTAAAATAAAAATATATTCAAAAAAATTATAATTTGTCAACGTTAGTGATTTCCAACTTAAATTGACTTGATAAATTGAATTGATATCAATGTGAAAAGCTATATGATATATTTTTTTGGGTAATTTTCCTATTGAAAATGTCGTGCCAGACAAAGACAATAAAAAACACACGACATAGTCTTGTGGGGAAATATGAAGCAATTTCTCAAAATTGTACTTGTGTAAAAAGTGATCAACAGCATCAACCTCAAACGGTTCAACACAAATGTTGAATACCCAATGCAATGGCTTGTTAGTAGGAGTGAGTGGTTCGAGGTTCTTTATAGGTTTTGCCTGAAACTTGGAATCTACACTCGGGTATAGGTTCTTCATTTTTTTAGAACCTGGAACTTACCTGTCAGAATTTAGAACTTGAAACCTACGTTGTTATAAATTCTAGGGTCGATTCTGGGGTTTAACAAATTCCCTTTTTTTTTGTAATGCTTAGAGTGTTATAAGTAGACGTGAGCAGTTTCAATTTCCCTACAAGTTCCACTTGAAACTTGAAACCTACCTGTTGAACGGGGTCTTTATTTTTTGGAACCTAAAATCTACCATGTCACACGTTCCAAGGTCGATTATAGGGTCTACTCATGTTCCACATATATTATTAATTTAACCATCACTTATTACTACAATTTACTGACTATAACTTATATTAGACACACGAAAAATATAAATCATTAACAAAGTAAAAGTTTTAATCATAAAATGAAAGCTCAGACTAGCAATCCTAGATTATACACTCGTCATTGAACGACATACACAAAAACTTGTTCTAGGTTCTAAGTTATAGATTCGAGGTTTTAAGTTTTACAAATTTAGAATTTGAAACCTACCCGTCAAAACATGTTCTCCAATTTTTGAAACTTGGAACCTACTCTGTATACCTTGAAACCTAAAACCTAATAAGTTTCCGTCATTTGGGTTCTCAGGTTTCAGGTTCTACATTGGAACCATCCTCACCCCTACTCGTTAGAGGTCAATCCATTTAATTACTTAAAAAATATAACTTATTTAATTTTTTTGGCTGGCATATTCTATTTGTAATGTAACTTTCGGCCAAAAGGTTGGCAGGATAAATTTTGCTTTATGTCAAGTGTCGTAAATGATCTCCCTTCTTAATATAAGTCTCTTCATAATTTTTTTTTTATTTTCTATATGGGCTGCTTTCAGAGTTTTAGATTAGAGCAATTTAGAGGGAAAATTGCCCAAAAATAACATAAACCTATTATACAACGGTCAATAAAGTCCTAAACATTCAATTGTATCAATTTTGTCATAAAATTTTTCAAAAATTTACCAATTCAATCCAAAAATTTTCAATTATGTCAATTTAGTCATTTTATATATATATATATATATATATATATATATATATATATATATATATATTTGAAAATTTGTTTCCGGCAAACTGTTAGTTGAATCGAGTTTTATAAAATCCTTGCTCCAACACCACAAACAGTCAATCACCTTTAATTTATCAACTTAACTTCTCAATTTAACTCGCCAGCGCATAATTTACAAGATTCGAAATTAGGGCTTGATTTAAAAAAAATATTTCTGATTCGATGAACATAGGGTGCGAACACTTACCCTATGCAAAATTGAGGGAATCCGACTCGTCAAGATGCCTTTAGCGTTCATGAAAAGACAACCTCTCTTTGCTTTGATATTATGGCCCAATTATTACAAAACATGCTTAAGAAAAAATATTACTAAACTCATGTTTCCTAGACAAGGTAAATCACAACTTTCCCACTTGCTTGGCTACCTGAAGTTGTGGGAATTCCTCACTGCCCCATGACAACGGGAACGGGAAAATGAAAAAAGAAGAAGAGGAAAATATAAAAAATTCAAAAAAATTCAAAAAAATTCAAAAAACATTAAAATACCCTTAAAAATGTCCATGTTAGCACTAGCCATCTCATGCAAGGCCGATTTCCAACCAAACTTGATCGGATGAACTGAATTGGTAGAAATATAAAAGTTTAGAACTCAATTAACAAAAATGATGTTCATGACCAAATCGACACAATTGTAATAGATCTCTGATTTTTTTTATAATTTTTTCCCTTTTTGTAAGAGATTCAAATTCAATATATAATTTAACGCTTCTTTTGGGGTTTTTTTTATCCTTTTCTTTGAGCAATTGCTCATATTTGGATACTCATGTTGCAAACTAAAATAAGTCAGCAAATTCTCGGCCTTCGTACCGTTCTCCGAACTTTAACCCATTAAAGGTAAAATTTGTGAAATCTCTCTAAGAGCATCCTGATTCATCGGTTTCCACCTTTTTAAACTTGGCAATATATTAGTCAACCGATTCATTGTTGTATTGATACAACCTACCTAAGTCAGCAATCGACACTTCAGGTACTATTATTTAAAATCGAGAATGACCCTGTCCAGACGCAATGGATTGAATTCTAATAAGCCATTGGATTGACTGTTGACGCTATTAATTATTTTCTGCACAATTACAATATTCAGAAATCGCTTCTTAATTCACCACGAGGCCAAAGTCATCTTCGCCTGGCAAAGACACTTTGAACTTGTGACTTGCCTACCCTTTTTGGTTTGCGTCATCAAAATGACAGTTTCTCTGTTGTGGAGTCATCGTATACGTAATAAGCCTCCTGTGGAGCTTATAACTATCGCGACTTTGTAAAAGCAAATGAAGTCCTCAAACTTTCTTGTATGCTTTGAGGTTGAGATCGATCGACCGAGAGATCCTTGAGAAAAAAATACTTTCCTCCTACTCATTGATCCATTCTTTTCCATGGCCATGAATCTCGAGATTCCAACTAAAGTGAAAGCTTGGGCGTATCGCGAGCACGGAGACGTCACAGATGTGTTGAGATTGGACCCGGAATATGAGGTCCCTGAAGTGCAAGAAGGCCAGGTGCTGGTTAAAGTCGTTGCCGCGGCGCTCAATCCAATTGACAACATGAGAGTGAATGGGATTTTCCAGCTCCCGGGCTTCACTTTACCGGTAATTTGGTTAATATTTCACATGGACGGTATAGTCACTTCTGTTTTGTTCCTTATAGCATCAACTGATAATGTTATGCCCTGCTTTTTTGCATGATTAGGCCGTGCCGGGCTACGATCTCGCCGGTATTGTGGTGAAGGCGGGTCGCGAAGTGAAGGAGCTCAAGGTCGGGGATGAGGTATATGGATATATGTGGCACGCCAAGAAAGACGGGACGCTGGCTGAGTACGCGGCCGTGGAAGAGTCGGTCTTGGCTTTGAAGCCCAAGAAGCTGAGTTTCGAGGAGGCTGCTTCTTTGCCGGCGGCCATTCAGACTGCCTATGGAGGCCTTGAAAGATCTGGCCTCTCTCACGGCAAGTCCCTCCTTGTCTTGGGTGGTGCTGGTGGTGTCGGGACACTTGCAATTCAGGTACAGTTTTGTTTACCTCTCTGTTTTCTCAAGAATCATGTCCCAAGAATTAAATCGATTTCATGTGAGACCCACTTGATGCGAGGACTCTACGTGTTCAGTTAATATATACTTCTATGGCTTTTTTTTTTTTTGGTTGGTCCAATTGCACAGCTGGCTAAGGAAGTTTTTGGTGCATCAAGAGTAGCAGCTACATGTAGCACTGGGAAGCTAGATTTGTTGAAGAGTTTGGGTGCTGATCTGGCCATTGACTACACCAAGGTTAACTTTGAAGACCTCCCAGAAAAGTTTGATGTTGTCTATGATACAGTTGGTAAGTGAAGGAAAATAAATGAGACCTCAATGTTTTCGACGTTTCAGTTTAGTTAATTGTGTATGCATGACCTATCCATCTTGATGCTATGCAAAGTTTCTTCTGTACATCAGCAATCGTTTTGCCAAAAATTCCCATTTCTGCCGATAAAATTTTCTGTACAACTAGTAACTTGCTCGACTAGGAACTATTCCACACTGCACTAAGCAGGTTCCTAATGCGCAGGGCAAAGCGAGCGGGCGGTGAAGGCTGTGGCGCCAGGGGGGACCGTGGTGGAGATCGTAGGATCCGAGAAGGAATTACCACCGCCTGCATTCTTTTTCCCAGCGACATCGGACCGTTTGACCTTGGAGAAGTTGACGCCTTTCTTGGAGAGCAGGAAGGTGAAGCCGGTCATCGATCCCAAGAGCCCGTTCCCATTTTCGCAGGTTGTTGAGGCCCTCTCGTACGTTAAAACTGGCCGAGCAACCGGAAAAGTCGTGATCCATCCCATCCCATGAAACGCAAACGCAAGAGAAATAAAGCGCCCGCATGGATTTGTCTTACTCGTGAGGCCTTGATTAGTAGCTGATGGTGTTTGTTTTTCTCTCTGTATTTTCAGCTTCTCTTTATGTAATAGTTCCTATGATCACAAGAGATTGGTTTACCATTGTTAAAATATTTAATTAATAAATTATGCATTGATCTAATAGCTTAAACTTTTAAAATAATTGACTGTAGTTCTACCAAAATCTCATATGGTATCAAAGTTTGAAGTCTTGAGTTCAAATCTTTTCTGGCCCCACCTTTATCTAACAATTTAAGCTTTTTAAATAGTCGGTTGTGGTATCAAAATCTCACAACAATGTTTCTGATTTAAAGAAAAACAACATATGATGACAGTGAAAATGTCGAATTTTTTCTCAATGAGTGATGATTTAAGTCTTGATGGCCATCCGTCCACAATTCTTGCTCAAAAGCAGTACTTTCCACCTAATTACCGCTTGTATAAGGAGACTAAACACGTGTTCACTAGCGAAGTGTTAGAAATTCAATTGGTTCAATGACAGCTAGCTAAGGAAGTCTTTGGTTTGTCAAGAGTGGCAGCTACATCTAGCACTGAGAAGCTGGATCTGCTCAAGAGTCTGGGTGCCGATCTGGCCATTGATTACACCAAGGACAACTTCGAAGACCTTCCCAAAAAAAAAAGTTCGATATCGTTAAGTATGAACATAAACCGCAGCAGCATCCCTTGACGATCCTAACTTTAAATGGGCTATGCGAAATTCCATGTTATCTCGCCAAGAGTCGGGATGAACTGTTGTATGAGTTGTGTCGTGTCGCTCGCTGAACAAAAAGCGAACAAGAATGTGTTAATGTTTCCGTTGGCCAACGTTTTGATATTCCTGATAATACAGAGAGCAAAGTGAGAGAAAGTTGAAGCCCTGCGTTCATAGAGACCGGGGAAGGTGAAGCCAGTGATTTGATCCCGAAGCCCCATCCCTCTGTCACAGGTCATTGAGGCCTTCTCACACCTTCAGAGTTCAAACCGGCAGAGCAAATGGAGAAGTTGTGATCCACCCTGCATCACCAAACATGGAGTATATTGTTGATAGGAAAAAGATTTGTCCTTTTAAAATATTTTCCAACAAAGTTCATTTTCGGTAAAATAAACCGGCATACCCCAAAACTTTTTAAATCTCAATACATAAATCACTAACCTTACCAAATTCAAATTTGAATATTTCTCAACATATATAGATTTTCATTTATAGTCCAAACATTCTAGTATTCATTTTCATATGTAATTTTTCTTTCGCTTCACTTTTTTTTTTTTTTCATGTGGGCATTTTTTTGCTGGTTGTACAGATATATAATAATATGAAATTAAAAACACTATGGATAAGTGCAATTATTTTTTCACTTAAAAAGGTAAACTAGAGTGCCGTGCAATTTGGTAGTGGATAATAACGAAAAGTACTTGTTGACATCCAAAATTTTGTCGACAGCTTTTAAATACCTATTAATTTTGCAAATATATATGTATAAATTTATAGAAAAGATAATTTTTTTTTAAAAAAATTGGCTTTCATGGGAAGTGGGTTTGAAACTGAATAAAATCTGGAGATAGCGAAGGAAATCTAATTCTTGAGGGATTAATTTTTACTAGGGGGCCGATTTTCGGTGAGGGAGCAAAATGATCGAGCATTGCCGAAGGAGATAAACCGGGGGAAGGGAGCTTCTTCTGGGGATTTTTCGGGATTTTCTGGGGATCATGGTGAAAGAGAGAAATGGAGGGAAGACGAGCTTCTTCTGGCCATTTTTCTGGATTTTTGAGGGCTGAAAGGGGAGGAAAACGGAGAAAAAAAGAAGAAAGCAACGGAGAAGAAAAACCGGGCGAGCAGAAAAAAAAAAAGCAGAAGGGGGACCATTCGGAGAGGGCAGCAGAAGATCGGAGAAGATGGTTTTTCGCTGAAAAAGGGTCTGATTCGAATATAAAAAAGAAGGTGGTGAGAGCGAGCTTCGGCTAGAGGGGTTCAACCAAGAAAAACCGAAGAGAACAAATCCAAAAGAAAAACTAGAAAAAGAAGAAGGAAAGAAAGTCCGAGAAGGAGCGATAGAGAGCGAGCAAGATAGCTTCAATAGACACCTCGGCTGCGTGCGAGTTGCACCGGACGACCCCTCTCGAACGACACCCTCTCAAGGCGAACCGCAGGAACCGAGACGCCGTTCAGACGGTGAGGCCACAGCCACGACGTCAACCGCATGACGCCAGCTAGGCAATCTTTCCTTGCTGTGCTGTCACGTGGAGGGAGGAAGGAGGACGTGCGAGCGACTCCACCATCGTGACACAGGCAAAGGGGATACTCCAGCGGTTGTTGAAAGAGAGGTGGGCGAATGAGCATGGAGCCGAACAGAAAGATTCCATTTGGCTGAGGCGTAAGGAGCATGCTCGGGGAAGAGGGGTGCATCGACCTTCGGCCTTGGAAGAAAGAGAAAGCGTGAGGTGTTGAGCAAGGAAGTGGTCGGCTATTGGAGGTAGCCACCATTCTTGAATTTTGCCATTTCCAATCTTGGTCAAGTTGGATAAAAAACAAGTAAGCCCTTGCCCGACCTTGCCGAGTTTTGAATTAATGCGTCAAGGCCATGATTCATGAAACATCTAGTTGAAGCTGAGGTTATTGTACCACGATTTATGTTCATTGAAAGGTTGATGCGTCATATTTTAGCCGAATGCAGTGTTGAAATTGACTTTGGTCTTCGTAGTCGAAAGTGCATATTGCGTGTTTGATGATTTGCCCAAATGAACTACGTAAATTTACTTCGTAAAATCGAATCTCAAAGTTATTTTGACGCA
Organism: Corymbia calophylla; assembly: GCA_014182845.1. Taxonomy (NCBI): domain Eukaryota; kingdom Viridiplantae; phylum Streptophyta; class Magnoliopsida; order Myrtales; family Myrtaceae; genus Corymbia; species Corymbia calophylla. Next base: position 17,530,339 of record CM024701.1, on the reverse strand, counting down.
CGATTTTTCTATGGATTATGAAAAAAGAACCTACTGCCATGTTTTTTTCTGTTTTATGTCTCGATTCGCGTACTACCAAGTTGACAACGTCGCCGGATGTTCATTCCCCTCGTCGGTCCACCATTCAAATTTGGTTCGGTCAGATTTCTATGCCCCGTTCATTGATCGTATGTGTACTTGTTTAGTATATATGAATCAGTGTTAGTGTCTATGACCAAAAAAAGCAAGCGTCGTGAGAAGGCGAGTACATTTCGACTGTCACCGATGATGGGCCAGTTGTGGTTTGTTTTCTGACTGGGTGGGCCGAGTCCGGCGTCCTCGCCGGACGTCTATCATGACGGGCTGCGCAGGATGACGCCCAACAGCCAGGGCGCTGGTGCCGGCGTCGGGATTTTTTTTGAGTTCTGGAATATTAAGTTGCAGGCATCGTGTTCTGTAGGTTGAAGTTGGCTGGGGGAAGAAGACGACACTAAGGTTGAAGACGAAGCCAGCAGAAAAAGACAAAAAAAAAAAAAAAAAGAGATTAAAAAAAAAAGAGAAAAAAGAACCACAAACAAAAAAAGGGCCGAAAACAATAAAACGAAGTAGGGATTGGGTTGAGTGCTTGTCGAGCGGGCCTGGGCCCGCGCCAGATGTAGAGGAGACGATTGGGCCGAAAATAAAAAATAAAAGATGGGCTTTCTTTAAAAAGGGAATTTTCGGGATTTTAGATTAATTTGTAGTGGGCTTAAGGCCGGCCCGGTTTCTTTAGTCCAGCCCGGACCAATAGGGTCCAGGTCGGTTTAGTAGGGCCGGGTTTTCCGATCCGGTCGAATCATTATTTTTTAAATAAATCAAAAAATCAAAAAATCAAAAAAATTCAGAAAATTCAAAACATACAAAAATATTAAAAATATTTAAAATTCGAAATATCTTTAAAAATTAATAAAATGTCTTTAAATTCAGAAAAATCATGAAAATATTTATAAAAAATATAAAAAATATATAAAAATTTCATAAAAATTCATAAAAATCAGAAAAAAATTGCAAAAATTTTAAAAACCCAAAATTGGACAAGCCTTTAGGGCTCTACAATAGGGTTCTTTGTTTACGTTATATTTTTCTTTTTTAGAGATAATATTAGGTTTTTTTCATGCTTTATTTTGTGATGATAATTAATTACGCACTTAAATATTTTGGATGTTATTTCCTGCATTAGAATGGTTAGGATAAGTCTTAGATTTCTATTGCCATGGCCTTAATTGATACACAATTGAGTTAGGCACCGAAAATGCATTAGTTATATGATTAACGTAACCAAGTCCCCGAATTTAGAATCTCTGGTTGCGTAAATAGTAAAATATTCTCCCGTATTTTATTGGATTTTTAGCCGATCCTAAAAAGGTTAGTGATGACTCCTTTGTTTGAATTTGCATAGGCTAAAAAAAAAAAACTGATTAAAATTTTGAATACCCAATGTCGCGCGAGGTATGAGCTTGGGAGAGCCAAGTTAATGAAGGGCCGTCAGTCTGAAATTAACAATACCCTTAAACCTAATCAAAGATTCCCCAACCAAAAACCTTTTCTAAAAAATTAGGTCGTGACAGTACTCTCTTGAACTCTCTCTCCCTTGAGTGGGATAATTACACAATTGTTCTAAATCTATTTTATAATGTCAATTCAGTCGTTAATTTTTCAATATTATTAATTTAATTCGAAACTTTCGTGCGAAATTCTAATGTGATTTTTCTAGCCAATGGGTATCGGAAATTGATGACGTGGTGTTCAATCATCGTCGATAGTGCTACACACTGACATAGACAACTTGTGAATCCCACATCAGTGATTTCTGATGACAATTGATTAAAAATGCCAAATTGGAATTATGTGCAAATGTTTAAAACTACACTAACAAAGTTAAAAAGTTTAAGACTAAATTAATATCCGCACAAGATGTTTATGACTGAACTTGTAATTCCCCTAGTTGTTGGAGCCATATCGGTAAGATTGAATATGCATCAAAGGAACCACACCAACTCATCTCGAACTGGGTAGTTAAACTCTATTACGGTGCTGATATTGTAAGGGAGGCCCTACAAAAAATAGCTCGATGCCAGAGTAATAAGAAGCTTGGCACCTCTTATGCTTATTGCTACTCTATTATATATATTGAAGCTCTTTTTAAAAGGAAATTTTCGGGATTTTTGATTAATTTATAGTGGGCTTAAGGCCGGCCCGGTTTTTTTAGTCCAGCCCGGACCGATAGGGTTAGGGTCGGTTTAGTAGGGCCGGGTTTCCCGACCCGATCTGAATTATTATTTTTTAAATAAATCAAAAAATCAAAATTTCAGAAAATTCAAAAAACATTTAAAATATTTAAATATTCGAAATATCTTTAAAAATTAATAAAATGTCTTTAAATTCAGAAAACTCATGAAAATATTTAAAAAAATAAAAAAATTTCATAAAAAATAAAAAAATCAGAAAAAATTGCAAAAATTTAGAAAACCCAAAATTGGACAAGTCTTTAGGACTCTACAATAGGATTCTTTGTTTACGTTTTATATATATATATTTTTAGAAATAATATTAGGTTTTTTTCATGCTTTCTTTTGTGACAATAATTAATTGCGCACTTAAATATTTTGGATGTTATTTTACGCATTAGAATGGTTAGGATAAGCCTTAAATTTCTATTGACATGGCTTTAATTGATACACAATTGAGTTAGGTATCGAAAGGGCGTTAATTATATGATTAACGTAACCAAGTCCCCGAATTTAGAATCTTTGGTTGCGCAAATAGTAAGATATTCTCCCGTATTTTATTGGGGTTCTAGCCAACCCTAAAAAGGTTAGTGACGACTCATTTGTTTGAATTTGCATAGACTAAACTGATTAAGGGTGCATTTGTTTCAATGAAAGTAGTTTTCCGGAAAGTCCGGACTTTCCGCTGTTTGTTTTTCCAAAAACGATTTGGTCAATGGAAAATACTTTCCAGTCAACATAAATATCATGTATTGTTTTAGGAAAATGAATTCTTGTGCGTGGGAAGGGGAAAACACTTTCCTTCTTTATCAGGTCTTTAGGTCATTCTCTTTTTATTAGGTCATTTTTGTCCTTTTCTTTTACTCTCCAAAATCTCTTTTTTTTTACACTAGTTTAAATATTATTCAATAATTTTCCAAATGCGATCCAAATGCCTGAAAACATTTTCAATTACATATCATCAAACACAAGAAAACTAATCATTTTCCTAGAAAACATTTTCCAAAAATAGTACGATTTCCGCGAAACAAACGCACCCTAAGAATACCCAATGTCGCGTAGGGTATGGGTTTGGGAGAGCTTGAGTTAATGAATGGCCGTCGGTCTGAAATTAACAATACCTCTAAACCTAATCAAAGGTTCCCCAACCAAAAACCTTTTCTAAAAAATTAGGTTGCGACAGTACTCTCTTGAACTCTCACTCCCTGGGATAATTACACAATCGTTCTAAATCTATTTTATAATGTCAATTCAGTTGTTAATTTTTCAATATTATTAATTTAATCCGAAACTTTCGTGCGAAATTCTAATGTGATTTTTCTAGCCAATGAGTATCGGAAATTGATGACGTGGTGTTCAATCATCGTCGATAATGCTACACATTGACATAGACAACTTGTGAATCCCACGTTAGTGATTTTTGATGACAATTGATTGGAAATGCCATATTGGAATTGTGTGCAAATGTTTAAAACTACACTGACAAAATTAAAAAGTTAAAGAATAAATTAATATCCGTACAAGATGTTTATGACTGAACTTGTAATTCCCTTGGTTGTTGGAGCCATATTGGTAAGATTGAATATGCATTAAAGGAACCACACCAACTCATCCCGAACTTGGTAGGTAAACTCTATTGTGGTGCTGATACTGTAAGGAAGGCCCTACAAAAAATAGCTCGACGCCAGAGTAATAAGAAGCTTTGCACCTCTCATGCTTATTGCTACTCTATTATATATACTGAAACTCTTTTTATATATTGAAAATGCCAAAAATAAAGAAAGAAAGAAGCTCGTTTTGTTCCAAACCCCAATTAATGTTGCATTAATATTCTCACGAATCATAAAATGACATCAAATCAAAATAGTAGTCTCCAAACGATTGGAAGGCGATGAAGATTACTATCCTACCTAGAATGTACCACCATCACATCATGAAACGATGGGTTCACCCGAACATTGCATCTAAGACACAATGAACTTGGGCCACATTCATGTCTTTGTACATCGACAATTCCCAAAAGGCTTAAACCAAAGTCAAGCTTCAACAAACCATGGTAATCAACCTCACCCACCGTTTATCTCAACACTAGTTATTGATTGACAGGGTGAGTTCACTTCAGGCACCAAGAATCAACAACACTCTCTCTTCTCTTCTATACTCCCACCAATTCACACCCGATTGCTTAGCTTGGCTTTCGCTTATTCAATGGCTTCCGACTCAGATGTCACCATCCCCCCTAAGATCAAGGCTTGGGTCTATGCCGAACGTGGGAACCCCGTCGATGTCTTGAAGCTGGTTTCAGATGTTGGGGTTCCTGAGGTTAAGGAAGATCAGGTCCTTGTTAAGGTTGTTGCTGCTGCCCTAAATCCTGTTGATTTCAAGAGAGCTCTTGGCTTCTTTAAGGACATCGACTCTCCGCTGCCTGTAAGACATCATATTACTTACATTTTTTTCTTTTAAATTTCGTTCACTGCTGATGACTACTGATGCTTGCCAAATGCGATTCTATAATGATCTGGAATTTCTCGTTTTGCATTTCATCAGTTATCGTAACACCACTTGTGAAACTGATTTTTGACCAATTTTGGACAATATAAAAACTTGATAGCTTCTAGTTACTTTTTTCTGTTGGAATTTTTTTTTTTTTAAGTCTTTCTTTTTTTCATATTCATTAAGATTGTGCCCGGCTACGACGTGGCCGGTGTGGTGGTGAAAGTTGGGGATCAAGTGAAGAAGTTCAAAGTTGGGGACGAAGTGTATGGAGACATCATGGAGAAAGCTTTGGACCATCCAAAGCAACATGGCACACTGGCTGAGTACACTGCTGTGGAAGAGAGGCTGCTGGCTCTCAAGCCCAAGAACTTAAGCTTTGTCGAAGCCGCTTCGCTCCCCTTGGCCATTGAAACCGCTTACGAGGGCCTCGAGAGGGCTGGCTTCTCGCCTGGCAAATCCATCCTCGTTTTGGGTGGCGCCGGTGGTGTCGGTAGCCTTGTGATTCAGGTATATCATTTTGAGTTGCTAAGCTTTGTTGATGCTCAGAAAAGAAAAAAGAAATGCTCATAACATAAATGACTAATACCACGAAAAACCTCGAATTAGTATATCAAACTACCAAAAGCCCCAAATTAGTATACTTATGATAAATTTACTTTCCGTTAGTTTCCGTTAAATTTTATTGTCATAGTGCTAAATTAAATGACATGAGGCAGTTGACTGGTATACCGGTCTATGGTTTTACCATTCGTTTGTCAATGAATAGCAATTTGTGATTTTTCGTAATATTAATCCAATTTAATGAAAATTAATGAAGGGTAAATTGATTATGAATGTACCAATGAGTTTTTGATCGTTATAAAATTAGTTTAGAGTAAAATTGCTATAGGTGTATCGATTAAGGTTTTTTCGTGGAATTAACCCTAACAAAAATAATTATGTCAACTATTGTTAGGTTGGGATCTACTCTAGTTCAATTTAGACCTTGAGAGTACGATGCATATGATATAATCATCTAATCTTTTCAACCTATGGATATCTATGATCTTTTGTTGGTCCTAAAACACAGCTAGCCAAGGAAGTCTTTGGTGCATCAAGAGTGGCAGCCACATCCAGCACCGGAAAGCTGAACTTGCTGAAGAGTTTGGGAGCTGATTTGGCCATTGATTACACTAAAGAGAACTTCGAAGACCTCCCGGAGAAATTCGACGCTGTGTATGATACAGTTGGTATGTGGTGTTTGAAATATTCCCTGTTTTTCCAATTATCAAGTTTGGAGTTCGTACAACTTCTTAGTCTTGTCTTAATTATTTTGTGCTTCGATAAATTCCGCTATCTACACACAACACCCACGGGGATGCACATATTTTTTAATTACAACTATTTCGGTATCCTCTTCTAGCTGGTATTTTTACAAGAGTTTGAGGTTCACTAACATACGTTTTGTAGGCCCTTTTGCATAGTTTAATGTTTTTAAACGAAATGCACGCAGGTCAAAGTGAAAGGGCGGTGAGGGCAGTGAAGGAAGGAGGAAGTGTGGTGACAATAGCGGGGGCGGCAACTCCACCTGCTGTCCTGTTCATTTTGACATCTACGGGCTCAACCTTGGAGAAACTCAATCCCTTTCTAGAGGGCCAGAAAATAAAGCCAGTGATTGATCCCAAAGGCACATTCCCATTTTCTCAGGTTCCTGAAGCGTTTTCGTATCTCCAGACTGGTCGAGTCACTGGAAAGATCGTCATCCATCCAATCCCATGAAATGAGAGAGAGATTCTAGTGAGATTCTAGTGTTCTCTCTAAATATTGGACTGGGATATGTCTATATTGTGCCTAGTTATGTATAGAATAAGCTTATTGTTCAACAAGAGGGAGGATGTTGTTTGTATCGTACACAGATTCTAGCGTTCCTGTCAGAGATATGGTTTGTTTCCTTTCCTCAGATTGATTGAGTAAATCGTGGATTGATCTCTAGCATTGGAAACGATCTGCAAAACTGGAAAATATCATGTCATGTATTATCTCCTTCATTATATTTCCTTATATTATATAAATGACTTTGTATATATTTAGATATGTTTGGTCGTCTAGACGGATTAAGATAGGATAAGATAAGGCAGGATTAGAAATCTTTCAAATATCATTTGGATGATAAAAAGATGCCATCGCATGTTGTGGAACGAGCTCGGGGCGGCCGAGGAGAAGCTCAAAGGCACGAAACCACCTTGAAGCCAATCCGTACTAATTTTGAATTATAGTGACTCACAATTCCAATCACATATTCTTGCCATGGAGCCCGTTCCATCACTCGGCTGATAATATTAACTCACCGTCCAAGAGGAAAATCAGCACCTTGCAACCTGCAAGTGGGTGGAAGTGTGACGCTCGCGGCTTTGGCGAACCCATCGCAGCGAACTCCAACGGCCACAAACACCCATCATGCGGTGCTAGGGTTTCAATGGGAGGAAGAAGAAGGTTTTATAAAGCACCATTCGGATGGCCCAGATCAAAAGCCATGATCTAACGAACATCTTTCATCCATACATGCGCTGATGGCCCATATCAGGCCACATTTGCGCTGGCTTTCAAGTCATCCAGCGGTTTCTCAGGGCACCACATCATTATACAAAGGGGCTGGGCAACTGTTGAAAGGAAAAATGTCAATTCAATGAATATTACAAACGTCTACATCATATGTTGATATTTGCTGAAAATTACAAGGAAAGTCGAGTTATCTTTTTATCAGGTCTAGACACAAGGGATTAAAACGGCAAAGACATTGAATTTCATGAAGGAGGGAATGGTTTCCGATGTTCCTGATGCGTCAAGAAAGAGGATGAGAGATGATAGTGAAGACATTGAATTTCATGGCGGAGACCTCTGATTCAACGTTTTAAGTTGTCTGCCGATGGCAACGTGTCCATAATTTTCATCGAAAAGCAGGAATATCAACTCTAATTTCTACTTGGATAAGGAGCTAGCTAAGGAAGTTTTTGGTGCGTAGAGAACCGCAGCTACGTCCAGCACTTGAAAGCTGGATCTGCCCGAGGGTTTGGGTGCTGATCTGGCCATCAATTGCACCAAGGACAGCTTCGAAGACCTCTCGGGAGAAAAAAACGGCATCGTGTTGCATACAGTTTGTACGTCTCTGTTCGATCTAGGCATCGAGAAGTTCGATTGCACAATGGCAAATTTTCGACACTTAGGCCTAAAATTGTTGACAAATTCTAAATGTTGTCGAAGATCATTCCATCGACCCCAACTTCACTATTCATGTATATAAAAATTGTGGGGCAAAAGTAAGTGTTGTGCACGGAAGCGTGGCAAGTAACCAAATAACAAAATAGACAAGACAGAGAAAAAATATTAGATACCGGATTTACGTGATTCGACCAGTGTGACCTACGTCTATAGGTAAAGTAGTAAGGAATTTCACCGTACATTAAGTGATACAATGGTGATTACAATTATGAGAGGTATTAATAGGTAAATTACCACTTAATAAGGAAGTTATTAGGTAAAGAATAAAGTATCAATAGTCATGAGGTCCACGAATATTTTAATCTGAATGTACTAAGAAACTTGAATGGAAAAAATGCACAACCATGCTGTTAGTTTATAAAGTGGATGGTATCCCAACCGCAAATTTTGAACATGGAAAAGGGAGATATACTAATTATCTAAAAAATCATAAACCTATTATATGAAGGCTAATTCAGTCCTCAAATTTTCAATTCTTTCAATTAGATTTTAAACATTTTGACGATTTGCCAATATCATGACACGACACGATTTTCGACCAAAATTAGATATTGGTAAGAATGAACATAAACCGCAATTAGGAAGGTCTTGGATGGAGGCCCCCTGACTATAGCTCGGGTCCCCTTTATATTGCAGCAATGGAAACCTCTGTTGGAGTTAAAAAAAGATGAGCATAAGTCGATCCCGGTGTGGATCCGCCTCAAAAACCTTCCATTCGCCTCTTGGTCGGCGCTTGGCATTAGCACGGTTGCAAGTGCCGTAGGGAAACCTCTGTATGTAGACCAGATGACGGAGAAAATGAGGATGATATCCTATGCTAGGGTGTGCGTGGAGATATCTGCTGGTGCAGAACGAGTTGATTCAGTCCTGCTAAACATCGAAGATCAGACTCGGAAGGTGATGATTGAATATGAATGGCGACCCATTTCGTGCCAAGTTTGTGGTACATTTGGCCATAAGTGTTCGAACAACACAAATCCTCCTGCTCAGGAAGGCCAATCACAACTGGAAAAGGAACATCAAGAGGTTGCAGTCCCTGCTGCTGTCGATCAAACTGGTTCTACTCGGGTGGAAGAACAAACTCTCCCTCTACCAGATGCATCTGAGGTACTTGCTCAGGTCCCTAGCCATGTTGTAGAAGTATGGCAACAGGTGAGAGCATCAAAGAAAGCAGCAAATAAGCATGTTCAAGCGGTTCCCAAGCCTCCTATTACTGATGCACAAGCAAATCCCTCACTAGCTGATATGGCAAAGGAAGTAAAAAGAAAGGCTAAAGCTAAAAACACAGGAGAAACTTCCATTTCTGCTGATATGGGTAGTCAAGCCACGATTGTGCCTGCTACTCTTGAAGAACCAGTTAACTCTGAGGAGGATGATATAGACAGCTACTCTAACTCCGAATTTTCTGAAGAAGATATATCCCCTGTTGTAGACTGCCCATCTGCTCAGGCTAGTTCTCCGGCGCAGATAAACAAGGTACCAGCTCCCATACAGGAATCTCCAGATCCTCCACTTGTGAACTTGCCCTTGTCTCTTGGCCTACAGGCACTCCAGGCAAAGCAGAAGCCGCATGAGCAGCTTCGCCACCCTCACAAGCTGCACAAACCTGCCACTGCTAGACGCAGGTCTGTCAAACGCAAGTAGAACATCTCTCACTCTGTAAATATGTAAATATGCATTTTGGATTTTGGAATGTTCGTGGTCTTATAGACCCAGTTAGACGAGCGGAAGTGCGTCGGTTTGTTCAGACTAACAATATATACTGTTGTGGAATTATGGAGACCAACGTACCGGCTTCTCTCTTTGGTTCTGTGTCTGCTGGTCTAATTTCAGGCTGGAAATGGTTATCCAACTATGAACACTCGGATAGGGGTCGGCTGTGGATTGGCTGGAATCCATCTGTGGTAGAGTTTAATGTGCAGTTGGTGACTCCTCAGATCATCCATGGAAACCTTAAGATCTTGAGCTCGGGTATGATCCTATATCTCTCTGTCATTTATGGCAACCATACTTTTGTGTCTCGAAGAACATTGTGGATAGATATTATTTCCTTGAGTGAGTCCTTAAAGGATAGCCCATGGCTATTAGCCGGTGATTTCAATGCTATCAAAGACCCCTCTGATCGACTCGGTGGTTCCAACAACTGGATCCCGGCTTTCAATGAGCTTAAAGAGTGCCTAGACCAAGCTGAATTGTTTGATCTCCGATATGTGGGATTTAGATTTACCTGGTCATCATGTGCGGGTGTCGCTAGGAAGCAAAGAAAGATAGACAGGGTACTCGTCAACAACAAATGGTGCTCTGTATTCTCCTTCTCGGAAGCTAACTTTCTTGCCCCAGGTATTTCTGATCACACGCCAATGCTGGTGAGAATTATGGAATCGGTCCCTCGCAGGAAACCATTCAAGTTTTTCAATTTTTGGATGAATCACCCTGCGTTCTCTGACATTGTGGGTGAAGTGTGGCAGACTGAAGTTAGAGGCACTCCTATGTTTCGCTTATACAGCAGACTAAAGCTTTTAAAAGGAAGGCTTAAGGTCCTCAATCGGGACTCTTTTGCGGAAATTTCTCAAAGCGACTGAAGCTAAAAATATCCTCCATGCTACACAGAAGCACCGCATCTTGATCCTTTCAATGGCAACCTTGTCGAGGCCGAACATGAGCAGAGATCCATGCCTATTATGAACTCGCGATCCATGGAAGAGTCTTTTCTCGGGCAGAAATCAAGAGTTCGATGGCTTAAAGAAGGGGATAACAACTCAAAATTTTTTTCACCATTGTGTGAATCATCATAACCTTCGAAACCGAATTCTTTCGGTGAAAGATGGAGCCGGCAATATAGTTACGTCTCTTGGTGATGTTCAACAGATATTTGTCAACTATTTTCAAGAGCTCCTGGCTCCAAGTGGTAGCAATGGGGTCCCTTCAATGGATACCATCAAGGCAAACCTCAGGTCCACGCTATCCGCAGACCAGGTTAGTTTGCTCTCCACACCAATCACTACTTCTGATGTTCATAATGCAATGTTCTCTCTAGCGGGGAACAAGGCTCCGGGGCCGGATGGATACAACTCGGACTTCTTCAAAAAGAATTGGGACATGGTTGGTCCATTGGTTGTTGAGGCTATTCTGGATTTCTCTCAATCTGGTTTATTGCTCAAAGAGATAAACAACACAATTCTTACTATGGTGCCCAAGATTCCTAATGCCACTTCGGTATCGGAATACCGGCCCATAGCCTGTTGTAACACCGTATACAAATGCATTACCAAGATCCTCTCCAATAAACTTGCAGCAGTTCTCCCGAACATAATCAGTCCTACTCAAACAGCATTTGTGAAGGGTAGGCGCATCACTGATAATATTTTGCTTGCACAAGAACTATTCAGTGGCTTCCATTCGGAGCCCTATTTACCTAAGTGTGCTATCAAAGTGGATTTTAGGAAAGCATATGACACCCTCGATTGGGACTTCTTGGAGGCGACGCTAGGAGCATTCGGGTTTCCCGCACATTTTATCAAGCTCGTCATGACTTGTGTTCGCACTCCTAAATTCTCCATTGCCATTAATGGGGAGCTTCATGGCTTCTTCCCTAGTACTAGGGGTTTAAGGCAGGGCGATCCTATGTCTCCCTATCTATTCACCCTGGCCATGGAAGTCTTTACTGGACTATTGGAATCTCAATCTCGAAGGCCTGGCTATAAGTACTACTGGAGATGCAGAGCAACTCGGCTCACTCACCTTTTCTTTGCAGATGATGTGTTCATCTTCAGTGAAGCTTGTATGCCATCCATCTTGAGAGTGAAAGAAGCCCTTGATACCTTCTCACCGTGGAGCGGTCTTGTGCCTAATGCTGATAAAAGTGAATTATTCATCTCAGGTGGCACACTGAATGTCAAAGCCCAGATCTCACAGACCTTCGGCTTCAACCTAGGCTCCCTCCCGGTTCGTTATTTGGGGGTTCCTATAATAACTACTCGCCTTAGGAAAGTGGACTGCCAAGCCCTGGTAAGCCTCCTCACTGCTCGAGTACAATCATGGACTCATCGGTTCCTTTCATTTGCGGGTCGCTTACTTCTAATTAAGACTCGTCCCGCATGCTATTCAAGTCTACTTGGGCATCCATATTTTGGTTGCCTTCCTCGGTGGTTGACCGCATAGAACAAATATGTAGACAGCTTCTTATGGAAAGGCCCTACCCTAGGCTCGGGGGGAGCCAAGGTATCTTGGGAAGATGTGTGCCTCCCGACTAAGGAAGGCGGACTTGGGATCCGCAAGATACGTGACAACAATAGAGCGGCAATGTTCAAACACATTTGGGTCCTTTTCACAGACAAAGAGTCTCTTTGGTGCAAATGGATCCATGCGAACTATCTTAAACAAAAGAATTTCTGGATTACTTCGATCCCGACCTTCTGCTCATGGGCCTGGCGTAAAATCCTGTCTCTGAGAACTGAAACTCGCCCCCTCTTCTATTGGCACGTAGGTACTGGTGAATCGGTCTCGCTATGGTTTGATACTCCGGCTGGATTCGGGGCCTCTAAATTTGTTATATTCAGATGCTGAAATCTATCGTTCGACCTCACAAGAGAGGCCACGATTGCTGATTTATTCTCTCCAAATGGGCCTCTCCATCGTGCACGACTTGTCCTCCCGGGGCATAGTGATCCCCTCTATAACTCGAACCGGACAAACTCATTTGGGTCTTGGAACCCTCTCGGTAAATTTTCTATTGCCTCGGCTTGGACATCTATTCGGCGAAAATCTGCAATGGTTACATGGGCCTCACTTGTCTGAACAAATCCCTTGTCCCACGCCACCGCTTCATTTTATGGCTAGCCGCGAAGCTTCGACTTCCTACGCAGGTATCATTGCTGGCCTATGGACGAATTAATTCCACAGCCTGTGCCTTTTGTAATTCGGTTCCGGATTCCCACGATCATCTGTTCTTTCAATGCCAAGTCTCGAACATTTTGCTAACTTTTTGGGCTGCCAAATGCAACCTTGCTTGGTCCAACCATTCCCCGGAAGGAAAATCTATCTTTGGCTACAAGGGCATTGGTTGGTAAGGATTTCCATGGTGAGATTTCCCGGTTTTCTTTTGGCGCACTATGTTATGTTATTTGGAAGTCCAGGAACAATATACTATTTCAAGCTTCCAACCTATTCATCCCGGCGATGAAGCAAGACTTGATAAAGGCGGTCAAGGATAAGGCATTATCCTACAAACTGTTCAGGATAATCCCTGCAATAGACGGCTGCAGCGGTCCTGGGGCCTAGACCCCTCTATATTTAGCGAACAACCGAGGATCGGTTAAGTGATTTAGTCCTTTAGGATTGAGTTTTATACTTTTATGCTGGTTTGGTCCTGTATTTTGTGAACATGGTACCCATCCACTCTACGACGTGTAGTCTTGAAGAGTGCATGTTGGTGCCATGTCTCCCCCTGTACATTCTTATTGGTTAAAAGTTAATACTACTTACCTTACCAAAAAAAAAAACATAAACCGCAGCAGCATCCCTTGATGTTCCTAACTTTTAACAGGCTTTGCGAAATTCCACGTTATCTCACCAAGGGTCGGGATGAACTGTTGTATAGGTTGTTTTGTGTCATTGACTACTAGTTCATTCGCCGAACAAAAAGCGAAGAAGGTAGTGTTAATGTTCCGTTGGCTAGCAAATTGATTTTCCTGATACAGAGAGCAAAATGAGAGGAGTTGAAGCCCTGGCTTCATAGAAAGCGGGGAAGGTGAAGCTAGTGATTTGATCCCAAGGCCCCCATCCCGCTGTCACAGGCCATTGAGGCTTTCTCACATCTTCAAAAGTTCAAAACTGGCAGAGCAAATGGAAGTTATGATCTTCCTTGTATCATCATACATGGAGTTAAGCTATACATTTTCTTAAGCATGCTCATATCACCCTATCTTTTTCTTTATTTCGCTCTCTCCTGTCTCTGGAGAGTACGTAACTCTTTTTAAGTCTCAAATTGATTACCAAATGAATATTCTTTAAAGACCGCAAGAAAATCGGGTTATTTTAGTTTCGCTTCAGTTACTTTTTATTTTCGATCTTATTATATTTTCAGAGTTAGAGAAGGGAATTTTTTCGTTTTTCGGAACAGTTCTAACTAAGAATTTACTGAATTAACATAAAGAAAGCAAATTAGGAAGGTTTGGTGAGATTCACACATCAATCCCCTTTTAACAAAAGTTACGCATTACCTAAGCCCTCATCTTTGCCTAGCTGTTGCCACCTGTGAGGGCTACTTGCGGTAGTTCTTTAGCGGGGAGCTCAACTAGGTTGTATTTTTTATTTTAACGTGCCAGTCTACATGCCTCACATCCCTCATTGGTAGGTATATATATTTCTTTCCTACCAACTAGAGAATATGGAGGGCAAGTGGGGTCTTCCACCCCAAGATGAATATCCCGCCTATTGCCTCCTTGAGCCTTTTAAGGACTTGCTTAGGTCCAAACCTATATAACATGAACTAGAGGGGGAAACCAACAAAAATGAATATAAATTCAACCCTTTATGACCTCCTGTCATGATCTACTCATCACCAACAACGCAGCGTCAATCTGCTTGTCAAGAGTTCCTGATAAGAAAAACTTTCACCATACCCCCTTCCAAAAGGGCGAAGAACCATCTTCCGTGGCTGCTTTTGCTTCCATTCCCTCCAATCACAGAATATGGGAATCCAGCAAATGCACTGAAGCTGGCCGCAGATGTTGATGTTCCTGAGAGCCCAAACCACTGAACCAGACCAAGTTCTGATCGAAGTCCTCGCTGCTGCACTCAACACTGTTGACCTGATGAGAGTACTTGGGTTCTTCAAAGCCACCGACACTTGCCCTTTAGAGTAACACTTCCCACCGTATGATTGACCATGGCACATCATTGGGTCGCTAAGAAATGCCGGTCGAGCCTATGTCCTGGATGATCGGGACGGAGACTTCAGGGCCAGGCCGCTTACCCTGAAGGATGAGTCTTGGCCCAGGTCCCAGGCCCAAGTCCCTGACACCCTAGCCCAGGACCTTGATGACCGGACTCGGGAAGCCACTTCTCTGGCCAGGGTCTCTCCAAGGATGAGTCTTGGCCCAGGGTTGTCGAAGCCTATCTGAGACTTGGAATTTTACTTGAGATTTGACTTTCACATCATTTGTAAAATAAAAATAAAGAAGGACATATCCTTTGAAAATATTGTCTATTTTATTTTCAATAAAACAAACCAACATATAAACAAAGGTGGATTCAAAGCCCCAATTAATTTTGCATTAATATCATGAATCATAAAATGACACCAAATCAAAACAATAATATTGAACGATTGAAATGCATAGATGGAAATTACTATTCTACCGAGAATGCCCCCCCTATGATCATGAAATGATGGAGTTCACTTGAACATTGCATCTAGACACAATGAACTTGGACCACATTAATGTCTTTGTACATTCACAAATCCAAGGCGCAGTCAAGCTCTACCAAACAACGATAATCAATCTCATCCACCCTCTACCTTGACACTATATATGGATTGACAGGGTCAATTCACTTTCCAGCACCAAGAATCAACAAAAACTCTCTCTTCTACACTCCCACCAATACACACACAATTGCTTAGCTTGGCCTCTTGTTTATTCAATGGCTTCCGACTCAAATGACACCATCCCCTCTAAGATCAAGGCTTGGGTCTATGCCGAACGAGGGAACCCCGTCGATGTCTTGAAGCTAGATTCAGATGTTGGGGTTCCTGAGGTTAACGAAGACCAGGTCCTTGTTAAGGTTGTTGCCGCTGCCCTAAATCCTATTGATTATAAGAGAGCTCTTGGCTTCTTTAAGGACATCGACTCTCCGCTGCCTGTAAGACATCAAGTTACATACCCTTTTTTTTATTTTTTCTATTTCGTTCATTGCTGGTGACTTCTAAAGCCTGCTAAATGCGAACTTTTTATGATCTGGAATTTCTCATTTCATCAGTTATGTTAACACCACTCCTGAATTGGAATTTTTTTGGTGCCTTTTTTTTTTTCACGTTCATTAAGATTGTGCCTGGCTACGACGTGGCCGGTGTGGTGGTGAAAGTGGGGGATCAAGCGAAGAAGTTCAAAGTTGGGGACGAAGTGTATGGAGACATCATTGAGAAAGCTTTGGACCATCCAAAGCAACATGGCACTCTGGCTGAGTACACTGCTGTGGAAGAGAGGCTGCTGGCTCTTAAGCCCAAGAACTTGAGCTTTGTTGAAGCCGCTTCGCTTCCCTTGGCCATTGAAACCGCTTACGAAGGCCTCGAGAGGGCTGGCTCTTCGCCTGGCAAATCCATCCTCGTTTTGGGTGGCGCCGGTGGTGTCGGTAGCCTTGTAATTCAGGTATATAATTTTGAGTTGCTAAGCTCTGTTGATGTTTGGAAAACAAAAAAGAGAGGCTCATAACAGAAACAATGATGTCAACTGTTGTTGGGTTGGGATCTGCTCCGGTATTCGTTCAATTTAGACCTTTAGAGTACGATACATATGATATAATCATCTAATCTTTTCAGTCTATGGATGTGCGTGATCTTTTGTTGGTCCTAAAACACAGCTAGCGAAGGAAGTCTTTGGTGCATCAAGAGTGGCAGCCACATCCAGCACCGGAAAGCTAGACTTGTTGAAGAGTTTGGGAGCTGATTTGGCCATTGATTACACCAAAGAGAACTTCGAAGACCTCCCAGAGAAATTCCATGTTGTGTATGATACAGTTGGTATGTGGTGTTTGAAACATGCTCTGTTTTTCCATCATCAAGTTTGGAGTTCGTACGACTTATTAGTCTTGTCTTAATGATTCTGTGCTTTGATAAATTCCGCTATCTACACACTACACCCACGGGCTGCACACATTTCCTAATGGAATCACAACTATTTCTGTATCCTCTTCTAGCTGGTATTTTTACTAGAGTTTGAGGTTCATTTAACATATGTTTTGTAGGCTTTTTTTGCAGAGTTTATTGATTCTAAACAAAATGCGCAGGTCAAAGTGAGAGGGCGGTGAGTGCAGTGAAGGAAGGAGGAAATGTGGTGACAATAGCGGGGGCTGTAACTCCACCTGCTGTACAGTTCATTCTGACATCAACTGGCTCAATCTTGGAGAAACTGAATCCCTTCCTAGAGAGCCAGAAAATAAAGCCAGTCATCGATCCCAAAGGCACATTCCCATTTTCTCAGGCTCTCGAAGCGTTCTCGTATCTCCAGACTGGCCGAGTCACCGGAAAGATTGCCATTCATCCGATCCCATGAAATGAGAGAGATTCTAACTTTCTCTCTAAATATTAGACCAGAGCATATCCACACATGTCTTTATTGTGCCTAGATCAAAGGCAAGTCTTATATTTTCAATAAAATTATATGCATATCAGAAATACTCATTTCATTAGTACTATCAAAGTGAGTATCAATGGTTTAATCCATTGATCATTCTCATATTACATATTAATAGTTTATCCAATTAATACATCCCATGCTCAATATTTAACTATGATCATGACACAATGCCTAATGAGGCAATCAAGATTCCTCCTTAGCAAGGTCCTCGCGTATTAGTAGCCAATAACTTGGCCTAGAAGAATATCCTCAATCTAGCATGCATATGAAATAATCTCTAACTGGGTTCATGTAAAAGTGAACATTAAACCATCATTCTATAATAAACCACATTAAATTCAAATCCATCTTATATTCAAAATACATTTTACAAATCAAAACATATATAGTTTTACAACTCCATTCATCAAACAAAATATATTTCACAGGACATTTCTCAAATCATTTCAAAATTCATTTTATAAATTAGATTTACAAATAAATATGCATAACCTTTCAAAATATCTTTTATAAAACATTTCTCAAACTATTCGAAAAATAATAAATGTGTCATCTAGATTTTTATGCAAATTTTTTATAAATCATAATATATCGAGTCTATATCGCTTTCAAAATATGAGTTTAGAAATTCATAGAAGAGATAGCACGACTTACCTAAAAATGCTACCAAAAAACAAACAACATTATAAGACGAATTGCCAATCTCGTAAGCCTATCAATTAAACGAGAATTGACGTCAAAACCAAGTAAAACATGACTTCAACTTTGAATCAACTAAAACTAAATTTAATCACTAACAAAATGACGCTCACACATCAATAAAACGATAATTCGGAGGTATCTACAACATAGAGCTTGCACTCAAAACTTTAAAATTTCCCTCCGATTAAAACGTAATATTAAATCAACTCCTGTCAAACCCACAGCTTCACAATGCCCTAAATCATGATTTTCATATAATTCTACAAGTTAACAACTCCAAAATCAGACTTCGCAGTTCAATTTTCACATGATGTCAAATTTGAGCCTTAATTCCAAAAACCATTCCTATTACTAGAACAAAAGGCTTGGATCCTCGTCGGGAATTGTGAATCGAAATAAATCCAGCTTAGCAAGCCCCATGAAGTATACGTGCAAAGCCTTCTTTTCTTTTCAATTTTCATCTTTCCCTTTTTTTATTCTTCCCTTTCTCTCTCGTGCGTGCTCTCCCTTTTCCCTTTATATCTCTTCGTTTTCTTTTCCTTCTTTTTTCAAAGCCCATCCAAAAAGTGGGGCAAAATATTACAAAGCCAAGAGGGAGCGTGGTGACGATAATAGTAATATGAGAAGGAATTACCACCACCTGCTTTCTTTTCCCATCAACATCGGACTGTTCCACATTGGAGAAGTTGAAGCCCTTCTTGGAGAGCGGGAAGGTGAAGCCGGTGATTGATC
Organism: Corymbia calophylla; assembly: GCA_014182845.1. Lineage (NCBI taxonomy): Eukaryota > Viridiplantae > Streptophyta > Magnoliopsida > Myrtales > Myrtaceae > Corymbia > Corymbia calophylla. The sequence goes on along the minus strand of CM024701.1, from coordinate 17,511,546 downwards.
CCTTTCTCTCCGAATCGGATGTTTTAAGTTGTCTATCGACGGCAATGCGTCCATAATTTTCATTGAAAAGCAGGAATATCAACTCTAATTTCTACTTGTATAAGGAGCTAGCTCAGGAAGTTTTTGATGCGTAGAGAGCGGCAGCTACGTCTAGCCCTTGAAAGCTGGATCTGCCTGAGAGTTTGGGTGCTGATCTGGCCATCAATTACACCAAGGACAACTTTGAAGACCTCTCGGAAAGAAAACCGCGTCGTGTTGCATACAATTGATACGTCTCTTTTTGAACTAGGCATCACGAAGTTCAATTATGCACAGCAGCAACTTTTCAATACTTTACCGTAGAATTGTTGACAAACTCTAAATGTTGTCGAAGATCACTCCATCGACCCCAATTTCATTATCGATGTATATAAAAATTGCGGAGCAAAAGTGTTGTGCATAGAAGCGTGGCAAGTGACCAAACAATAAAATATATGAAATAGAGGATTTGAATTAGACACCGGATTTTGTAATTCAATCGGTGTGCCCTATGTTTATAGGTAAAGCGATACAAAATTTCACTGTATAGAAAGCGACACAGTGAAGATTACAACTATACTTGAGTATCTTAAATACTATCAATGTCGTCTAACCCCTTCTTACACCAAATAACTCACACATAGTTTCAAAACTAATGTGAGAGGCAATGATAGGTAAATTACCACTTAATAAGGAGGAAGTAATTAGTTAAAGAATAAACTATCAATATTCATGAAGTCCATGAATATTGTAATTTTAATGTAATGAGAAACTTGAATTGGAAAAATGTGCAACCGTACCGTTAGTTTATAAAGTGGACGATATTTATAAAGTGGACGATATCCCAGCCACAAATTTTGAAGATGGAAAAGAGAGATTTACTAATTGTTTAAAAAATCATAAACTTATCATACAGCGGCTAATTCAGTCATAATCTTTTCGAGTTTTTTTCAATTGACTCATAAACTTTTTGACAGTTTGCCAATATCATGGCACGGCCACCATGTCTGCGATTTTCAACCAAAATTTGACATGGTGATCATGCCATAGTATTGGCAAATTATCACAAGATTTAGGATCCAATTAATAGAAGCAAAAAGTTTAGGACTGAATTGACTGCCATACAATTGATTTAGGACTTTTTGGACAATTTCTCCCCATATTTCATATTTTTATCACATAAAAAAGTCACAAGATGAGAATGATTTTCTTGTTTTAATTTTTTTTTTAAAAAGCAAATCAAAGTGATAATATTTGACCAATAAGTAATATATGAAGGATTCCATTGCAACTTTTAAAATTGGGGATAACATTCTTCGACCAACTTCCAATTATTTTAGGATTTTGTAATCGATTAACACATTCCTATGGAAAAAAGGTTCGTTAGTCTCTATATTTCTTTGATTGCAAGGAAGTAAGAGATATTCATTGTGTCTGGCCTACAATAGTGGAAACAACAGTGGACCCTCCTCCGATGTTTTTGAGCTTGCAAAATGAAATACAGAAGTAAAAAAAAAAATCAAAGTCTTATTTGTTTTAAGAAAAATAAATAATTTAAAAATATTTTATTAAATATGATTGCTTGTATCGAGGAACATAAATGAAACCCCAATGTTTTTTTTTTACGTTTCATATTAGTCCATCGTGTATGCATGACCTATCCATCTGGATGATGTGCAAGTTTCTTTTGCACACCAGCAATCGATTTGCTAAAAATGCCCATTTTTGCCGATAAGATTTCTATGCAACTAGTAACTTTCTTGACGATGAACTTTTCGGCACTGCGCTAAACGGTTGATGTTCCTAATGTGCAGGGCAAAGTGAGCGGGGGCTGAAGGTTGTGGCACCGGGAGCGAGCGTGGGGAAGATAGTAGAATACAAGATGGACTGTTTGATCTTGGAGAAGTTGAAGCCCTTCTTTGAGAGCAGGAAGGTGAAGCTGGCAATCGATTTGAGGAGCCCGTTCCCATTTTCATAGGCCATCCAGGCCCTCTCATATGTTCAAACCGGCCAAGCAACCGGAAAAGTCGTGATCCATCCCGTCCCATGAAACACAAACGCGAAAGAGATAGAGCATCCATGTGGATCTGTCTCACTCAAAGAGTCCTCGATTAGTAGTTGATGGTGCTCGTTTTGGTCTCCCTATTTTCAGCTTCTCTTTAACGTTCTGATTTTCCTGATATACAGAGCAAAGTGAGAGAAGTTGAAGCCCTGCCTTCATAAAGAGCCGGGAAGTGAAGCCAGTGATTGATCCCAAATCCCCATTCCGGTTGTCACAGGCCATTGAGGCCTACTCACACCTTCAAAATGGCAGAGCAAATGGGGAAGTTGTGATCTATCCCGTATCATCAAACATGGAATTAAGTTACATATTTTCTTAAGCATCTTTAGACAGCCCTATCTTCTTTTTTCTTTCCCTCTCCTATCTATGGGGAGTATGTAACTCTTTTTAAGTCTTGAATTGGTTACCATATGAATATTTTTTAGGAGGCTGCAAAAACGAATCGAATCGTTATAATTTCGTTTCAATTACACTTTATCTTCGAACCCATTATATCTTTAGAGTTAGTGAAGGGGATCTTTTCGATTCTCGGAACAATTGCAACTAAGAAATTGCTGAAATTAACATAAAGAAAGTAAATTAGGAAGGTTAGGTGAGATACACGTCAATTCCCTTCTTGCAAAAGCTACACATTGCCTGACAGATATTTAACACGAAATAGAGGGGAAAACCAACAAAAATGAATATAAATTCAACCCTTTATGACCTCCCATCATTATCTACTCATCACCAACAACGTGGCGTCAATCTGCATGACAAGAGTTCCTGGTAAGAAAAACCTTCACCGTACCCCCTTCCCCAAAAGGGCGAAGAACCGGTACTCTTCAATGGCTGCTTTTGCTTCCATTCCCTCCAAAATGAAGGCTTGGATCTGCACAGAGTATGGGAATCCAGCAAATGCACAGCTGGACGCAGAAGTTGATGTTCCTGAGAGCCTAAACCACTGAACCAGACCAAGTGCTGATCAAAGTCCTCGCTGCTGCACTCACACTGTTGACCTGAAGAGAGCACTTGGGTTCCTCAAAGCCACCGACTCTTGCTCTAGTTACACTTCCCACCGTATGATTGACCGTGACAGATTATTGGGTCGCAAAGAAACGCCGGTCGGGCCCAAGGTCCTGGATGATCGGGGACCGAGACCTTGGGGGCTGGGCCACTGACCCCAGAGGCGGGGCTCAGGACCTTAGGGGCCAACCCAGAGCCCTTGAGGCCGATCCCAAGCCCAGATCCCTGATGCCCTGGTCCATGACCCTGATGACCGAACTCTCGGGTACCCGGTTATCTGGCCCGAGTCCCTCCGAGGATGAGTCTGGACCCGGGATTGTTAAAGCCTGAACCTGAGACTTGGAGTTATACTTGAGATTTTTTACTATCATATTATTTGCAAATACAAAAAGAAAAAATAACAACTTGTCCTTTGAAAATATTTTCCAACAAAATTCATTTTTGATAAAACAAACGGATATATAAACAAAAGGTTAGCTTCTTCAAAACCCCAATTAGTGTTGCATTAATATGCTGACGAATCAAAGATAACATCAAATCAAAATAATAGTTTCTAAATGATTGGAATGCATGGATGGAGATTACTATTCTACCAAGAACGTCTTGGTACCTGAATATTGCATCTAGACACAATGAACTTGGACCACACTGTCTTTGTACATTGACAAGTCCAAGACGCTTAAACCAGAGTCAACCTTCGGCAAACCATGAGAATCAACCTCATCCACCCTCTACCTTGACATTATATATAGATTAACAAGGTGAGTTCTCTTCAAGAATCAACAAAACTCTTATCTTCTTCTATACTCCCCCCAATTCATACACGATTGCTTAGCTTGGCTTTTGTTTATTCAATGGCTTCCGACTCAAATGTCACTATCCCTTCCAAGATCAAGGCTTGGGTCTATGCCGAACGTGGGAACCCCGGTCGATGTCTTGAAGCTGGATTCAGATGTTAGGGTTCCTGAGATAAAGGAAGACGAGGTCCTTGTTAAGGTTGTTGCTGCTGCCCTAAATCCCATCGATTTCAAGAGAGCTCTTGGCTCCTTTAAGGACACCGACTCTCCTCCACCGGTAAGACATTATATCATACTACGAATCTATTATGAACTGGAATTTCTTGTTTTAAATTTCATTAGTTATGGTAACACCACTTGATATAAAAACTTGAGAAGACTTTTTCAACAGTTATCATTAGAAGTGGGTTATTAGATTCTAATTACTTTTTTCTGTCGGAATATTTATATTTGCGTCTTTCCTTTTTTCATGGTCATTAAGATTGTGCCCGGCTACGACGTGGCCTGTGTGGTAGTGAAAATCGGGGATCAGGTGAAGTTCAAAGTTGGGGACGAAGTGTACGGGGACATCATTGAGAAAGCTGGGGACCATCCAAAGCAACATGGCACTCTGGCTGAGTACACTGCTGTGGAAGAGAGGCTGCTGGCTCTCAAGCCCAAGAACTTGAGCTTTGTCGAAGCCGCTTCGCTTCCCTTGGCCATTATAACCGCTTACGAAGGCCTCGAGAGGGCTGGCTTCTCGCCTGGCAAATCCATCCTTGTTTTGGGCGGCGCTGGTGGTGTCGGTAGCCTTCTGATTCAGGTATATCATTTTGCATTGCTAAACTCCGTCGATGCTTGGAAAAAAAAAAAAAAAGAGAGGCTCATAATAGAAACAATGATGTCAACTGTTATTGGGTTGGAATCTGCTCCAGTATTCGTTCGATTTAGACCTAGAGAGCACGATGCATGTGATATAATCATCTAATCGTTTCAACCTATGGATATCTATGATCTTTTGTTGGTCCTAAAACACAGCTAGTGAAGGAAGTCTTTGGTGCATCAAGAGTGGCAGCCACATCTAGCACCGGAAAACTGGACTTGCTGAAGAGTTTGGGAGCTGATTTGGCCATTGATTACACCAAGGAGAACTTCGAAGACCTCTCGGAGAAATTCGACGTTGTGTACGATGCAGTCGGTATGTGGGATTTGCAATATTCACCATCTTTTTCCAGTATCATGTTTGGAGTTCGTATAGCTTCTTAGTCTCGTCTCAATAATTTGTGCTTTTTCGAAGAGTTTAATGATTCTAAATAAAATGCATGCAGGTCAAAGTCAAAGTGAGAGGGCAGTAAGGGCAGTGAAAGAAGGCGGAAGTGTGGTGACAATAGAGGGGGCGGCAACTCCACCTGTTGTCCGTTCACCTTGACATCTACGGGCTCAGTCTTGGAGAAACTGAATCCCTTCCTAGAGAGCCAGAAAATAAAGCCACTAATTGATCCCAAAGGCACATTCCCGTTTTCACAAGCTATCGAAGCGTTCTCATATCTCCAGACTGGCCGAGTCATCGGAAAGATCGTCATCCACCCGATCCCATGAAATTAGAGACAAAGAGAGAGACTTCTAGTGTTCACACGTCTATATTGTGCCTATTTTGTATGTAGCATATGTACAAGATGAAAAAATAAGTCTTATCTTTTTAATAAAATTTTATGCATATCATAAATTCTCATTTCATCGGTAATGTCAAAGCATATATCAATGATCTCATCACATTGATTAATTTCATGTTCAATATTTAACCATGAACACGCACATCACTTGGAGTCAAAATGATCAAAATTCTCCCATTGGCAAAGTCTTTATCTATTATCAATTGTTATCTTAACCCAAAAGGATATTCTTAATCCAATATGTATACTCAAAAATCTCTAATCGGATTCATGTAATATTGAGCGTCAAACCATTATCCTATAATAAACCACAATACCAAATCCAGATCCATCTCATAATCAAAATACATTTTACAAACTAAGATATATTTTTTCAGAACTCCGTTCATCAAACAAAAGATATTTCACAAGGCATTTCTATAATCATTTTGGAATTCATTTCATAAACTAGATTCACAATTAAATATGTATAACCTTTCAAAACATCTTTTATAAAACATTTCCCAAATTATTCAACAAAACCAAAAAATGGTAAATGCATGATCCACATATTTACGTAACAAATGTGCTTTTTCAGAACTCATAATATATCGAATCTCTATTGCTTTCAAGACATAAGTTTAGAAACTTATAAAAGAAACAGCACAACTTGGGAATGCCCAAAACAAAGACAGCGAAACTAGACGAATAGATGATCATGTAATCCAATCAACTAAATGAGAGTTGACGTCAAAATTAAGTAAAACATTAGTTAAATGAGTTGAAACCAAGTAAACTAAACTTAGCCACTAACAAAATGACTTTCACACATCAAAAAATCGCTCACGCAAAATGATTATTTAGAATTATCTACAACTCTAAAATTTTGCTTCAACAAAGACATTGCTTCAGGTCAACTCCTATCAAACACACAGCTCAACAACGCCATAAACCATGATTTTCATGTAATCTTATAGCTTAACAACTTCAAAATTGAACTTCGGAGTTCAATTTTAGGTCAAATTTGAGCCTTCATTTCAAAAACTACTCCGACTACAAAAACAAAAGACTTGAATCTTATCGAAATAAATCTGACCTAGCGAGATCCCGTGATGTATACGCACAAAGCTCCCTTTCCTTTTTCCTTTCCCATTTTTCTTTTTTCCCTTTATTTCTTTTCTTCTTCCTTTTCTTTACCTTTCCCTCTGGTCTTCCTTTTCTTTCCCTCTCTCTCTGGTGCGTCCTCTCCCTTGTCCCCATATATCTCTTCCTTTTCTTTTCCTTTTCTTTAAAGCCCAGTCAAAAAGCGGGGAGCGTGGTGACGATTGTAGTATATGAGAAGGAATTACCACCACCTGCTTTCTTTTCCCATCAACATCGGACTGTTCGACATTGGAGAAGTTGGAGCCTTTCGCGGGAAGGTGAAGCCAGTGATCGATTTTTTTCTCTCCGAACCGGATGTTTTAAGTTGTCTACGGATGGTAATGCGTCCATAATTTTCGTTAAAAGCAGGAATATCAACTCTAATTTCTACTAGTATGAGTAGCTAGCTAAGGAAGTTTTTGGTGCGTAGAGAGCGGCAGCAACGTCTAGCACTTGAAAGCTGGATCTGCTCGAGAGTCTGGGCGCTGATCTGGCCATCAATTACGCCAAGGACAACTTCGAAGACCTCTTGGGGAAAAAAAAAAACCAGTATCGTGTTGCATACAGTTGGTACGTCTTTGTTCGAACTAGCCATCGAGAAGGTCATTTATGCCCAACAGTAACTTTTAACTTGGCCTAGAATTGTCGACGAACTGTAAATGTTGTGGAAGATCATTCCATCAAGCCCAACTTCACTATCCATGTATAAACAATCCCAGGGCAAAAGTAATTGTTGTGCACGAAGGAGTCGCAAGCGATGGAACAATAAAATAGACAAAATGAAGGAAATGAATCAAACACCCAATTTATGTGATTCCATCGGTGTGACCTACATCTATAGGTAGAATAGGTAGAGTAGTATAGAATTTCACTATACATCAAGTGATATAATAGAGATTACAACTACATCCGAGTAACTCAAATATTATCAATGTCACCTAATTTTCACTCACACCTAATAACTCGCACATAATGCAAAAACCAATGTGAGAGGCAATAATAGTTAAATTACCACTTAATAAGGAAAAAATTAGTTAGGAATAAACAATCAATATTCATGAAGTCCACCAATATTGTACTTTGAATTAATAATAAACTTGAATTGGAAAAATGCTCAACCGTGCCGTTACTTATAAAGTGGACAGCATAACAACCACAAACGTAGATGATGGAAATGAGAGATTTACTAACTGTTCATAAAATCATAAACCCATTGTATAATGATTAATTCAGCTTTAAACTTTTCAATTTTTGTAATTGAATCATAAACATTTTAACAATTTGTCAATATCATGGCACAACTATTACATCAATGATTTTCGACCACAATTAGCCAAAATGATTACATTGACAAATTATCAAAAGGTTTAGTATTCAATTGATAAAATTGAAAAATTTATATTTGAATTGGCTGTTGGACAATAAGTCTAGGGCTTTTTGGACAATTTTTCCCACTTTCATATTCTTATTATATAAAAAAGCCACAAGATGAGAATGATTTTCTCATTTTATTTTTTTAAATAAAAAGAACAAATCAAGGTGATAATATTCAACCAATAAGTAATATATGAAGATTGAATTGCAACTTTTAATGTAGTGGATAATATTCTTTGACAAAACTCCAATTATTTTAGGAAACGTTTTTTTGGAGAATAGAAACGTTAACACATACTTTTGGAGAAACATTCATTAGTCTCTCTGCTTCTTTGATTGCAAGAAAGTAAAAGTTAGTCGTTGTGTCTTGCCTACAATAGTGAAAAGAACAAGGGACTCTCCAATGATGTTATCTCTATAACGTAGAAGTAGAAAGAAAACAAAATAAAAGGAATAGAGCTTCATTTATTTCATAGAAAATCAATGATTTAAAAATCATTTTTTTTAAATAATCACTTATGTCGATTAAAATGGTTAATTAATAGAAATTTTTTTATTATCGACAATAATTTATATCTAAATATTTTTGTAGATTATGAAAATATTTTTTATTATTTTATTTTCATAAATGATACAAACAATAATTCCTAAGAAAACTTATTCTAAATTATTTATTTTTCAAGAAACAAACCAAGAGAAAAGTCTTCAGGTTCCCCAAAAATGACTCGTGGCTAGCGTTTTCCCTTTTGACCGTCCTTCAACCAGCCATTATGCTTGCCGTTCCCATTTGAATTTACGAAAAAGACTAGAAATGTTGGGTCGGCAATAGATTAGAGAGCATATCAAATTTGCTTAGAATGACTGGTCGGAATCTCTTGAGAAGCTTCGTTTTCATTTTTACGTATTGATATGATGACTATTCTACCAAGGACGTCCACCTGTTACCGTGACACGATGAACTTGACCCGAAAGTTGCATTTGGACATAAAGAATTTGGACCCCATCCATGTCTGTGTACATCGACAAATCTAAAATGCTTAAACCAAAGTCAAGCTTGACCAATCCAAAATGATAAACCTAATCCACCCTCTCTACCTTAAAAACTATATATAGAATGGCGAGGTGGGTTCATTTCAACTAATCAAAAACCATTCTATACTCTCGCCAATCCCCACACAGTTACTTATTCTATATATCAATTGACAAGCTAAGTTAGCTAGGCTTTTCGCTGATTCAATGGCTTCCTCTTCAGATTTCACCATCCCTTCCAAGATCAAGGCTTGGGTCTATGCCGAACTTGGGAACCCCGCCGATGTCCTCAAGCTAGTTTCAGATGTCAGGGTTCCTGAGATTAAGGAAGATCAGGTCCTTGTTAAGGTTGTTGCTGCTGCCCTGAATATAATTGATGCCAAGAGAGCTCGCGGCTTCTTGAAGGACAATGACTCCCCGCCACCGGTAAGACATCATACTACACGAAATTTTTCTTTCTTTTCCATCCATCAGCCATGACTAGAGATTTGTGCTGAATGAGAATCTATTATGATCTTGAACTTTTCGATTTGTACACGATCAATTATGATAGCACAACTTGTGGAGAGCGATTTTTGGCCGGCATAAAAACTTGATTACCTGAAGACTTTCTCGATTATGAGTAGGTTATTAGCTTCTAATTACTTCTTTCATTGGAATGGTTATTTTACATCTTTCTTTCTTCCTCATGCCCGTTAAGATTGTGCCGGCTACGACGTGGCTGGTGTGGTGGTGAAAGTCGGGGATCAAGTGAAGAGTTCAAAGTTGGGGACGAAGTGTACGGGGACATCAATGAGATATCTTTGGTCCGCCCAAAGCAACATGGCACCTTGGCTGAGTACACTGCTGGAAGAGAGGCTGCTGGCTCTCAAGCCCAGGAACTTGAGCTTTGCCGAAGCTGCTTCACTTCCCTTGGTCCTTGAAACTGCTTACGAAGGCCTCGAGAGGACTCACTTCTCGACTGGCAAATCCATCCTCGTTTTGGGCGGCACTGGTGGTATCGGTAGCCTCGTGATTCAGGTATATCCTTGCAAATTACTAGGCTCTGTGGATGCTTGGAAAAGAAAAATGAAAATCTCATAACAGAGACAATTATGTCAACGGTTATTGGGTTGGGATCTGCTCAACTATACCTTCAATTTAAACCTTGAGATTACCACACAGAGGATGTAATCATCTTATTGTTTCATCTATGAATACGTGGAAGTTTCGGGGATCCCATGTTGGGTGATATTTTTACATATAAATGTATGATTTTATCTGTCCAAAACGCAGCTAGCCAAGCAAGTCTTTGGCGCATCAAGAGTGGCAGCTACAGCTAGCACTGGAAAGCTGGACTTGCTGAAGAGTTTGGGAGCTGATTTGGCCATTGATTACACCAAAGAGAACTTCGAAGACCTCCCGGAGAAATTCGACGTTGTGTATGATGCAGTTGGTATGTGGCATTCGCAATATCCACCTCTTTTTCCATTATCAAGTTTGGAGCCCGTACACCTTCCAACTCCTGTCTAAATAATTCTGTGGTTAGGAAAATTCCTACACACACACACATGACACAACCACATGGGCACGCATAAATTTGTAAATGGAATTACAAATCATTTCTAGATCATCTGCCAGAAGTGGCTTCTTTTGCAGAGTTTAATGATGCTAAATGAAATGCATGCAGGTCAAAGCGAGAGGGCGATAAGGGGAGTGAAGGAAGGAGGAAGCGTGGTGACAGTAGGGGGGCCTGTAACTCCACCTGCTTTCAAGTTCCATGTGACATCTAAGGGCTCAATCCTGGAGAAACTGAATCCCTTCCTGGAAAGCCAGGTCATAAAGCCAGTGGTTGATCCCAAAGGCACATTCCCATTTTCTCGGGTTCTCGAAGCGATCTCATATCTGGAGACTGGTCGACCCACTGGAAAGATCGTCATCTACCCGATCCCATGAAATTAGAAAGATAGAGAGATACTGTAGTGTTCTCTCTGAATATAGGAGTGGGGGCACATCCACCCACATGTTCATAGCGTACCTGGTGATATACTAAATAAGCTTGTTGAATACTGGACTCGACAAGATGGAGGATATTGTTTGTCATTATGCACATTAGCTAATTCCACTCGAGTACGAGTTGTTGTTCTATTAATGTCTTTCACAGATATTGCGAAAATAAAGGCAATGAAGCTCCGCATGATTACACGCCGCCGATGTTTTTAGCCTACTAATTACATCCACTGACGAGCAGTCACTATTCTAAATACAATTAACTGCATTCTCGAGATTCAAGGCCTCCTGATTGCATGTCAACCTTATCCAGAAATAGTTACGGATGCGATACTAACTATTGCTTTACACCGATACCTTCATTTGACATCTACAATTCGTGCCTGTAGGTCCAACACTAAGCCAATTTCATGGTAATGCCTTCCGTAAGCTTTATTGCTGAGTAATGACACTTGTCGATCACCCTTCATTCATTGATAACCATGTTACATAGTTGTCGATGGCCATGCCATATAGTTATCAATATCCACATCACATAATTGTCAAGAAAAATTGTTCAAAAATTTTAAACTTATTACACTCTGGCCAATTTAATTATAAACATTTCAATTTTATCAATTAAGTCCTAAATATTTTCATTTTTTATCAATTGAGTCTATTCAGCCAATTTGATTATAAACATTTCAATTTTATCAATTAAGTCCTAAATATTTTCATTTTTTATCAATTGAGTCTATTCAGCTAATTTTGGCCAGAAATTACTGATATGGACAAACTGGTGTTGATGTGAACATTTTAAATAATATTTTAATCATATTTTGAATTTTTCTTTTTTTCTTTTTTGAGTAAGGGCTAGCGAGGGTGGCCAATGGCAAGCGATCAGCCACCTTCTTCGGCCCCAACTCCAAAACAAAACAAAAAAGCATAAAAAGCATAAAAAAATTTGAAATTTTATTTAAAAATGTTCATGTTAACACCAGCCATCCAAATTAGTAATTTCCAGTCAAAATTGACCGAATTGACTCAATTGGTAAAAGGTAAAAGTTTAAGACTCAATTAGTAAAATTAAAAAATTTAGAACTAAAATGACAAAAGTTATATAGGTTTACGACTTTTTGGACAATTCTTGTAGTTGTTGATTCTCCCTATGTCCTATGTCATCTTTCCTAACCAAACTCAATTAGTCGATCCAACTTCTCTATTTATCTATTGCGAAGAGTTGGCTATTTTTTTTCCTTGTGTAAACACACAAGTTGCATCTTTTAGGTGAATCAACTTGTTCATTCGTGGAAAGAAAAGCGAAGATGAAAGTAGGTATCTATTTGGATTGGATGCTCGAGTTGTCGATAAAATATAAACAACGCAACCCATATATAATTATAGTAATCATACATAGGAACTTGTCAATTATGTTCGACATTGATATCTTGATCAGCACAAAGGGATTCTTTACTATTCCCTTGTTGAATAGGAGAAGTTCTAAAAAATCATAAAGTTATTATATTTTTTTTTTATCTGGAGGAATCGCTTTAGCCGACAGTCACCACGTAAACCCCAAGTGACACTAGCGCAGGACCCACCACCACGGCATCACACTTAAGAATCCCTAACACCAACGCTGGGATTCAAACTCTTTCCCTTCATGAGGGGGAGAGAGGCCGAAGCCAACGCTGTAGCTGTGGGCGGTGGTTAAACTTCTTATATTTATGTCAATTTAATCCTAAACTTTTTATTTATATCAATTGAATCCCAAACCTTTTGACGATTTATCAATGTAGTCTATCCGGTCAATTTTGACTGAAAATCGTTAACATAAATATCAACTATCCTACATGGAATGACTAGTGCTGACACAAACAAATTTTACAATTTTAAGATAATTTTTTTTGAAATTTTATTCTTTTCTTTTCTTTTCTTTTCTCTTATCTTTCCTCTCTCTCTCTTTTTTTTTTGATAATATGGGCCGATGAATTCACCAACCATAGGCGAGGGCATCTTGCCCTTGCCCAGATCCAAAGGAGGGCCGAGACCCTTGCCAACTATGGGCAAGGGCCTCCATGCCCTCGTCAAGATCTAGGCAATGGCTCGATCTATTTTGTGAGAAATGAATGATTTAAAAATTATTTTCCTAATAATGATCTCTTATATCGTTTAATATAATCAATTAATGGAAAAAAATTTTCATTATCAACAATAATTTATATCTAAATATTTTTATGTACAATAAAAATATATTTTGTTCATTTATTTTTTTCAAGCGATACAAATGATATTTTCAAAAAAAATTATTTTTCATAGAATAAATAGAGTCTAAGGCGTGAATCGACCGGAAAAAGGCCAGAGTACTTCGAAGGAATCAAGTCCAAAAGAGAATTCAAGAATTCCTCTGTAATGGTGAACAGATGGGGAAGATTCGTCCCAAGGGCGGTAAAGCCAGGATTCTTGTGGGCCACCGCTCAGATCACGATCTTGACCGTCAGCAACTGGAATATCAATCCATAATTATCAGGTGAAATAGTGAAAAAGAAAAGAAAAATAGAGACATAGAGTTGTTCCCTAGAAAGCTCCTGAACCTTTGAGTCCTCCTCTCTTCATTTTTTCAGAGATGAAACTACTCATGAAAACTAAATATCGTCATGGCTGAGTGGGGAGATGCTGCAAAATATCCTCCATTGCTGAAAACAAGCTAGCCGAGCAACTCTCTTAAAAGAACTTGAACACAGCCTACCATTCATTTTCTATTTTGCGTTATCACAAACACGACGTAGATGAAATCCCATAGACACGGGTACTATTCAAAGCATGCATTAGAAATTCGATACCATTACTGGGAAGATCATTAGGAGGGAGCCCAACTTCAAGCGCGTCAATGTATTTGGTTAGACAAATTTGTATTCAAAGACTAAAGTCTATAAGTTATAGGTTGATTATGATAGATTGACTAATTCATATCATACCAATACCCTAACATAGGAATATTTTTTAACACGGTCCATAGGTCCATCTTAAAAGAGTCATGAAAAGAGGACCAAATTATTAAGTTAATGGAGGTAACATGGTAGGCAATAATAAGCCACTAAAATGTAGTTGAATTAACGAAATAAATTACTATAGGTTAAGGAAACAATTAATTAAGAGTAAACACGACAGTCAATATTCGTGAAGTTCATGAACATTGTAATATGTATATAACAAAAAACTTGAGTTTAAGAAAAAGACTTAAAAATTGCTGAGCTGGCAACGGATTAGAGCTTTTTGAAATTGCTTAGAATGGTTAGAATACCTTAAAAAGAGTTTCCGTTTTAGTATAAGATTACGATTATAAGAATGTGCAACTGTTATCATAAACGATGAAATTCACCCGAACATTGCATTTAGACAAAACGAACTTGGATTACATCCATGTCTCTGTACATTGACAAATCGAAAATGCTAGATTGACAGGGTGGGTTCTCTTCAACTTTTTAAAGAGCAAAGAACCTCTCTTCTCTTCTATACGCCCACCAATCCACACACAATTACTTGGCTTGGCTTTTTGCTTATTCGATGGTTTCCTACTCATAAACGATGAAATTCACCCGAACATTGCATTTAGACAAAACGAACTTAGATTACATTCATGTCTCTGTACATTGACAGGGTGGGTTCTCTTCCACTTATTAAAGAGCAAAGAACCTCTATTCTCTTCAATACGCCCACCAATCCACACACAATTACTTGGCTTGTCTTTTTGCGTATTCGATGGCTTCCTACTCAAATGTCACCATCCCCTCTAAGACCAAGGCTTGGCTCTACGCCGAACATGGAGATCCCGTCAATCTCTTGAAGCTAGATTCAGATGTTAGGTTTCCTGAAATTAAGGAAGACCAGGTCCTTGTTAAGGTTGTTGCTGCTGCACTAAATCCTGTTGATGTCAAGAGAGCTCTTGGCTTCTTTAGGGACACCAACTCTTCGCCACCGGTAAGACATCATATCATGTACTTTTCTTTTCTTTTTTAATTCCTTCCACTGCCGGTGACAACGAAAGCGTGCTATATGTGAATCAATTATGATCTTGAATTTCTCATTTCATATTCCATCAATTATGTTAGCGTCACTTGTGAAAAGCGATTTTTGATAGACAGTGGATGATATAAAGACTCAATTACCAGAAGACATTTTCGAGTGGTGTCACTATGAGTAGGTTATTGGCTTCTAATTACTTTTCTTTACTGAAATGCTTTTCTGTTTGTTCCCCCTCTTCCGTGTTCATTAAGATTGTGCCGGGTTACGACGTGGCCGGTGTGGTGGTGAAAGTCGGGGATCAAGTGAAGAAGTTCAAAGTTGGGGACGAAGTGTACGGAGACGTCAATGAGAAATCTTTGAACCACCCAAAGCAACATGGCACTTTGACCGAGTACGCTGCTGTGGAAGAGAAGCTGCTGGCTCTCAAGCCAAAGAACTTGAGCTTTGTCGAAGCAGCTTCGCTTCCCGCAGCAGTTGAAACCGCTTACGAAGGCCTCGAGAGGACTTGCTTCTCATCTGGCAAGTCCATCCTCGTTTTGGGTGGCGCCGGAGGTGTGGGGAGCCTCGTGATTCAGGTATCTCATATCGAATTGCTGAAATCCTTTGATGCTTGGAAAAGAAAAAAAGAGAAGCTCATAATAAGTACAATGATGTCAACTGTTATTGGGGTGGGATCTGCTCAAGCATTCGTTCAATTTAGACATTGAGGTTATGATGTATCATATAAGCATCTTATCGATTCAATCTACGAATATTTGGAAGTTTCAGTTCGTGGGATTCAACGTTGGGCGATGCACATGTCTGAATTTTTCTTTGTCCTAAAACACAGCTAGCTAAGGAAGTCTTTGGTGCATCAAAAGTGGCGGCCACATCTAGCACCGGAAAGCTGGACTTGCTGAAGAGTTTGGGAGCTGATTCGGCCATTGATTACACCAAAGATAACTTTGAAAACCTCCCCGAGAAATTCGATGTTGTGTATGATGCAGTAGGTATGTGGGGTTCGAAATATTCGTTAGTCTTTTTCCTTTACAAATTCGGAGTCCATACAAATTCTTAGTCTTGTCTTGATAATTTTACGCTTTGAGAAATTTTTCTATTTGTGCGCGCGTGCACATGGGGATGCATATATTTCCAAATTGAATTGCGACTGTTTATATGCCATCTTCTAGTCAGTATTCTTACTAAAGTTTAAGGTGCACTTAACTGAATACTCTTTTTGAAGATTTTAATGATACTATATACAATGCATGCAGGTCAAAGGGGGAGTGCGATAAGGGCAGTGAAGGAAGGAGGAAGTGTGGTGACAATAGTGGGGGGTGGGACTCCACCTGCTTTCAAGTTCGTCTTGGCATCCAAGGGCTCGATCTTGGAGAAACTCAATCCCTTCATAGAGAGCCAGAAAATAAAGCCAGTGATTGATCCCAAAGGCACATTCCCCGTTTCTCGGGTTCTCAAAACGTTCTCATATCTTGGGACCGGCCGAATCGCCGGAGAGATTGTCATCCACTAGATCTCACCCATGAGAGAGAGAGTCCATATTGCTCCGAGTGATATATTGAATGAGCTTATTGTTCCACAAGAGGGAGGATGTTCCTTGTCATTGTGCACGAATGAATTGGCATTAACTATGTATAAATGCTGAAAATTAAAGATCTTCTTTGTCATTGTGTTCAGTAATTAATTGGCATTAGTTATGTAGGAATGTTGCAAATTAAAGATCCATTTTCAACAAAATCTAGAAACATATTTCTTCATCAAGAAGTAGCCGAATGAAAGCAAGCGAGCAGTGACTTAAGAAATGTCTAGAGTCCACTAGATTTCTGTAGAAAAGTCCACAAAATTATCCCTACAAATGCCAGAGATAGTTGTCTTGAAATTCTGTTCACAAAGCCCTATGATAGAGCTAGCTAAGGCTAAGAGCAAATCTCTGAGTTGAACAGAGATTTTTCCATGATTTAGTCGGTGCAACATGCCTTTTAATAGGCAAGGAGTCACTCATGTAAGAAGTCACGGGGAGTAGAACTAAGATAGCTTATGTACCATGAAATCTCCTCCTCACCAACACTTCTTGGACTACCCATTTCCTTCAACTAGGTAAACTACATCCCATTGGACCTGAACAGGTCCTCAAAAGGCTCAAGGGAAAAGAAACAGGTGGAACCACCACCTTAGATGAGAAACCCCGCAATATTACCCCCCGCATTCCTTCTCTCCTAGGAAGACAAAGATAGAAAGAGAATTAGGGAAACTTACAATGGTGAAAGTAGACACTACGTTAGGACTTATTCCTGACTACCACCAGGTAAGTTAGTATAGTAACCATCCACACCTGGGATGAGCAAGGGCAAGTGAAATGCCTGCTACAAGTTTGGCACTAACATCGAATCAACCCGACAACCAACACCAATACCCCTGGTTGATTAATTTGACGTGACTTTTGTCCCTTGAACTATACTACCTTGTCCCTTGTCCATCCGTTACCAAATACAATCTACACACTTATAAACTTGTACATCATTAACTAAAAATTATCATCGATACAAAAAACCATGCTTTTGCACACAATCATATTTTTCAATATAGTATCAAAGTCAAGCACATTCGAATGGTTTTGGCATTTGTCCTCACCATTCTCAACTAAGATAAAGGCTTGAGCCTGAGCTCATGCCAAAGCCAATATTGCCAAAGTCAGAGCTAGAGCCAGAGCCAAAGCCTATGAGAGCCCGAGCCAGAGCCCGAGCCCGAGCTAACAATTACAACTAAGAGCATTTTGATGCCCAAGACATATGGGACATTGTTAAAAAAAAAAAAATGTATTCTGATTTGAAGGAGAGTGCAAGTGTTCTATCAAAAGGATGCAAGGGATTGTAGAAAGAAAACGGCATAAAAGGCTTGGAACATCGTGAGAAGAATTTCGAGATACGTCCAAGACATTATCAGAATGGAGGGAGTATTGGAAATTGGTGATCCATTTTCAACAAAATCTAGAAACTTATTTCTTCATCAAGAAGTAGCCAAATGAAAGCAAGCAAGCAGCTACTAATAAAATGTTCGGAGTCCACTAGATTTCTATAAAAGTCCACAAAGTTATCCCAGCAAATGCTAGAGATAGTTGTCTTGAAAGTTGGTTCACAAGGCTCTATGATAGAGCTAGCTAAGGATAAGAGCTACAGAAAAATCTTTGACTTGAACAGAAATTTTTCCATGACTTAATCGGTGTGACTTGCCTATAAATAGGCAAGGAGTCACTCATGTAAGAAGTCGTGGGGAGTAGAACTAAGGAAGTTTGTATACCATAAAATACTCCTCCATCACCAACACTTCTTGTACTATCCATTCCCATCAACTAGATAAACTACATCCCATGACCTTCGTTCCTTGAACTATACTAACTTGGCCCTTATCCATCCATTACCAAATACAAACTACACACATATACACCTGCACATCACTAACTAAAAACTATTATCAATACCAAAAACCATGGTTCCGCACACAGCCATATTTTTCAACATGGTATCAAACCTAAGCACATTCGAATGGTTTTGGCATTTTTCCTCACCATTCTCGACTAAGATTAAGGCCAGAGCCTGAGCCCTTGCAAGAGCCAACAGTGCCAAAGCCTACAAGAGCTAGAGCTAGAGCCCAAGCTAACAACTACAATTAAGAGCATTTTGATGCCCCCAAAATATATGGGACATTGTTGAAAAAAATGTATGCTGATTCAAAGGAGAGTGCAAGTTTTCCAGCATAAGGATGCAAGGGATTGTAGAAAGAAAGCAGCATAAAATGCATGGGACAACATAAGAAGAATTTCGAGATACGTCCAAGGCATTTTTAGAATACCGCGAAAATGGATCAAGGGGAATATTGGAAATTGGGGATCCATTTTCAACCAAATCTAGAAACATATTTCTTCATTAAGAAGTAGCCAAATGAATGCAGGCAAGCAGTGGCTAAAGAAATGTCTGGACTCCACTAGATTTGTGTAATAAGTCCACAAAATTATCCCTGCAAATGCCAAAGAGTTGTCTTGAAAGTCAGTTGACAAAGCTCTATGATAGAACTAGCTAAGAGTAAGAGCTTCAAGAAAATCTCTGACTTGAACAAAGATTTTTCCATGACTTAGTCGGTGTAACATGCCTATAAATAGGCAAGGAGTCACTCATGTAAGAAGTCATGGAGAATTAGAACTAAGATAGCTAATGTACCTGAAATACTCCTCCATCACCAACACTTCCTGAAGTATCCATTTCCATCAACTAGATAAATTACTTCTCATGACCTTTATCCCTTGAATTATCATACATTGTCCCTTGTCCATCCATTACCAAATACATGCTACACACACTAACACTTGCACATCACTAACTAAAATCTACCATCGATACCAAAAATCATGCTTCCACATACAATCATATTTTACAACAATAAAAGTCAAAAGTTATCGTCTTCTTGAGGCGAATTCTAGATTTTGTTCCGTTAATGTTTTCCTTGATATTGCGTCCATTATGACAGATTCTCTCTCTCTCTCTCATATGAGAGTATTATGATGATATGATGAAATTTTGACCAAATTATAGCCATTTCTTTGATAGAAAGGCATGGTAACTCAATAATTATTACATGTGCCCGAACCTAGGGTGAAAATCATCCTGTCAGCGCAGATCAAAATGTCTAAGTTTATTTATCAAAAGAAAATATTTAGCTCATGTTCCCGCCTCATTGAGCTGCGTTCCATAAGTATCAAGTTAAGTACGTGTAAACAAAACTATTGCGAAGGATCACATAAAAGTGATAAGTGAATCTGTAGGAAAATCGCAAGCGTTCTGCTAATTAGGACAGCAAACTCACATAGTTACTCGACGATGAAAATATGTAATGGATAAATTAGATTTCACAAAGCACCAAGAGCCAGTACATGTAAATGGAAACTACTCGTACATTCGCATTCTTATTTTGCTGTTTATGATATATCGATGCATATCGCTACTGATTTAAGCTTACAGAATTTCCCCTTCTCTAGCGCGGAGAAATATTCCTCGACCATATAAATTGATCTAAGAGTCTAGACACCAACAGTAGTAATCAGACCTCGAGATCTCCAACAGTTCTTCAGGGCTCATCCTCTCGAGTTCACTTTGCCTATACAAGTCGAAATTGTTCGCCAGCGTATGGTCCTCTTTGACATGGCTTTGAGCTCTCATTCTCATGTGAAGCCTCATCGTTGCGACACAGTCCTCATAAGGGTCTTGGATACCGATCTGAATGTCATAGCTGTGCCCACCAAAGTTTCATCGGTTGTCATGTTTGTAATATCGCAATACAAAAACTGAAAAATAGATGGAAATTGAGTGCTTCATTACCCAAGGTAGGCTTGTGTTAAGTACTTGAGAGAGTTGCTCAGCTTGCTTGTTTTCATCAGTGGAGGATATTGTGCAGTGTCTCTGCACTCAGCCGCGAAAAAATTTGGGTTAATGAATGATTTCATCAATGAAATTGACGAACAAAGAACTAACCTGTTAGGAGCTTTCTAGGGCTCCATTTATTTCTTTCCCAAAAATGATCATTTGTATCGTTTATAAAAATAAATGAATGAAAATTATTTTTATTGTCCATGAAAATATTTGGACATATAATGTTATCAGTAATGAAAACATTTTCATTCATTAACTATTCAAGTGGTAGGAGCAAACATTTTTAGAAAAATGTTTTTCAAACCATTCATTTTCCACAATTTTTCCTCCTTTTCCTTGTTCACTGGTTTACCTGATCATCATTGCTGGATAATCTACTTGCAGACGGTCAAGATCATGGTTTAAGCCGTGACCCACAAGAATCCTGGCTTTACTGCCTTTGGGACGGATCTTCCACATCGGTTCACCATTACAGAGGAATTCTTGAATTCTCTTTTGGACTTGCCTCAGTGGCATTGCCTCCCTCAGGTACTCTGGCCTTATCCCAGTCGTTTCATACCTGAAAGTTTGGCACTTTTTCAGGGTCCTCTTCGATGCAAAACACATACAAGCATCAACCCGGTTTTGTGTAAACTCAAAACATGCAAACTGCAGGATTAGATGGATCCCACATGGACTATATCATATTGGAAAAGTCGTTCTAGATGAAGTAGGGTTTACTTGAGCTGAGTTCATGCAAAATTTTCAATTATCAACAATCTTAAGCTTTTGTTAAATTTGGCTTGCTAACGCATGAAAGTACCTTAATTAGAAGTCTCTCGAGAGCTTGCACAATTGAAAATGTACCTGTAGTTGGTGACAGGAATGGGAGGCTTAACATAGGTATGGAAGATGATATTTTCATATTCATCGATGATGCAAACCCTAGCGCACAGGTCTAGGGACCCGTCACTGCCACCTCCAACCATCTTGCAAGCCAGGGCAACCACTTGTGGCCCTCTGGTTCGACCGCTATCGATGCTCAGTTTGTCATGGATCCCCAAGTTAGCCAAGCGAGCCAGCAGTCCCTAAAACACACAAGACAGTGAATAATCATAAGCCCCAGCCTTGATGTAAAAAAGAAATTTTCTTTCTAGATGACAAGGTTTTTGGGTTGAAAGTTATTACAGCATTAACGCCAGAGAATTGGCATCTTCCTTCATGTGCTCGACGAGAATTAGAGTTGTCTAGTATGGTCAGGCAGAATCTGCACCCCAGGATGCTGAATATGTTCTTGCATTCTTGTTTTGGCAGTGGCCCTAAAAATTAAAGGAGTACAAAATCATCAGGTATATGTATTTGAATCATGGTTAGTTCTCACATATACATTGAAGCTAGTGGATTGCATTAGTCAATACGGTGTTACTGTATATTATCTTAGATAATGGATACATATGCAACATTAAGGAAAGGCTTGATTCATTTTTTAGGAAATTAATTAAACAATATTATACCAATAAGATGCTCCCTGAGAGATTCAAAAGATCTGCAGTGCTTCTTGCAGATCCCGCACATCGGCTCATGGCGGGAGTGATGTGAAATTTTCATGTGCTCCACCAGGTGATCCTTCCTGTTGAACTGTCTGAAGCATGCTGCACATTTGTTCCTGCTCAAACCAGAAATAAAATCAGGGAATTATATAGACATGAAAGCACTGCCATATATCTAAGCCTTACATGAATACGTATGCTGTAAAACTGTATTCTCTGCTCTAGTGAATTCTTGCACTTCATCTATGTTAAATATACATATCATCTTTACAAAGTAGACGAGCCTATAAGGGTTCCATGCGGAGATGTGCATGCGCGCATGAGAGAGAGGGGGAACAGAAAACCTTATAGTTTCCGTAGTCTCGCTTCGATAGTCCATGTGCTTGCTCTCAGCTAGTCGTATGGCCGTGAGGCAGGGAAGAGAGAGAGAGAGAGAGAGAGAGAGAGAGAGAGAGAGAGAGAGAGGTGCTACTTAATTGCAATGAAGAGGACCCTTGTGAAAGCAGAAGGAGGAGGGTAGAGGGTATTTATAGTAGGAGAACATGGAAACGGAAAAAGAATTGCTTCCAAGTTGGTCTTAAGACAGACGATTCCTCAAGGCCATCTAGATTTGTCTGAACTCTCTCTCTCTCTCTCTCTCTCTCTCTCTCTGTGTTGGTGGTGGGTCGGTTGAGGTGGTGATGCAAAAGATTTGGACTGGAAGGGCGAGGTGAATATTAATAGGGTGCCAGTTACTTTCAAAGCTTGGACTGATATGAGAGAATAAGGAGAGCATTATCAACATACCCATAATGCTAACTTGGGCATGCAGGAATCACAATGGCAATTTGTACTGGGTGTCATACATCACACGCAAAGTGCGTAAAAAAAAATGGTGGTGGGTATCATATTTGGGCATCGAGAATGTTCAAGATAGCGAAATTCCTTTTAATCATGTCTAGTAAGTACATGAAATTTGCACTTGGGTCTAGAGAAACAAGTGACGTCCACTTATGCATTTAGTGATTCCATAGCTAGTATGAATGCCCGATGAGATTTTCCCGTCAGCATATGGATTTTGTTCTGATGAAGGTACTTCTAACATGGCTCATTTTGTTGGCAAATCCCGAAGATTTCTGCTCTCTGTCAAAGATACCCATTTGAAAAACCATAGCCAATTGAGAGGAAAGCAAATGCAGCCCACTGAAAAATCCTAGCCAATCGAGAGGAAAGCAAATACAGGCCAGTGAGAAAGTATTTTGATGTCGCCACTTTACCAAATACAGGATAAACCAGACAGATTTTTCTTTCCAACGCAAGGCATGAGATTTCGGCTTTTTGAAATGTGAGATAACAAGTTGAGATCAACTTTAAGAGATGAAAGCATGCGCAGCACAGATTCATCGCGCAGGCATCAACTGACAAGACATAAGGGTCGGCTTAATTCATGCGGGCAAAAACTTGAGATAAGGTCACGAAAGCCTGCACATAGTCAAATATACGGCGAATAAGGTTATCCCATCTGAGCCCTCGCAGCGTACAGCAGCTGCCAGCTCATCGTATCTCTATCGCACTTTTCAGCAATTTCTAGTTTTTAGATTCTCTGCTCACATCTCCAAAGGCAAAATCTCCTTTGAACTCATCCAATGGCAATGCGTTATGGAATTCACCGCAATAGGAAAACATGTAGTACAGCATATGATCTTTCTGATGAACTTACTCCGGCTATATTATTAGTTTCACATAAACATAATTTGTTTCGTAGAATGAGTTTAGACAACAACGACGGGGATGACGATCTGACGTGAAAAGGTTTTTGACTTTTGAAACATGGGAATGTCAGCAAAGACTTCTTTTTGACTGGGGGTGGGTCCCGCTGGATTCTCTTGCTTTGAAGATACCCGCAAAGGAAAAGTTTATGCGAAGGAGCAGGACACGGCCAACAAAAAAGAAAGAGAAGATCAAATTTTAAGAATCAAATTTTTTCCTCCTCCAAGTTATTCTGGTCCACAGCCACAGCTCTGCATGGCTCCATAGCCATCCCACCCACTAAGTTCTTCCTTTCTGGTCATTTTTTTGTTACAAAATGTCAAACCTCCCCGAGGTAAATGGATAACCTTTTTCCTTTTTCTTTGTTTGCTTTCTTCCTTTTTGCTTTTGCTGTAAGGGACAATTCCACCAACAGGTGTTGCATTGTAAAAGTTCCTTCTCTACAGCACCAAGGATCATAAGCGGTATGGGTATCCACATGACCATTGGCGGGTAAAAAACCCCTCTCTTTTTTTTATGATGAGCGTTGGATTAATCACTCTTTTCTTGAGTATGAGTATCTTTTTCAATCTACCCTTGCTAGCAACAGCATGTGCCGGGCAAGATAATAACTGACCTATCTCGTGTCGCGCAGCTTTGCTTTTGGGGGTGTGCATGACTTCAAGCGACTTTTTGCGTGGAGAGATGTACAAGATCGTGATCTCTCTGTTCTGGTCGGACAAAAGTTTTGCACATAGTTAGAAAGTTAGAGCCTTGTTTTGCCAAGACGAAACTTGCATTTATAGTCCAAGAATGAATTCGTTGGTTTGGTAAATCTAAAGCAGTTCTACAAAACTGAGGAGAGACGGAGAAAGAGTATCAGATTTAAAACAATTATGGACTGATGTCCTAATTAATATCATGTTATGGGAAATTATATCTCTCAAGCTATCAAGAAAACGGACCACGATGAACAATCTAATGATTGTCAAATGTGTTGAAGTATCCTGTCGTCCTCCCGTACATATTTCATGTCGGTATATGTGTGAATACAGAAGCATGTGGAGAGGTTGTTTGGTGGGCTCAGCTGAGAGATAACTACTTCTGTAACATGCTGTAGTCTCTCATTACTCTGTAGGACAAGTGAGAGAGCTTTGAAAGTAGTTGACCATGGCGATCTTATCACAACTTGCGACATCGGGCATATACTTTTAGCCCATGAATGCGAGGTTGCGGTCCATACCCTCTAATACTACTCTCCAAGGAGCTGCACTTTGTCTTCATGCAGATGAGAGAGAGAGAGAGAGAGAGAGAGAGAGAGAGAGGAGAGAGAGAGGGATTCTCAAGCACATTGTGCATTGTCTGGTTCTTCCCTTCGTACCCCTTGAGGGTTAATTGAGATACGATGAGGCCATCATTTTGGGTCCATCCCAAAAAGCAGACATGTCTGTTAAAACCACATGAGAAGTCAAAGGGGAAAGATAGAGAGACCGAACCTTTGAAAGATAAAAGAAAAGATGCGTTTGGGGCTCTCTTTGAGAATATTCATGCTTAAAAAGAAAAACCAATTATTTTACGTTGCTTTTTCCCCTATGTTTCTTTTTTTCCTTTCTCCGAATTGACACCTTGACATTATTTGAGCATCCAGATGCATAATGAACCGAACAAAATGCGTCAGGATGAAGAGAAATGAAGGCCTGCTTAATCTTGCTCAATCTTATCATTGCTGTTTCGATTGAAGAAAGAACGCTCGTGAACGAGGGGAGATTCCATTTCACTTGGACGTACTTACAGCAGATGGGAGATTAGACTCGTTCCATGGATGACAAGGTGGCTGAAGCCATTTGAAATATAGGAATTGTTTTGAACTTCGAGACCCCAATCACGGGGGTGTAATTCTCCCACATGGAATTGATATGATCCGGTAGAGCAGGACGCGAAAATGAAATTTTGACAGCTTCTTAGCAATACTGTATTCAAATTTTGACTCTATCCCAACACTGCCCACGATTGGGCTCCTTAGTTATGAAGAAAACATACATAGGTCCATCAATCGAATGAAAGCTGGTGGATTCCTAAAACCACACGTCAGATAACAGTTGCCCAAAATGCATATTCAAACGAAAGGAGAAGGCCCAGCAGATGAGCCCAACAGAAGTCGAATTGCAACATTTTCACCGTCTCAGTCCACCAGAGGTCGACCAGCTATGATTTGCCTATGTACAGACAGAATCGTGTGGATATCGACACCTGAAATTGGGGGTCGAGAGACAGCTAATGAAAACTAATGAACCGACTCTTCATCCCGTCAGTGGAGTAGTTGACGTTAATGCTTAACTAAAATCATTTTTGTCTTGACATGCGTCAACAACCGCTACATATGTTTTTCTCCGTTTAATAAATCAGAATATTCAACGTACAGAAGAACGAAATTCATAAGTTGCGGCATCACTTTCTTTGATTGGGCTTCGACATCAGATATGCAATAGCTTCGCCTGAATTTTCTTTGGGAAACAGCAACCAAATCCATGTTGAATAGCTCAGCTCACCAGAAAAATCTTTTTTTAGGATAGGAGGACCATCTAAAGAATTAGTAATTGCCAATGATTTTTCGGCAGTTCTTCGTGGTTGCTAAGTTATAACCTGCGATTGTCTGTGACCCCAGAAACGTCATGAAAGCATTTGGTTCTTGTCCTGGAATTGTTCCTATATGAGACAACTTACAGGATTGATTCCTTCTCTACTTTGGTAGCAATATATAGAACTTAAAAGTAAATGGAATGACCAACAATGATTAATTTGGTGGAGCCAGGCCTATCTATTATAAGAGTATTACCAGATATAATGTGGAAAAGGCTATGTGTACACACTTTGAAGATAATAGTAATACCCATCACCAACTTTTGCCAAAAGTGGTGCTTTGATGATCGTTACTAAGTCATCATTTACCAGATTATTGTGTTGAAGATCCCTTGACGATAAAGTAAGACTATATATTAACTTCATTTTTCTCATTAACCGTGTCTAATTGATAAATGAAAGATAAAAGCCTGGTCCATATGGATACTAATCTCAATTCTTTAAGAATGCTTGGTATATTGTCGGGTATGATCTTGTTCAGGCTATCATGAACCTTTTCCGAGAGCCAAAGCGATCAAAAGCGCAAACTCTACTGCTATTACATCAGTGGCTACAGTTCAAAAATGCCTCCAGAATGACTGGCTACATGCCCATTTCTTGTCGCAATGTTGTATATAAGTGCATAACCAGGATCCTTCCCGGTAGATCGAAGGTAGTTTTCTGGTGGTAAGGGGTTACAGCAAGGAGACCTTTTCTCCTTAGTTCTATAGCACGGTCATCGAAGTTCTCTCTAGGTTGCTTAATCAAACTGCCAAGATAACTGTCTTCAATCTTCATACTCATTCTTTACCTCGTGCGCTGAGTTCGAGCTGACTAACTTGCCGATGTACATTCAGGAGAGCACACCGGCAATCGGATACATACATAAGCTACCAAATTTTTCATATGCAACGCATGTAAACACATTAAGATTATTATATTGAGCATCACTTTCGGCTCTTGGGGATGCTTTATCGACAGAGAATATAGGATTGGTACTGGCCAGGCCAACCAAGACCAACTTTGATTCTCACAATTCAAGTTTTTAGAAAACCATCACATTTCATGACCAGATTACGTGCCACGTGTCGGGACAAGATAGTTCAGCACCCCCTTTATGACCCACACGTTCGTGATTTTTCTCAGATTATAATTTTGGATTTTGGGACTTGATTAAGGGTCCCTTTTGCTCAGCCTGTTTAGGGCTTAGGGAAGGTGCACCGTCGGAATATGCTGCGGTTGTGATGGTGCTCAGTGACCCACTATCCATCATCGACCAAACTCCCTACTTCATGTCATCGCCAAGCACCAACGCCTTAATCATTCGATCTTTGTCCTCATCTTGTCCCACGAGCATCCTTAGATTCTCTTCCCCCAGGACTCTTCATTATTCCGTTGAAGACTCAAAGAGATCGCCTCGAATTATGTCTTGACACGATTACTCGAGAGAGAGAGCACAAAAGGTGGAAATGATTTGTTTATCGTTTGGGGGTTTTGGTTTTGTCCAAAGTTAGGTGGTGTCCTAATAGAGCGCGACTTAGTTTGGTGGTTCGGGGGAAGATTTGACTTTTCCTTTCTCTTGCTAGGGCAAATGAATTTGACTTGTTTTCATCATTTGTCGATGGAGACTCCTAATAGAGTTTATTGTCCTACAAATAGTCATATGACCTATAATTACAGTTCGTACCGCATGTCTCTTGCTTCTCAACATAAAAGTCAACACAGACGGTTCAGATGCTCTTTAAAATACCTAACTTACTCTTGAAACTTGAGATGTTACCAGAGGTGATCGGTTCTCGATCCGATCTGATTCTAAAGTGAAACCGGGAACTGGACTGGGGACTAGATTAGCTACTCCTAAAACTAGGAACCGAGCCAATAGGCCTATTCGGTTTGGTCCGATCTAGTCCAATAAAACCATTCAATTTGCTCAAAATTTAACCCAATCAATATGAGTTTCGTTCAGAATGTAACCATGTTCTTGATTAGTAATGAATGAAAAATTTTCTGACCAAAAAAAAAAACATTCCAAAGAAATTATCTATCATAACAAAATGTGTGAATAGATGAAGATAGGCTGTGAGCTTGTAATTTCTACTCGAGGAAGACAAATAGAGGGAAATTGAGAAAATTAGAGATTATTAAGAAATTAAAATATATATTGTGTTGATCCGATCCGGTCGGTACCAGTTTCCATCCTAGAATAAGGAATCAAACCGATTGGCCACCGGTTTCAAAAATAAGAACTAGGAACCGGACCATCGCCTATGGGAACCACCCAAAATTGGCTGGTCCAATCCAATCCGAGCAATTCCCAACGGGAACTATGTACTTCCTGTTGCACATCCCTAGATGTTACTAATCAAATAACTTAAACAATCAATTTCGTGCATCTAGAGACCATGTACTCGTAAATGGATGATCTTATTGTAATTATAAGTAGTTTCGAGAGATTGAAAATGATACTTGTTTTGACGAAACTCTCGACTAACATAAGGTTTTCTTAATCAATAAGGTCCCAACCGAGTTCTGAAATCTTTTGCAAAGCACTTTCGCCGTACGTTTATCAATGCACAAATGCAAAGCACTAAAGTTCATAATGATACCGCTCCTTTGAGAATAATTGTGGCCCACTAGTGCAACCTGTCCACCATCTTTTACTGCCTTTTTTAAAAGGCAATTCACGGGCGTGTATTTGGGCCCACATACTATTTCTACTTTTAGGCCTACGAGAGATTTGGCAGATTTTAAGCGAATGTTTAAACACAAATGATTCTATCAGATTCAACCTCTGATTAACAGTCCGCCATATCATTTCCTACACCGATCTGCGAGCCAGACTAACTATTATTCTAAAGGAATAAGCTGTTTACTAATAGCCTATAAAAATTGATTTAGATGCTATCATCTTATAAAGATATTATTGCCATTATAACTTTCATGACATTTGCCAATCAGTTATATTTACGTTGTAAGTGACAATACATGACTTATCACTATCTTTCTTGCTGCTTAATCTTGTAGTACTATATTAAACTATACTGCTGTGCTGTACTTACAATAGCTCAAAATGTGTGATATTCAGGATGACTTCCATTGAAAAAAAAAAAAAGGGGGATGTTCCTTCGATCCTGTACCTGGTTCCGGTTTTGAGCAATTTACCAAGGCAAGCAATGTTCCTTTGGCCATCTCAACCGATCACCTCTTTTTCCATGCTTTGGGAATAAGGTCAACTGTCAATTCTCTGAGGAGCCGTTAATTGCGCCAACCTTGTTATAATTCATAGCTAAGACAAGAATTAATTACTTGTTACCAGCTCCACAGAGACAGAAAGAGAGACAGGGAGGGGGGTAGGAGAGGAGTCACTTCCTTATGGCTTCTTCAACCTCAGACATTCCAACGCGCTGCAACCCCACACCTACACATCGAATTACCAGTAATTGACATACCCCTCCAATAATCTGCTTCCCGTTTTCCCAATTCTGCCCTTACCGTTATGAGAAAGCCAGAGGGTTTCTTTCCTCGTCTTCTCATTTTTCTGCCTGTGAACTGAAGAGGCCATCTATATATACATATCTGAGCAAGCAAACGGAGAACCCATCAAATATCAAAGTCCGCCTCACCTCTGTCTCTACTTCCATCTGTTCGCCTGGTACTGAAGGTTCCTGAACTGGGTCTCTCTTTGCTGTTGGTCATACCACTTCAAGGTATGACTACTCTCTCGCCTGCATTGTCTGTTCCAGTTCATAGATTGTCCACTAAACTAACATGTTGCGAATAGGATTGAAAACGCATCCATGCAGTCGTGTCAATTGCTTCTGTTATATAGTTTTGTTGTTCTGTTGTTTTTTTCGGTTTGATCGTGGAAAATCCTATTGGGGTGTCTGCTGTCATTATTATCCTGTTTTGGAACTATGAGTTCTGCTGACTCGCAATCTCGTGAAAAGTTTGGAACAAAATTGTCTCTTGATGCTTCTTCATATAGCATTAAACAAGGCATCGGATTGATGCTGCCGTTATAAGTAGGCTTTTTTTTTTTTTTTTGGGTGCCGTCTTCTAGTTTAGAGGGTTTATTATTGCCAATAGTTTTGTCCTTCTGGTTAGTAAAGTGCCATCGAGCGATTAGTCCCAGCATTCAGTTTGTTTGCAGTGAATGCATAATCATGTTTTCATGTTTGACATTTCAATACATAAGAAAATGAATTTGACATTTTTCAGTAAAATGCCGGGACTGGTCATGTATGATTCAAGGGGAGATTACAGAATCGATGATTCCGGTGGAAATCAGTCATTCTACAAGGAGGACTCCACCCAGCAATTTTCTCCGAGAAGTCCACTGAGTCCGCACACCCCTAGTCCTCATAGTGACTCCGATGATCTGGCCCTGGATGGTGTGGTGGACACCTCGATTGAGCAACTATATTACAATGTATGTGAGATGCAGAGCTCCGATCGGTCCCCCTCAGGGCCCAGTTTTCTGTCATATGGAGAGGAGTCTCGGATTGATTCAGAGCTCTGCCATCTTGTTGGTGATTTCGGAGCATTAGAAATTATG
Source organism: Corymbia calophylla (assembly GCA_014182845.1). Taxonomy (NCBI): domain Eukaryota; kingdom Viridiplantae; phylum Streptophyta; class Magnoliopsida; order Myrtales; family Myrtaceae; genus Corymbia; species Corymbia calophylla. The sequence goes on along the minus strand of CM024701.1, from coordinate 17,480,645 downwards.
AAAGAGGTTGTGATCGAGAAGAAAGAAGAGGGTGACCGAAACAATTCTGGTGGAGGTGACTCCACTCCATTCAACGGGAGTGAATTCGCCATAAACCTGAAAGCAACTCCAAAGCAGAAATCACTGAAAGGTGCCACGAAGCGAAGTGCTTCCGAGGGGAAACCTCCAATTGGCAAGATAAGTCAGAAAAGTACTAGAAAACCAAATCCCACTTTGTCCACGAAGAAGCAACGAAATCTTGCTATAATTGCAGCAAGATCCCAAGAAGGAGTTGGAGATTCTACTGATACAGGACTAGAAAACCCTGACCTTGGACCTTTCTTGCTGAAACAAGCAAAAGATATGATGTGTGCAGGAGAAAATCCACAGAGAGCCCTGGAAGTGGCCCTTCGAGCAATGAAGTCATATGAAAAATGTTCCGATGGCAAACCCAATCTAGATTTGGTCATGTGCTTGCATGTTTTGGCAGGAATATACTGCAACTTATGTCAGTTCAGTGAAGCAATTCCTGTTCTTGAACGCTCGATTGAAATACCGATTTTGGAGGAAGGCGAAATGCATGCACTTGCAAAATTCGCTGGGTGTATGCAGTTGGGTGACACTTATGCAATGCTGGGACAGATGGAGAACTCAATCTTGTGTTACACTGCAGGTTTGGAGATACAGAAGCTAGTTTTAGGCGAAATGGACCCACGAGTGGGCGAGACATGTAGGTACCTGGCTGAGGCTTATGTTCAGGCATTGCAGTTTGATGAGGCTGAGAAACTTTGCCAAATGGCTCTTGACCTCCACAAGGGAAAAGGGTCACCAGCTGCTTCTCTTGAGGAAGCAGCCGACCGGAAACTCATGGGACTAATTTGTGATTCGAAAGGAGATTACGAATCTGCCCTTGAGCACTATGTCCTGGCAAGCATGGCTATGGCTTCCAAGGGCCAGGAAATAGAAGTGGCTCTGATAGATTGTGGCATAGGAGATGCATATTTATCCTTGGCGCGGTATGATGAGGCGATATTTGCATATCAGAAGGCACTTACGGTGTTCAAGTCAACCAAAGGGGAGAATCATCCATCAGTGGCTTCAGTTTTCGTCCGATTAGCTGACTTGTACCACAAGATAGGGAAGTTTAGGGACTCCAAATCTTATTGTGAGAATGCATTGAAAATATACGGGAAACCCAATCCTGGTATACCCTCAGATGAGATAGCTAATGGATTGATTGATGTGTCAGCCATCTATCAATCCATGAATGAATTGGAGCGGGCCCTGAAGTTACTCAAGAAGGCTTTGAGAATGTATGGGAATGCCCCAGGAAAGCAGAGTACAGTTGCAGGAATAGAGGCCCAGATGGGAGTCATGTACTACATGATGGGGAAGTATTCTGATTCCTACAACACTCTGAAGATGGCCGTTTCAAAGTTCCGTGCCAGCGGTGAGAAAAAATCTCCTCTGTTTGGAATTTCTGTGAACCAACTTGGCCTTGCCTGTGTCCAGTGTTTTGCCATAAATGAGGCTGCAGAATTGTTCGAAGAAGCAAGGGATATCATGGAGAAGGAATACGGGCCTTATCACCCAGATACCTTAGGTGTCTACAGCAATTTAGCAGGAACATATGACGCGATGGGCAGGTACAGGTTATTCACATTTCCTACTGTTAATCATTAGCAGAGTAAGGTCACTGAAGCTTAATTTCCATATTTTGCATCATATGTCATTTTATTCTCTATATTATGGTTGGTCTATGTTATTTTGAGTTCTTCCATCTTTAGTTGATAAATTTTTTTTTTCCTTATAAAGTGGAAGCTGGGATTTCCATTTTTCGGCAGGACACCTTTAATAGGATTTCATCGCCAGAGCTGACAGTAATACTAAGCTTCAAAGCATCTTTCAATTATGAATGGAATTAACTAAATATTATACAACATAGCTTACCGATTCCCTTGATTCTTTAACATAGAGTAAAGAGTGTTTAATTTGTTCTCCAATGCATCTGGGTCCCATTGTTTTGATGAAGATGGCCTTGGATGTGAACATATTTCCAAGTTGCTTTCTAAACTAGACTTTGCACCAGCTCTTTGTTCGATTTAGCTTCAATGTCATTTCATTCACTTTCCTTTTGACACATGTAAGGTCGGACGACGCGATCCAAATTTTGGAGTATGTTGTTGGGATGAGGGAGGAGAAACTTGGAACGGCAAACCCTGATGTGGAAGATGAAAGGCAGAGGTTATCTGAACTTCTGAAAGAAGCAGGCAAGGTCAGGAACAGGAAATCCAGGCGATTAGAAGCCTTACTTGACACTGACACCGATTCCATACAAGATGACGGAATCAGAGGACTATAACAATTGAATGTACGTATATAAACCTGTTGTGATACATAGTTTACGGAGGATTAGGTGGACGGTTTACTTTGTTAGGTCCCAGCTGCCGAAATTGGACAAATAACGGCACAGCAACAAACCGTTCTGGTTTTACTTGTGGATATTGAATTTTGGTGTGCTTTAAACATTTCATTCGTGCACTTGATGTTTGGGGAGCTGGTTAAAGTTCTTGTCATTGGCACATTCCTATTTGTATATGTGAAGTGTGGATTGAAAAGTGGTAATGCATCGTTTTCTCTCCTTGGTACACCAAACTGTTAGCAGCAACTTCAGTAAGTTTCTACTGTCAAGTGACTCTACCCTATATTTGTCATTCCCGGCCTATGTTCCTAAAGATAATAATATCTTTCACTGCAAGATGCAGCTAGAGAAGTGAAGAGATTTCTGTAATATACTTCCATGTAATTATGCTATGCCACCTTGAGCTGAGTAAATTTCGATAGCTGGTGGATTATGCTTAATCATCATTCTGCTTAAAGGGCAATCACCTGAGCCTTTAGACCTTAAAGCTGAGGAACATCACATCAAAACAGTTTGGTTTTTGCAGCTTTAAATGTGATAACATACTGGGATGCATGTGCATTGGGACCAAATGTAATGGAGTTCCACTCAAAGACTCCAATCAGTAATGCTGATATGTAGGAATCGACTTGACTAGTGCTACGATCCAAAGCTCGAAGAGAAAATCTAGTATTCCGTTACCCAAAAAAGGGAATATTGTTCTGTGTTTGTACAATCTAAAGAGCATTGGTAAATTTCGAAACCAGTAGAGACAATAAGAGTAAGTACCAGAAGAAACATAGTACCAGGCCTCTTCTGATAGAGGTTTCCAAAGAGTTCCTACTAGAATCATGAAGACATGAGGCGATATGAAAACCTCAGTTGGCTTCAAAAACTCTCAGAAAGACTCTGTATTCAGTGACATGCTCGAGACATCAACCAATTTTTCCACATTTTGTTGAGTGGCAGCATCAAGAAATAAGATGACATCACTCAATGTTGTATTTCCTTTTCTCACATAAGCACTAATAGAGATAGTATGTCTTTGCACATCCATTCCGCATCAGAAGGCTTTCAAATATATCCAGAAAATCTGTCAGGTAAGCAAAGAGGAGAACCCACATTACAGACCACCGACTAAGAACTTGTGGATAAGATGTAGGAATTGGTCACTCAGACTCCATATGCCTACCCCTCAATGCCCTATTACAGCAAATATGGCACTCACCTAGACTTTTAACGTAAAATCCATGCCGTCCATCTCTCTGGCTTAACTCAAATATTTGACTGCAACAAATCAAAGGCCATGCAATGGCTTTTGAACCGTTTCATAATCCATTTATCTTGGTGGAGTACATTCATGAGATGTCAGAGAAGACAAACCCAAAGAATTGTGCTGTTGCCTTACTGGAAAACATATCTAAACAGAGTTAAATTTCACACATAAGCATCTCTGAGGAATAACTACATTCCAACTCTAGCATGTAATATCAAAAAGTAAGATACTGTCAGGATGTATCATGTTTGGTAGCTCTCAAGAAATCAACGCTACTTCTCAACCCACTTGCAGTCATGAATTCTTTGAAGCATGACAAGACTTCCTAATTGAAACTGCAGGGTAAGAGAAAGAGCCACTGAGGATTCGGCTCGCGACCCATTTGTTGGCCGCCTCTGAGTAGTGTATGCCATCCCAACTTATGTGCTTCGATGGATCCTCACATGGATTGCCATATTCGGTTCCATTTACTACAGCTTTCTTGCCACAATCAATATGGTAGCCATAGTAACTGCCACAGCAAAAACTGGACGGATCAAAGAAACCTGCACCACAGTGCCACAGTCATAGCTTGCATTTCACTAAACTAATGCCAGGACAGACTCAACAACCAATTTATAATAGGCAAGAGAAAAGGAAATGCAACTACCTTGATCCTTTGCTTCACCAATCAAAGAATATTTGGCTGAATACACATCAACATATGTGAACACAGCTGCCGAAAGCTGTGCCCTTAGCTGTAGAATCCTGTCCTTGAGCTGCTTGTTGAACTCTTCAGCCACCTCATTTTGAGGCCTTACACATCCATTCTGATCCAGATTACCGGGTTTAGCCTGGTCATATATGATAGTGTACGGCAAGCACCCGATGGGCCCTGTGTTATGTACCCAGAACACTCTGGCCCCTTCCTCGTAGAGTTTCTGAGACATAAAGCTGAGTGTCAGAATTTTAAGAACTTGAGGTAATTGTTGAACGAGTCTGTTGCTTACATGCACTGCCTGAGAGAACTGGCTCAAGATATCAGGAATGGAAGCTATGACTTGCTCCACCGTTGTATGTTGAAGGCCATATGAAAGATCATTCTGTCCGATGTCGAAAGTGTAAAGAGCCTTCGAGAAGTCTTGAGGCCTGGGCAATCTGTAACTGAATGCCAAGGTCTTATCTGCTGTCCAAATTTGCCAATTTAAAGTCATTATCAACATCACAGAACCAAACGACATACAGGAGGTCTTGCATAAGCAAGACTATATGCGGTGAGGACTATGAAGGAATCTCACTGAACCGATTGAGCCGATTATACAGCTCAGTGACACGAGATTTGAACCTCTCGAACTGCGATATTTGAATGCCGAGATCGAATGGACTGTAGCCACCAGGCTGAATGGAGGAGCCACCAGTCGCAAAGTTTGCACCATGTCTAAAATTTGTTTCGATGGAGTCTAGATATGGACTCAAATATGGCAATTTAAGATCTTCAGCTGCAAAAAAGGGTATTATCAGACAGAGTTCGAATGTAGAAGGTAAGAAATGCTTTTTGATAGGAGAATCATCAACTACAAGCTCAAAAGGTGAAATTGTGGCCTATGTGGTGATCATTCTAAAGAAGTGGTAGCTGAATGTAAGGCAGGGCCGATCTTGCTGAGGCTTATCACGTTAGTGTTTCAGGAACAGGCACCAGAAACCATCAACAGTTGCAGTTGAGAGCAATTCAAATGCCCATTGAGTACACTTGAAAGACAATGCATAAGCCAAGCTTTTCGCACGGTGGAGGTGATCATTCATTTCAAAGATTCAAATGACAAAAACATCTATGCCGCAAAATCTATCCGGGATGCTATCCTTTCTGCTGTACGCAACATGCTGAGAGTAAATTACACAAAGAAGCCGCTCGGCCAAGACAAACCAAACGCCATCCTTCCACGCTACTGCTCTGCTACGCTTACTCCATCACGACTGAAGGAAATTTTATACCTTTCTCGGCCTTTAGGCTGAAAGATCAAATGACTGACAAAATACTATCAATCACTGGGACTGCCCAGAGCCTGGTCTGGTAAGACTAACAACTACAGGACACAAAAAATCCTGAATGTCGCAGCGGAGAACGTTAGTTGCACCCAAAAACAGAGGATGAACAGCACTAACCGGTCTGTATTAACCATTTTTGCTAGGAAATTACAAGTGAGCCGACTCACCGATGAAATCGATGATGAGACGGCCATCACAGAACCTGCCAGAAGGATGTCCGAAGAAGGTCTCGCCGTTGGGTGGGGCGACCTCGGACAGGGCGGCAGATATCGCTCCGGTGTCCGAATTCGAGTCGCCAAAGTTGAAAATCGCCGAGAACTCGCATCCCGTCCGTCCGCCGCCCCCGCCAAGAGCTCCGAGCAGCTGGATCAACACAAAGCAGAGGAAAGGTAGTCTGACTGAAGAACGCATGTTGGACGGCGAGTTCGAGAGGAAGAGAAGCTTGACAAAGGCACTTGCTTTGATAGAGAGGGAGAGAGGGAGGGAGACTGGGAGTGCACAGTCATGGGGGGAATGATTGAATGAAGATGACGACGATGATGTTTGACAGTTCGACAGTGTTCCGTACCAGTCAGACGCCCCCACCGCCCCACCGAGCGATGAAATCTTGGCTTCACTCAGCAGCAGCCCACGAGGCCTGCCGCATGCCATGCAGTCCCTATGGAGAGCCAAAACACAATAAATAAACAAAATAAAAACATGGGATGCCATCGAAAAATTCCGGGGCATATTTATACCAGATTAATTTTCATATCATAAAAAAATCTCAAACTTCTATTTTATACCTCTTTTAAATTAATGAGGTGGAAACACAGGTAAAGGGCGAGTCATCTTATGTGAATTTGACACGATGAATTTAACATAAATGGCTCTCGAAAATGACATTATCTTGGAAATTCAAGCTCGTCCGAAAGAGATCTTTAAAAGAGCCGCAAGACTCCGGCCATCTCTAGGCCAAGCATTATTGTTGGCAACGCGTGGATTCTCCCTCGCCTTATCTCCATCAAGCACCTTCTTGATGGCCACGACAGCAACTCCTCTCCATTCTTGCCATGCCCAACACCATATTCAACTTTGCCCAATCTACCGAGCTCAGACCATAATTTCATGTCTATCTTCACCACAACCATGTTGTTTGAAAAGCCATTTATGTCAATTCACATCAAATGACTTCGCCACAATCATGTTATTTGACTAGTTGATTGGTCAACACTCTTAATATTAAGCGTTGTTTGAACAGATAATTGATCAACAATCTTAATATTACGTTTTATTATCCTTAAAAGAAATTTTATCCTCAAAACTGGAATTCAGCTCAACCTTCAAACAAAATTTTCACCTATTATGACATCCCTAAATTATTATAACTTGATCGAGGTATCGTCTGCTTTGATCCGTCCCATATCATGATCGTTTTATCATTTTTACTTTTTGACTAGTCAATACCCTTAATATTACGGGGAAAGCCTCAAAAACCATCTCACTTTATTTCTATTCGATAAGGAAAGTTAAAAGGCAAGTGCAATTACCTTGATCCTTAGCGGTAGAATCCTGTCCTTGAGCTGCTTGTTGAAGTCTTGAGCCAACCTCATGCTGAGGCCTTACACATCCATTCCGATCCAGACTAGAGGGGTCATACTGGTCATATGTCATAGTGTAGGGCACACACCCACACACCCGATGGGGCCGGTGTTATGTACCCAGAACGCTCTGGCCCCTTCCTCGTACGGTTCTGCAACATGACACCGAGCTAGTATTTTAAAAAAATCGCGGTATCATCAATCGAGCCCGTCACTTACATGCACTGCCTGAGAGAACTGGCTCCAAATATCGGGAATGGAGGCTATGACTTGTTCCATCGATGTATTCTAAAAAACATACGCAACATCATCCCGTCCCATGTCAAAAGTATAAAGAGCTGCGGCCTTTTCTGCTTGTCCAAATTTGCCAATTCATATTCATTATCGACAATATTACATAACCAAATGACATTTGGTCTAGCATGCGCGAAATTACATGCAGAGAGGTATACAAAGGAATCTCACTGGACAGGTTGAGCCGATTATAAAGATCACCGACGCAGGATATGAACCTCACGAATTGTAATATCTGAATGCCAAGCCGAATGGATGATCCACCGGTCACAAAGTTTGCCCTGCGTCTAAAATTTGCTTTGGTGGAGTCTAGATATACACCCAGACATGACAATTTAAGATCTTCAGCTGCACAAAATAGTAGTAGCAGAAATACAGTTCGAGTACTGAAGAGGTGAGCCAGCTTTTAGATGGGGGTAATCCGAATTATCGACCACAAGCTCAAAAGGTCAAATTGCGGCTTTCACTTATACCGCTCTATAGCATACTAAAGAAGTGGTAGCTTAATGTAAGGGCTGAGGCTTATCACTTCAGTATTTCAACAACAGGCACCAGAGACCATCAACAGCTGCACTTGGAGCAATTCGAAAGCGCATAGGGTTCACACGAAACACAATATATAGCTAAGCTTTTCGCACGGTAGAGGTGATCATTCATTTCGAAAAGATATAAATGGTGAAATCGTCTATGCCATCAAACCTCTCCAGGATGTTGCTTTTTCTGCTTTGCGCCGCAGGCTGAGAGTAAATTACACACAGAAGCCACGGTCGACACAAACTGAATGTGATCGTTCCGCGTTACTACTCTGCTATGCTCCCTCAGTAAAATGATTGACAGAATTTTATACCTTACTCGGCCTTTTAGCTAAAAGATCAAATGCCTGGCAATATGTCATCAATCCCTGGACTGCCAATAGTCTGGTCTGGTAAGACTAACAATCAAAAGAAAAGGGCACAAAGGATCCTGAATGTGGCACCGTAGAACGTTAACTGCACCAAGAAACAGAGGATGAACGACACTAACCGATCTACGTTCACCATTTTTGCTAGGGGAATGCAATGGGAACGCCCAAACTGGGACTAGACCGGTTGGTTTTGGGCAGTCCTAGGGCCCCAATTCCCATTTTTGGAACCGGTAGCCGGTCGATCCAATTCCCAGTTCCAAGGTAGGAAACGGACCAACCGGACCGATCATTTTTATTTTATTTTTTTAAAATTTTTGAAGAACTATCTAAATTTACTAGACCCAAAAAAAAAAAAATAGACATCTAAATTCTGTCGTTTGCTTAACCCTAACCTGAGGGAAACCAAGACAGAAGTGAGAATTGAAATTTTGTTAGATTTGAGGTTCTTCTCTTTTTGCTTTTCTAATAATACATGTTTGAATTAAGAGATGTGTATTTCTAGAAACCCACATGAACGTTTTTTTTTTTTCAATGTAATGATAATAAATGATTTGGTTTATCCGGACCGGACCGGACTGGTCGGTCCCTGGTTCCAGGACAGTCGGTCCAATCCACAGTCCCAAAAATTGGGAATCGATCGTCCGGTCCGGTTCCTAGTTCTTGGACAAGACCGGATCGGACTGGGAGCCGATTGCCCCTAATTTTTGCTAGGAAATCACTAGTGAGCCAACTCACAAAAAATTCAATGATGAGACGGCCATCACAGAACCTCCCGGAAGGATGTCCGAAGAAAGTCTCGCCATAGGGGGCAGTGATCTCAGACAGCACGGCAGATGTCGCTCCAGTGTCCAAGTTCTAGTTGCCGAAGTTGAAAACCGCTGGTAACTCGCATCCCTTTGGACAAACGGCAGTAGCGAGAGCTCCCAGCAGCCGCATCAGCACCAACCAGAGGGAAGGTAACCTGACCGGAGAATACATATCGGATGGTGAATCACAGAGCTCAAAAGCAAAGGAAGAGAAGCTTGATAAGAGCATATGCCTTTAATAGAGACTGAGAGTGCACTGGCATGGAGGAAATGCTGTCCTATGGAGCCAAAACACAATAAGTAAGTAAATAAAAACAAAAAACAACAATGGAAGTTTGGAAATTTTCCAATCCAAAATCGTGAAGAGGTCACAGATCATGACGAGTTCAAGTTGGCGAGGATCGTGGGGAATCACACGAAAGTGTCGGATTCGGAAATCTGTTTACCAGAGACGGTACGCAATAGTGCTATGGAGTTTCTCCGTCTACACAACACATGGAACACGAAAATGCATTAAAATGCAATCATAAGCCCAACTAATAGTAGGTAAGGAATGAATTGAATTTACCTACTATTCATGTCGAGAGAATTTCAATCCTGCTCGTGAACTAAAACAGTTTGGAGTTCCAGTGAACTTCCCACCCTCACACTTGATTTAGCCAATTCAAGAGTCAAATTTAGAAATCTAAAGTTTGATCTGCACCTTCGTGCAAAATCTCTCGGCCCGACAAATCTCAGGCAACATCAGAGAATATTATATTATCTTAACTCAGATTAGGAACGGACCCTTAACTCTGGCTCAAGCAGTTGCGATCTGATATAGCGCCACGGACATGAATGGTTCAAAGCACGCAAAAGAAGGGCGCACAACGTCAATTGCATCAAAACAAGAAGCACATATGGAAAATTAAACAGTTCAAAGAAAGAAAAACGGGTCCTGAAAACTTTCAGGAAAGCACACACATACATCTTCATGTATGTAGAACAGAGCATGATTCATCATGAAACTTTTCTTGAGGATAATCCAATACTCTATTTTCAGTAGCAATCAAATCGATAGTTTTGACAGTGAAAAAGAAAAAACAACCAGAGAGATGGCCTTCCTGCGATTCATTTCTTTTATGAGATCTTTAAATACAAATTCTAGCTTGAATAAATGGTAGCCCCTAAACAAGGATTCCTAAAATTGCAAAAGCAAAGAATAGCATCAAAGAAAGTTAAATCTGCACCGGTTATTAAACCGGCTGCTTGTGTAGTTGCCGCGAACTCCACGTAGTATTGACAGTCGAACACGGGAGAATAATTGTCGGGAGCCTCATGCTTTCCTCCACATGGGGGAAATCGATTGTGTAATGTAGGCCACGACTCTCATGCCTGGCCAGGGCGCTGCTCACCACCAGCTTCGCGCAACAAAAGAGATTCCTCATTTCACAGGCCTCAAGCACAACCATAGTTGGTTCCCATCCTCGCTGAAACAAGAACTTCTCCCATCGACTCTCCAACTCATAAATCTTCTTCTCCGCGCTCTCTAATCTTGTTGTGGACCTAACAATTCCAACATACTCCCACATGATAGATTGCAGGTCCTTCCTCACTTGCTTTGTAACGTTCAAAATGTCGTCCATGACGCTGCTCCGGAGGGAAGAGGTCATGACAGGCCGCGCCCAACGGCTCGATGGACTGACATAAAAGCTGGACAGACTCATATGATCTATTGAGGGCTGCACAGCTCTTCGAGCAAACACCAGTGCCTCGAGCAAAGAATTGCTTGCCAATCTGTTCGCTCCATGCAGTCCAGTGCAAGCAACCTCACCGGCCACATAAAGGCCACTCACATTGGTCTCCCCTTGGAGCCCAGCACGGACCCCACCGCACATGTAGTGAGCAGCGGGAACTACAGGGATTGGCTGGCTGGTTATGTCTAAACCATACTTGAGGCACTCAGCGGCTATGTTGGGAAAATGTGCTAGAATTTTCTCTCTGGGTTTGTGACTTATGTCAAGAAGCACATACTTCTCGTTCCGTTTTTTAAGCTGATCATCAATACTTCTCGCAACCACATCCCTCGGGGCAAGCTCTTCTCTCTCATCATATAAAGGCATGAACCTTTCCTTGGCCAGATTGTAAAGGATTCCACCATCGCCTCTCACAGCTTCGGTGATGAGAAAAGCATTTTCCCGACTATTCTCTGGTTTAATGGGCAATCCATCGTCTGCTAAGGCAGTAGGATGGAACTGCACAAACCTGTAAAAGTATATAAATACTGCCCTAAGCACAAGTACAGCATTGGTTCAAAAGACAATGGAAATCCAACCGATAAAAGCCAGAATAGGAGACTTTTATCTTGTGCTCGTGGTTCTTGAGTTGAAGTGTGTATGAAAACATCACAATGATAGTCGAAAGCGTGTAGTGCATAACAACAAATTTGTGGCTAGGCTTTCCTGACATTAAGAACACACCATACAAAATTCATAATTTACAAAGTCGGAGCCACCAAATACTATAAACACAGTAGCAGGTCACAATTGAAGTCAAAAAGCCAAATGCCCCGGTATTTTTCTATCAGAATCCCAGCAAGATACACTTTCGATTCCAAAAATATGTTCTAGGAATTAAACTGTTGGAAAGCAATGCGTGAATATTATGGTTCTCAATCTTCAATCAAGCGGAAATTGTGATGTTAATGATCAGCATGACATTCATAAAAATCCACAGCCGAAACACAAATGACAGACACACTTCGGTACTCTATATATATGCCAATAGCAGCAGTTAGCAAGTATATACTCACTCCATATTAGAAATCACAGCCTCAGCCCGATGAGCCATGGCTATCCCATCTCCAGTAGCCACCTGTAAAATAAACATAATTAATTAACTTAATCTTGCTCATTCCAAATCCAAGTATAAAAGATTGTATTGTATTCAGTTGGTAGATAATTTCTTTCTCCAGCAATTCAATTATGAGCTACCAATTTTACTTGTGATGACATTTATAAGAGAGAATGCATGTTCACAGCATTGTAGGTGAAACAACAGCTGAAATGATAGAGCATCTAAGCAAATCAATCAAACTGGAGAAGAGGTGAAGAATCCTATTTCTACTACTCTTCAACTACCAAGAAACAAAAAAATCATGTTGTTATCTTTTACAAAGCAAGGTTCTCCCACACAAACTCTACATATACTATCAGGAGACTTTCAAGCAGAGCAAAGCTTAGAAGCAGATTAGTGCACACTTTTAGCGTGCTTGCATTTGCAACCCTTAAATTCTAGCTTGACAAGCTATAGCCAGGATACAAGAGAATCAAGATTTCCTGAATAATTGTCAGAAAGGCTTATTGGATACATCTTAATGAGTCAACTTGAGATACAAGTGCAATAAGTAGCATCTCAGACCACAAGAAACCCAAATTCAAAGTTTTCTTTTTTCCTTGATTCCATGTTCACTTTTTAGAATTTGATATAGGCATGATAGCTGGCACCAAATCGTCATCTTGCTGAGACCAAGAAAACGAGAGAGAGAGAGAGAGAGAGAGAGAGAGAGAGAGGCACAAGAATCAGGAATACATGAATATCATAACTAATATGGATAAGTAGATAGAGTGAAGCTTGGCAGAAAACACGTACCGGAGGATTTGTAGTTGTTGGATATATATGTCCCGCCCCACCAGATGCAAGCAAAGTCACCTTCGAAATGAACCTTACTACCTGAAAGATTAGAAAAGGAATTCTTCAAGTTATAATGTGAAACCGTCCAGTAATTCTGCACAGTTAGTGACAATTTACTTCACCACAACCTCCAGAGTTTCAGTGTTTAAAGTGTCAACGCCATGACAAACTGTCTCGGAACCATCCTGCAATGGCAAAACTTTTATGCATTAGTGGTAGTATTCATTAGGCTACTGCTCCCAAATTCCTCCTGTTATGAGTATTTAATGCCTGCCCATGTTTACATAAATCGGTAACTCAAAGTGAAAGGATATGCCAAAAAGCACAATCATAAGATCCAAGAAAGAAATCATGCAGGAAAGGAAAAAAGTGAAGCAAACCTGAGAGGTGAGTAAATCTATCGCGAAATGATGTTGAAACATAGAAATGTTGGGATCATTTACAACCGCTTCAAGCAGAGCCCGCTCAATCTCTCTCCCAGTCATATCAGCAGCATGAACAATTCTATGATGCGAGTGGCCCCCTTCCCTTGCTAGATGCAGGTTCCCATCCTCCCCATGATCAAATGATGCTCCCATGGCAATCAATTCTCGAATTCTGTCAGGTCCTTCTGTACAGACAACCTGAGAGTTGAAAGAAACAATGTTGGCATTCCTCAATCATTTTGCCTGTCAATGGCTATTCATTCCCAGGCTATGAATCTGTCCCTTATCCTGAATTCAACAGATATGATCATTGACAGTGTACAAAACCCAATAATTGCCTCAGTTAATCAGCATAAGTGTCTCAATTGCCATATGACTGACCAGTGCCACAATGTTTAAGAGGGAAGAGGTTGTGGCACTAAATTACATAGCTTTTACCATAAGAGCAGCTCCAAAACACATCTGTACCTGACAGTTTACTCTCTAAACTTAAATGCACCTAAACAGACCACGTAAAGAAATGCAGAGGAAGACCATTGAAACTTATCTCTATAAACTCTCAAATCCAAGAAATTGGAATTCATAATGAAACAAATGGATGGCCAGTCATCTATCTTGGCACTTACCCTAACAGTCTCCTCATCACATAGATAAGCACCAGCAACAATTGTGTCCCTCATGTGGCTCTCTACAGAATCCGAAGGACAGAGCACAGCACTAACACCGCCCTGAGCATAATTTGTGTTGCTCTCATGAGGTTCAGCCTTAGTAATTACGGCAACAGATCCATGTTTTGCTACTTCAAGAGCATACCGCAGGCCAGCCACCCCACTTCCAATGACCACAAAATCAAAAAATTTTGTAGAACCATCTTCTAAGCATGAATTAACAGCTGTTCTACTCGGCTTCCAGCTAGCATAGAATGGATAACGAGCAAAGTTATATCTCTGGGTCTTTAAGGATTTTGATACCCCATGTGACCTGCAAATTGAAGAAGACATCCAAGTGTTGAGAAATACAGTTTATTAAACTCAAAGGGGGAATAGTCCAATGCTTTAAGTAATTATGCATCAAAATGGTTCCCGCAATTCAATGATGAGATGCAACATGCCAAGAAAATCTGATCATTCAAAATCTCTCTTTTCCAGTTTCTTTTCCGCCACACGTTGATGCAGCTCCAGACAGGTGAACCAACCAGACACCACTCTATGGTTTATATTTACAGGAGTATTGACACTGTCCCAACCAGTTTGAGCATTCTTCTAGTCCAGTGGAGTATTTCCAAATATAAAATGAACTAACGGTTAAAATGTAATCTGAAAAATAGAACATGCACTTATCCAGCACTCGCCAATTACCATGAAATATCTTTCTGCATGCATCTTTTAAATGCTGTGACTGAAACCCAAGAATTTCGACGTATATTTTGCCCCTTGTAGATTGTCACGCTGTAGTGCAAGGCCCCACTTCCAGCAGGAAGAACAGTTGCCATTGCAGTTCTGCTACATACAAAGGAACAGAATGTAAGTAAAACACAATATATATTCAGAAAAGAGCCTCTAAATCATAGGCAAATAGGGAATCATGTTCTTTTCACTTGAGGACTTCCATTGTCAGATCTAAGAACCCACCACAGAAAGAAATGGCATAATTGAAGAAGAGTACTATTAAGTTTACAGAATTTGCATATATGAAATCACCCCCCACCCCAGCCCTGCAAACAAAAACGAAAAGAATAATACCAAGGGAAATTTTGAGACAATATGCCTCTTCACCATGTTGTTTCTCCTGGAGAAAAATATCGTTTTTTTTTTCCAATTGGCTTGTTACCTCACAATACATATGAACCCCATAAACCAAATTTGCAATTTTGTAACCAAACATGATCGATTTTCACATGAAAGAGAACAAAAATGAAGAGAGAAAGGTACAATGAGCAACCGAAAAAGCATAGACCGCAAAAACAAAAACAAGAAGAGGAAGAAGAAAGACAAACGGGTTTAAAGCACGAAAGCTCGTATATAGCAGAAAGATCCATAAACCCATCAACCAAGCAACAACTAACCAGCGACAAAATTTCAAAGAACGAACATTTCCAGATTCCAAAATTGCGAGAAGAAGAAGAAGGAACTACTTACCAAAGGGTTTCTTCTTGTTGTTGTTTTACAGCTTTTCACGCAGAGAAAAGCTCCCGCAAGAACCCGACCAAGACGAAGACCAACGACTGCCGAAGTCCAACGAGAGAAAGTGTGTGACGAGGGAGAGAAACCAGGAATATCACGATGCGCTCCTTCGATTTCTTTACACTAAGAAATGAAAAGGGCTCAAAGATCGTGAGAGGATTCAGAAGGAGAGAGAACGAGGGGTGAAGAGCGGAGAGGAATCCTACAATCCCGAGACGCCACACCCTCGCCTTTTCAGAATGGAACCGCAGGCAACCCCCTCGGCCGTTCTTGAAGTTCGCGCCACGTGCGCCGCCATTTTTTTTATTCTTTTCTTGTCCTCTTCCTGTTTAACTGTTCCCAGTTTGCTCGACCTTGGCAAAGTTGTCGTGTCCTGTGTTCCGCCGATCGGAACGAACGAGGAATCAACGATGGCAAGATCACACGTAAATTCGACGGAAATTGTGCGAGCTCTTTAAAATGTTATTCAGCTTTAAAACCAAAGAAATATCAAATCAGGTCGGATCGGATCGAATCGAGGCAAATCTTCTTTCTTTGTTAACATGATATCAAAAAATCTATAAAAATTAGCATTGTTCCTAATGTAACCAAAGAACTAGACCAGGATGTTGGTATGTCTTGGTTTTCTTTTAATTTTATTTTTTTCTCCTCTAGAACTAAAGTTGCATCAAGGACAACAAGTTCATAGGATCCCTTTTTGACATCCCCATACCCCTCCCGCGTGGCGGGGCAAAGAAAATATGCATTGTGAAATTTCTGCTTAGATCCCAAGCCAAATTCCAAAATTACGATCATGACTCAAAAAAAAATTAAATCTTTGTTGTTTTTTCACTACGAAATAAGGAACTCGTGCCAAGTTTTCAGATAAAGTAAGAAATTCATTTATACTTTAGCAAAAAGACAAGTCTTAAATTATCAAATTACAACATAAGAAATTTGATTATCTACAAAAAAAAAAAGGAATTAATGTTACTCTAACCTGGAAAGAATTATAGCTTAAAGATACCACTCGGTTTTCAGGTTTATAGAGTCGGACCCTGTCCAATCTTCTTTCCAATTCTAGAGTTCCAAAATCGATGGCTCCTATTATTTGGTTTTTGTCCTTTCAACATCTAAATTTTCACGATGGAAATTTCCAAGGCCACAAGCACTACCTAAAAAGTGCATAGAGGGGTGGCCCCACAGCAACGGTCAAAAGGGCTGCTGATTTATGGGCCATGAACGTGGTCCATTCCCTCGGCTGTGTTCATTAGCCACAGGACCATGATCCCCGCCAAGCGGTTCTCGCCCCCCAATTTGGGAAAGGAAAAAAAAAAAAAGGGCGTGAAGAATCAGAAAAAGGAACTTGACTACGATTGGAGAAGGTGGGTCACGAACTTTCCGGGAAACGCAAGCAGTCCTTCCCTTCTCGTTTTTCTTCGAACGCCATTATTATTAGTTTTTTTATTATTTATCTTACTTTAATCCTTAACTCATTATTAAAATTTTATTTATCTTTTTCTACGACGTGAGAGTCAAAATTTACACGTAAAATTAATCGCCCCGATCCTAATTCCTCATAAAAAAAAAAGAGTTCGAATATCTAATATTTTTCTTTTTATATAGAAAAAATGATCATTAAAATAAATTTCGATGGTTTATAATGTTATAATAAGTTGAAATGACTAAAAAGACGAAGGACAGGGAACCATGATTATGGTGGGCCTGACATCATGTTGCTTAGCAGAGAAGGAGGAGACCGGAGGAGAAGTTGGATTTGGCTTTTGTTTAGTCATTGGCCATTGCCAAGACAGACTGGCCCAATCAGAAATTGGAGAGGCAGCCAAACAGAAGTACCCTTTTTTTTCTTTTCTTTTGTTGGGAAACAAACGTTGACGGCTAGAAATTCTTTTTAGTATTTATTTATTCCAAGATAGATTCACCGTAAATTTGACTCTTCACGTCATCAAAATAGGGAATGATTTAGTATTCAGATTAAAATTCAGAGATCGACCCACGTCTTAATTCGATTCAATAAATTGGGGCGAGCGTTTATTTTTATTTTTTTTGTTAATCCGAAATTCAATCGAATAAATATGAATCATACGTGTCGAGATCAACCCTCCATGAATTCGAAATAAGTAAAGATAGGATCAGAGATTCTCTTTATCCAAATTGGTGGGAGCACTGGAAAACGATATGAAAAGTTTCCATCGCCATGTGATTGTGGGACCATTTCCCCGATGAGATGACGCTACTGTAGCGATCTGAATGAGTCGTCGTAATTTTTTTTTTGAAAAATTAAAAGGAGGAGAGAAAAAGAAAGACTCGATTTCTTTTCTCGGATGCAAGTCAACTCGTCGTCGTTGCAAAAGAGAATACAAAAGAAAAGTAGGGAGGACTAAAGATGCATAGTAGTCAAAGTAAACCGTCTTGTGCTTTTGGAGGGAAGGGAAGAAGCGGTGGAGTTTCCGGTGAAATTTCTCTTGAACTGACAAAAGCAAAGTTTCTGGAGTTGACTTCTGTATTTTTTTTAGCTAACTTGTTTTGTCGACTTGTGCGCAGCTAGCATGGTGCAACACAAACAGAACCATCCAAGGAGAGTTTAGGCTTTCTTAATTACCCTTAATTAAGTAGTAGAAGGTGACAAGAACAAGGACATAATCATTATAAAAAAAAAAGTGTATCTACCTACTTCCTCAATTTCAACGCATTACTATCCACCACTCAATTCCACACGACTCAACCCTCGGTCCTCTTTCATGCCTCTTAGTGCTTCCACTCTAAACAATATTATGCCTAGAAAAAGTATGATCTCTATAAGTGATTTTGCCGGCCAGCTTGGTGAGGGTGAAGAATGATCATCGGGCCAAAAGGCTCGGATAAGAAATGGCTCCCAGTAGGCTTCCAAGATAGCAAAGGTATAGGAATGTATCGAACTATATATTGAACAAATAGATAGTGTTTTTGAAATATGTATGTGTAATTGGAATTTTCACAGAAAATATCTTTGATGTATGGTTTTGTAACTCTACGCGTGCTCGGTTGAAAACACTACCAAGATAAGTAACATCTTGGGAAGGAGTGCCCACTTGTTGGGTATGGAACTGATCAAAGTGGATTTGATATTTGTTTAGTCATTGGATATTGCCAAGAAAGATGGCACAATTAGGAATTGAAGAGGCAGCTAAGCAGAAGTATCCTTTTCCACTTTCCTTTTGTTGGAAAACAAACGCTGATGGCTAGAATTTCCTTTTGATATTTATTTATTCCAAGATAAATTCACTGTAAATTCGGCTCTCCATGTCACCAAAATTGAGAATGATTTTGTATTCAAAAATTAACCCGCGTCTTATTCGATTCACAAATTTGGCACGAGTGCTTCTTCTTTTTTTTGCTTGTTAATATGAATTTTTCGATCGAATAGATATGAATCATACATGTTGAGTTTGATCCTCCGTGAGCTCAACGTAAAGATGGGATCACAGACTCTCTTTATCTGAATTGGTGGGGGCATGGGAAAACTATACGAAAAGTTTCCATTGCCATGTGATTGTGGGACCATTTTCCCGATGAAATAACGCTACTACACCGACCCGAGTGACTCATCGTTTTTCTTTGTTGGAAAATTAAAGGGAGGAGAGAAAAAGAGAGCCTCGATTTCTTTTCTATGGTGCAGCCAACTCGTCGTCGTTGCAAAAGAGAATAAAAAGGAAAAGTAGGGGGGGTGGCGTGCTAAAGATGCATGGTACTATATTAGTGTCAATGTAAACTGTCTTATGCTTTCGGAGGGAAGGAAGAAGCGGTGGAGTTTCCGGTGCAATTCTCTTGAACTGATAAAAGCAAAGTATCCGGGGTTGACTTCTCTTATTTTTTAGCTGTGTGTTTGTCAACTTGTGCGGAGCTTGCGCGGTGCAACACAAGCAAGACGATCGGAGGAGAGTTTAGGCTTTCTTAATTACCCTCAAATATAAGGTAAAAAAAAAAAGAGTACATAATCATACTCATAGACCTCAATTTCAACTCATTACTATCCATTACCCAATTGCATGCGACTCACCGCTTGGTCTTTTTGTATGCCTCTACTACTTCCACTATAACAAAAGTACGGTCTTTGTAAATGATTTGATGGCCCAACTCAATGAGGATGGAGAGTGATTGCGGGGACCAGAGGGCCCGAATAAGAAATGACTTTCGGTAGGCTTCTAAAATGGCAAAATGAACAAAAATGATACAAACCATACATTGAACGGGACAAGAGCATCCCCAGAATATGTATGTGAACTAAAATTAACTCACAATAAATGTCTTTGACGTGTAGCATCGCAACTCTAATTTTGAGTGTATTCAGTTGAGATCACTACCAAAATAAGCCATCTCTTAAGAAGGATTGCCCACTTACTTGGTATGAAATGAATCAAAGCCGATAATAACTAGTGTGAGTTAATTTAGGGGCATCACAAATTGTTTCAAATTGTTCAATTAGTTGCTTGAACTTGGACGCCTGATTAGACAATTTGAAAGAGTTTCAATGACATGCGGCGCGGCTTTTATCTCATCTTCCAAAGGGGGAAGATTCCTGCGGACCATAGGTTTGCTGCAAGGCCCAACTGAAGTTTGACAATGGAAAGCTCGAGCCCAATAAGCAAATAGGCCAATCTTCTTCCGAGAAGGCTCAAGCCATTTTTCCTTTTTGCAATATAGGTATAGCATCTTTCTTTATAGTATTTCCGGGCCTGATCACCATGGAACGAGTTTTTCTTATCTAGCGACACGTGATATAATTGTGACATAAAAATACACAAACGATATTATTGTCCTTAGATGTCTGTCTATACTCTAACAAAGCACAAAAAAAGATGTGATATATGTTGCATTCGATTTAGAAATCTCCAGGTTTAGCCATGGCACAACCATCTAGGCAAACAATTTCGAAGAAAAGAAGTGAAAAATGGACACTGAAGTAAGGTGAATATTCATGACCTAAAAGAAAAAAAGGTTTAGTGAATATGAAATGGATTCGGTCGGGATTATACGTGTGTCTTGATCAAATTGTATTTGAAACGTATTTGATTGATATCATGTGTGACATCTTGCTTTTGATATGCTGATGTTTCATAGTTTTTCGTGCTTGACTAGAATAAACATTTTTCACAATGGATTTCTTAATAAGAATCACTTTTCGAGAAATGTTGCTTCGGATCCATCTTGATAATAAAGAATGCATAATTTTTTATTTAGTAAGCCTAGAAATTTTTGTGAGGGATGCTGATATGACAATTCACTTAAAAATTTAGGCATTTCATTTTATTAAAAGAAGAAGAAGAAGATGATGATGATGATGATGATGGATACTAAATTCGATTTTTTCTTTCGATTCGAGAGGGAGGGCCACCTCACCCGGGCCGACCCGACCCGGGAAGAAGTCTTCGATGGGAAGTGCCACGTTACTGGCGTCTGTTGCCGCCGTTGCAGAGTCCCCCCTTCTTCGAAACCGTTTCACTTCCGCCTGAAAAGCAGAGAGATATGCGCGCGCATCGATTCTCTCTCTCTCTCTCAGCCAAAATTCCTCCTCCACTCCTCCGTCTCCATCTTCTTCTTCTTCTTCTTCTTCTTCTTCGCACTTCCTCTGCTCTCGGTTTCAGAACTGGAAGAAAACACCTAACGCCGGCGATCGCCGCCAGCTCAGAGGTAGCCTGGGGGAGAGAGAGAAATGGGGAACTGGTTCTTCAAGGAGCCGCCGCCGCCGCCGCCGCCGGTGGTGCTCGTGCCGCCTCTCTTCGACTTCCCTCCTCTCGCCGCCCGCACCAGGTCCCTACTCCCCGCCGATCGTTTCCTTCCCGCTCGCGCCTCGTCGCGGAAAAATTTTTCCGCGGCGACTTCCTGATTTCTCTTTCTATTTTTCGGTTGATTCATTGGCGAATTTCGCGGGACTTGCTCCGTCTTGGTGATTATTTTAGTTTCTTCTATAGAGCTGTGGATGCGAATCGGAAGTCGATGCTCGTTTTGCACATCGATCAGTGTGATTTCTATGCTTTCGTTAGTTTAGCTGAAATGTTTGTGCTCGTTGAGGATTGTCAAAGAATTCGCTGGGTAGCTCTGACTGCAACTGTCGATCGGTATATTTTGTCCAATCAATGTGAAGTTGCATCACGCATACGGCAGTGTTTCCGCTTATATGTTTGAGTTTATTTCTAGTAGCTTTATGAAGGCCTGCATTTTAGCTGCTCTGGTTCTCCGCAAGGTCTATAGATATGATTATGATTTCGATTTAAATGTTGTCGGGCCAGATTGTTATGTATTTGGCCTACTTCTATGCAGTGGATTTTTCCAGCTTTTGGGGTATTAACTGCTTTTTTATATATGAAATTGCTGTCTCCTAGTGTGACTTGTTTTACTTCAATTTGAGGACATATTCAGTGATTTGTGAAAATAAAGAATGTCTTGGGTATTGCAGAATGTTGGAGTCCTCATACAATTTGTTATTCGGGAAGCTTGCTCTTAAATGTTTGTTCGAGGACTATTTTGATGATGCAAGACATTTCAGCACAAGAGTTATGTTAAAGCCAATAGAGGATCCTCATGTGGATTTGGTGGCGACTGTATCCTTGGTTATTCTTGCTATTGGCTGGATATTATTTACACGCATGATGTGCAAGATTCCATGGACTTTCTTGCTGCTGTGGTCTCTTTTTCCTTGACTTTTATAGGTTTCTGGTCCATTAGATCATAAGCCAGAAGAGCAAATTGTAGGAAATGCAATGTTTCGATGGCAGAGGTGATTATTTTTCTTCTGTCAATATGCTTCATTGTTATGAGATATGTTCTAAAGTCACTCATGGTACTCTATCTTCTTTTGTTGGTCTCTGTAAGAGCAGTGATGTGGATGATCCTCATACCTTCATGGATCTCTTCGTGTCAAACTCTGATCCGTAAGGAACATTATTGGAAGATAATATTTACTATCACTAGTTCTTTGGGTTTGATTACAATATGAGGCTTAGTTTTGCTGTGCTTGCTGCACCGAAGGATCTTGCAGGTGAGATCATGTGCTTACCATCCTAGATTTGGGCTTGGAGCTTTTGGCATTTTCCCTTTGCTATCAGCAAAGAGGTAAATTCCTACACAAATCATCTCACTTAATTATTGAGGTCTCGCTTGCTATATGGATTCATTTTTGTCTATTTTGGTCAACACTATTTGAATTATTGACACTGCTTCCTACTCTAGCAGAGAATTGCCAGAAGATTATGGTGTCATGGGCTTGAGATATGGCTCAGGAAATTTGTCCATGGGCGCCACTGTGATGCCATTCTCTAGTAAGTCACCTCACTTTACAACAACGTGTATTTTTCTAAGCAAATGACCATAAGCATATGACCACAGTCCATATTTATAGCTTTAATTTATGCAGTCATTTTTTGTTACATCTGGTTAGTAGTCACTTGTTAACTATTTCTTTCTTGTGTCTTGGCGAGGCAGTAGAACAACATTTGATTCTGTCATTGCTAAGTAACCCAACATCTTACTCCTATCCCTGGTTGTGTCTTCCCAATAGGGTGAAGAAGAAGGATCAGGGTGAAGTCTGGGGAAGTTCATCATCTAGAAAAACTGATTATCGGACAACCAAGATGAGATAATATGCTAGTACCTTGAAAGAATAACCGATTACTTCTTTTCTCCTCAGTGTTAACTAACTCCCCTCTTCTTCATCAGAGAAGGGAAATTATAAGGTTGGAAGTTGTTAACAGGGAAAATTGTAAGGTTTGCACTGGGATGGGTCATTGTAGCCTGTCTTGTTACTTCTGTGCAGCTTACTATGAAATTAGGGTCGTTACCTTCTGGTGTCTGATGCAGAGAATAATGAGTTGCCAAGAACTGCATGGCTGGTGAGCAAAATGGGAAGACTAACTGCTGGACTGCAGTACGAGCCCCTATGTAAGGCTTTCTTATAAGTAGTAAGGCTAGTTTAGTTTAAGTCAAATTATTACATGAAGAACGTTTGACCTAGGAAGAAGATATTATAAATCTGGCAGATACATGCATGTTACAGATACATACATGTTACTGCACATATCCTTGTGAAAAGGTTGGCATACCTTATATATCATGCAGTTGAAACTTGTCATCTGAATTTATTAGATCCATTGCCCTACAGTTCTATATCTTATTCTGCTGGAGCATAGAACTTTCTTTCTGAAAACATTATCTAGTGTGTGTGAAGGCAATGGA
Source organism: Corymbia calophylla (assembly GCA_014182845.1). Lineage (NCBI taxonomy): Eukaryota > Viridiplantae > Streptophyta > Magnoliopsida > Myrtales > Myrtaceae > Corymbia > Corymbia calophylla. The sequence goes on along the minus strand of CM024701.1, from coordinate 17,456,889 downwards.
GCATGTATGTTGTGTAATTGCAGTTGAACATTTGGCAGATATGCATGAGTGCAGTTTGGTACATCAGACACATGGCAGATTTTGATGGTCAGTCTTAAAAACCTTTTGAGGCATGCATGTGCATAGTATCTATGCAATGTGGATGAGACTATGATCTGAAAGTTTAAGATGCTAGGATGCCTTTTTGGCCTTTTTGGTTTTTTAAATTGCTACTTGTACCAGATGGGAAAGGAGACAATGCAAAATACAAGAACTTGCAGAACTGGAGTTGTGCAATTGGCTATGGAGGAGGATCTGGCAGTCCCTTGAGCCCTTCCTTCAATTTTAATCTCGAACTTGCAAAGAGTTCCCAGGTATCTCTATTTCCGAGTTTATCTAGCCCTATGGAGGGGTTAAGAACTCTGATGTAGTCTTCACCTTTTTCCAATGGTTCAATAGGTTAGAATGTGGACTTTTAGATAAATGTTTGAGGTTGTTTGGAAGCACTCATCAAAAGAGTACAATATTGTTCAAACTTAATCTTAATTCAGAGTTTAAATGCAAGATTTCCCTTCACAATGTTTGATGTGAATCTTTTTTTCCATTATACAATGCTTGACATAGATTTGTTGATTATAGTTTGCTATGATCGTTTCACTTTTCTTGGACTGCAGTTCATTGCCTCATTTTACCAACATGTGGTGGTCCAGAGAAGGGTATGCTACTTTTCCCTTTCCAGACTTTTGGGTCGTGTTGTTTTCATCCTTATGTGTAGGTAATCTCGTGTTCATCAAGTTTACTTTTAGCCATTTATGCTGTTTTTATTATATTTGTTGTGTTCATACATATGGAATTTGTAATTCGATACTAATGGTACTATACTTTGGCTGCCTCAGTTACATATTTTACAAAGACAAGATTTCTACTGGTTCAAGATAAAAACAATGCTAAGGACAGCTACTTCCTTATCATATTGAATTCCACAATTAATTGAAGAACCCCACACCGTGTCTGACATCAATTAGGCTATGTACGATCATGTTTGAAAAAGGAGGAGTAAAGAAATTTCATGGATTTGACAGCTACAGACATGTGGCAAATCTGGTTGAACAGTTAGCATTGTGCTGTTTTGGTTCCTTTTTGGAAGATACTTGTGTTTAGCTTGCTTTTCGGTGGAAATTTCTGAGCTAGTGTTAAAATCTCATGTAATTGTTGTTTCCAGTAAACTTGCAAGTGATAAGGTACTTAAGACCACAACACATCATTCTTTCTGGTTGCAATTGTTACTTTCATGTTCCTGCTGTGTACATTATGACACTTATTATCGCATGTCATTGTTTATAAAGCTCTGGAATGCTTTATCCAAACAGGTGAAAAACCCCCTTGAGGAAAATGAAGTCGTTGGAATCACAAATTATATTGACTTCGGTTTTGAATTACAAACAAGGTATTTTAAACGCTAGAGTTTGTTATTTTGTTGCAGCAGAATATTTTACTAGATTTACTCCTTACTGTAGGGTCGATGAAGCCCCAACGTCAAATAACAGTTCAGAGTCCACATTTCAAGTTGCTGCATCATGGCAGGCCAACAAGAACTTCTTGGTGAAGGTAAGAGATCATCAGAAAAGTTTGTGCTTGTTGGTATGTACTGTGGCAATAATTAGTTAATATATTTTTTCCAGGGTAAGATCGGTCCTCTAAGTTCATCAATAGCATTAGCATTCAAGTCATGGTGGAAACCTTCCTTTACTTTCAGCATTTCAGGTATCTTTTGGTGCAGAGTTTTATGCATTTGGTTCAAACCAGCTTTGTTTTTTAGAACTACACTACTATATAGTTACCAATATTCGAAAATCTCAAGAGAGAGGGAGAGAGAGATTCAAAAGCTACATTTTCACTCATTGCTTAATGAGAGAATACCTAAGAAGCCTCTTATTATTGAGCTGGTGAGATGCCCAAAGCCTATGAACTTGAATTAGACCTTACCTACTAACCACTGATTAATGCTATTAAATATACTTCAACAGGATGGAATACAACTTGTGAAATCTTTGTTCACCAGATTTGTTCTTTTAGTTACCCCTTTCTGTACTGGTCCTGTGGATCTTAATTTGGTATAGGCCTCATGCAATGAGGTTTGTGCTAGTGATCGGTGGAAGCAAAAATATTTCATTCAAGAATGGCTTTAAAGTCAAGAGTCCTTGAAATAGATATGTGGAAATAGGATTTTCAGCATTGATAATGGAATGTTGCCTTCCAAAAGATCTTGCAGAAATTGAAGTCAGATAGCTACTCGAAACTTGTATTCAATTGGACATGAAATGAACTCTACTTCTTGATTATTATGTTACACGTCATTATAGTGTTGTGACTGAATCTTCTCATCATCCTGCAGCTACTCGAGATCGTTTGACTGGATCGAACTCCTGTGGGTTTGGCATTCGTGTCGAGCATCTAAGAGAAGCCAGGTTTGGACTATTCTCGTGGACATGTCTGTTGCCTTTGTGCGACTCTTTTTCAAAATTTCAACTACTTTGCATGAGGATTCGTAGGATGCCTGCAACTTCCCTTGAAGTTCTCATCAAATGAGTGCAACATTGTACTTTCGGTATTAATGACGAAAACCAACCCCGTTCGTTCTTTCCTCGATTCCCAAACTTTGCAGCTACCAGAGAGCTGATCCAAATTTCGTGATGCTGACACCAAACAAGGAGCACCTGGCAGAGGGCATGGCGTGGAAGACTGGGAAAAGGCCGATGCTGCAGGCCGATGTCAACGCTGGAAACTTTTCTGGCTTACCAAAGGAATTGAGACCCTTCGAGAAGATCTTATAGTTCATGCTTTTTTTTTTCTCTTACCTGATCTAAGCCACCTCTTTCTTCGCTATTCGATGATTATATTGAGGGATTCTCTCGATGCTGTAGTGCCAAAATGTTCCGGACGTTTCACGACTCGATAAACCATCTTTTCATCTGATGCTGTTTCATTCGCACGCATTCAATCGGATATATCTTTGTAGCGTAGTGGATGAGCGAAAGAAGGTGGGAAAAAGCCGAAGAAAAAAGGGTGTGGGCAGCTACGTAATTCAAGGGCCACATTCTTGTGGCCGAGACGTGATTTTGGAGGGGGGGAGGGGACCCTCTGAATGGACACTGGCGTCGCGCTGCGACGCTGCCAGTGACGGAACTCTCTAGGACGGTCCGAACGAGTTCCCTCAGTCGCCGTGGTGCTCTCCCGACGATCGACGCAACCATGGTACTCGACATTAGACAACAAAATAGTGGAGGAAATAATAATAATAAAACGCGACTTCTTTAAAATCTCATTGGTCGATTATTGGTGGATATAGCAATTTTTTTTGGCTCTTTTTGAATAGTTAGGGGATATTCTGGACGTTGCTCCATCACAAATAAAATTAAAAAAAGGACTCTTAACCCGATCCTCTCCCGGCGGGTGCTCCGAAGAAGTTGTAAACTCGAACGATGGCAGCGGCAGCTGCCTCCCACTCGCTGCTCTGCACCTCACTTCCCAACTCCTCCGTAGCTCGATCCTCCTCCGGCTCTTCCCTCTCTCGCTCCCACGTCGCCAGGCCTTCCAAATCCACCCTCTTCTTCCACGGGACCTCCGTCGTCGTCTCCTTCCTCCGCCCCGCTCCTCCTCGACCGCGGGACAACTCCGATTCCGGCAGGACTGCCCTCCTCCTCGCGGCGCCCAAGGACCACCACCCCCTCGCTCTGGCTCTCGACTCCGTCCTCCTCGTCTGCACCTCGATCGCCCTCTCCGTCTCCCTCCTCGTCGCCGACGTCGACCCCGCCTCCGCCTTCGTCGTCTCCTCCCCGCGAAAGCTCCAGACCGACGAGCTCGCCACCGTCCGCCTCTTCCAGGAGAACACTCCCTCCGTCGTCTACATCACCAACCTCGCTGTCAAGTATGGGCCCTTTTACCCTCTGTCTCGATTGGGTTTTCCGTCTTGAGAGTTCCTAGTTGCCGCCGTTCGTGCTTGCCTTTTTTTAATTAAAAAAAAAAAAATCCTTTTGAGCGACACCTTTTGATTGGTGCATGGCTTGGTGGGAATTTTTTGTGTGTTCAGGCAGGACGCCTTCACCTTGGACGTGTTGGAAGTGCCGCAAGGGTCCGGGTCTGGATTCGTGTGGGACAAGGAGGGTCACATTGTGACCAATTATCACGTGATTCGCGGCGCTTCTGATCTCAAGTTAGTCACCTCCTTCTCTGGTCCTTGCTTCCTGATCTTTGAATGTTTTGCCGCTAGGTTCGGCAACTCCTACGTGCCTATCTCAGTCGGGCAATGTAAATAAGGGAGTACTGTTTGCCTCTCATCTATTTGATGTTAACTGGATATAAGGTGCTTACTGGGGACAATTTATCAATTGTGCCGGTTGGTATAGTCATGGAGCTGCTTTTTTATCTCGTTCTGTTCATTCGACGAGTCATCTCTATCGGAACTCGCTTTCATGAGTTAATTGTAATTTTTGAGGCCCAGATTCCTAAGTCTGTTTCCTGGTGAGATATTCTGATTTTGATTGAAAGGTGGTTATGGATACGTTACCATTTCCATTGCTACGCCATGAATTCCTTTGCCTATAGAATAGAACCCTGTTGTCGTGCTTAGTCTGGAACCTCTGGAGGCCAGGTTTGCTGGATTCCATTTCCTGATGCTAATGGATCGATCTGAAAGCTTCTGTCATCTTCTTCAGTGTAATTTGGCTATAGTTGCCCACAGGGTCACACTCGCGGACCAGTCCACATATGATGCAAAAGTTGTTGGATTTGACCAAGACAAGGATGTTGCGGTGTTGCGTGTTGATGCACCAAAAGACAAGCTTAGACCAATCCCAATTGGTATCTCTGCAGACTTGCTTGTTGGTCAGAAAGTCTATGCAATTGGCAACCCTGTAAGCACGGACATTCACTTTACCATTCAAACAGTGTTTTCACTGCTCCTGTTCATGATTTGTGCTCTGGGTACTACCTATATAGTCTTGTGAAATATGATTTCCATCTTCCTTTCCTGGTGAAAAATGTACATTTTAAGAACTTTTACCTAGTTTCAACCAAAAAAATGAAAGAACTCTTACCTAGTCTATTACTTCACAACCCATTTATGCATGATGCTTATCTGAATAATGTGTATTGTTTCTTTCAACTAGCATTTCGGCAAATTTCAGATGCTTATTATGGACACAAAACCTTCATATTACCTCAATTTGATAGCTTCTATATTTTTTATGTGAAGAATATGGTGCGGTCACTTTTGAATGTCTTAAGATATGTGTCTATTTTTTTTCTTTTATCAGTTTGGAGGCTGAGTGAGTCATGGTTTAGTTGTTGCTTGGCATGAACATGGTGGGTAGGAGTGGCAAAGTTTAGGTCATGGCTGTAGTATTTATGAGATTACGTGGAATTTAATTTGATTAAAATCCAGACTTTGTTTTGTGGATATAATCATAACATGATGTTTGTTTTCTTGCAGTTTGGACTTGACCATACCCTCACCACTGGTGTTATAAGGTATGATACTGTGAGAAAGGAGCTCTGCAATGTTAAAGAAGAGCATCTTGAGTTTGTTCATGCTGCCTTTTATTTCCTTTTGTACTTTTTGGAGATGTCTCGCATTTACATACACAAAATTTTTGCAGTTATGTAACTCTGCACGCTTAATCTGATTTAGTGGTACTGAAATGAAAAGGCAGAGTGGTAATTAGTTTTGAGGACACATTATTGGAGGGGTAATTAGACTAAAAAATTAATTGATCCTTGGAGGCAAAAATAATCAAGGAACTTTTAATCTTTGAACTCTCCCTATAGCTTGACTGGATTGTTGGCAGTTTTAATGTTCCATATTTTTGCAATTACAGTTGGGCCTAGCTTCAATTAGTGATCCTAAAGTTCTTACAATTTGAAAAGGACATGATCTCTTCAACTGGAGGATATGCTTGAGGAATCAGCTGTTTATAGTTTATCCACCCATGGACTAAGTCTGGAACTACAGAAGAAAACAGGCAGACAACGTGAAGGAGAAATGCATGCTATTGATTTTTTTTTTCCCAGCCAAGCATGTTTGATTGACTTACAAGTGATGAGAAGAGAATTTTGTAAATTTTAAGCCAATATCCGTCTCATTTTATCCCCTTCCTCTTGCAGCGGCCTTCGCAGAGAAATCAGTTCTGCTGCTACTGGGCGCCCTATACAAGATGTCATACAGACTGATGCTGCAATCAATCCTGGTAATAGTGGGGGGCCGCTACTAGACAGTTCAGGAAGTCTGATTGGGATTAACACAGCAATATACTCTCCATCTGGTGCTTCCTCAGGTGTTGGATTTTCAATTCCTGTTGACACTGTGAGTATTTCTTGGATTTTCTTTATATATCCTTAGAGGCCTTTGCAGCATACATTCTGTAGTTGAAGTCAATACTGGCATAATACAATTATCATCTGCCTTACGAGTAAGTCATCAATACAATTTGATTGATCCAGGTAGGCGGAATTGTTGATCAGCTGGTAAAGTTTGGCAAAGTCACTAGACCAATTCTGGGTATTAAGTTTGCTCCTGATCAATCTGTGGAGCAGTTAGGAGTAAGTGGAGTGCTTGTGCTCGATGCCCCTGCTAATGGACCAGCTGGCAAAGCGGTATGCTTGATCTTCTGGCATCATTTTCATACTGCATCTCTTCACAAGTTTAGTATGTGGAGACAAAGGCTCTGCTTCAATGCAGATGATGATTAGTTGGTTTTAATCTGGCAGGGCCTACTACCAACCAAACGTGATTCCTATGGTAGGCTTATTTTGGGTGACATCATAACATCAGTCAATGGAAGAAAAGTCACTAATGGCAGTGATTTGTACAGAATTCTTGATCAATGTAACGTGGGTGATACGGTATGTGCTATAAGAGCTACTCAATTTTGTTGTTGGTGGTGCATGCTGAATGAATGATAGCCATCTTACGTGATATGAGTCAGAAATCAGGGCTATGGCTGTATGAATTAAAACTGCGTCAAACTTTTAGCAAGCCTGTCATATTTATTGAATCTTGGATGTTCTTATGCAGGTGACTGTGGAAGTTTTGCGTGGTGATCACAAAGAGAAGATACCTGTTGTCCTTGAACCAAAACCAGAGGAGTCATGATAAGCCAAATGGTTCGAGATTGCAGTTTTGTGCAGTACATATAAAGAGGAAATACCATTATTTTTGTGCACCTGCCCTTTTCTCTGATTAAGTCCTGCTGTACATATTCCTTATTTGTGCTGAATGCCCGCCTAAATTGTAAAATCTAGCGTAATACTAAAATGCGATTATGACATTTTATACAGCTGGTGCTAATTTACTCCCCTCACATATCACGATACCTGTGTGAGGTAAGAAGCGCTCGCCATTACCATTGTAATGGGAAATGCTAAACTGGAGAGAATGCCGAAGTCAACAACAAACCAAGTAAACCTTGTTAGAGATTAATGTGCCATGGGACCAGCATTTATTCTGATTTCAGATCTTGTTTTTGCAAGTGGATGATTTCTGCTCCTCCATGGGTAATGCCTAAAGGACAGCATGGGCACAGTCAGACCAAATTGTCATAATAAGTTATGGATAGATAAGTAGGGAGCTTTTGTGCTTGAAACTTTAGATCAGTGCTCGTTATTTACAGTGCAAATGAACTGTCGCTTTTTATATGAGGAACCTGAATTATGGGTGTGCCTGGACAAGAAAGCATAAATATCAAGATTCAAATCCAGTAAAACTTGGTGCATTTTTCGAGCAAGTGGTCAGTGATTGGCACGAAAAGGGCTGGTCCCTCCTATGAGTTTTGGGCCAAGGTCTTGCAAGTTCGGCTAAGGCAGGTTCAGCAGCTCTAAGAAAGCTGGTTTCAAAGAGTCGGATGCAAAAGTTGTAGATTTCCCACATGCTTACCCATCCCGTAAACTACTCTTCTATCTCTCCCAGGAGCAGAAAAAGAAGTGGCATGAAGTCAGGAGCTAATCATTGTATAGGCAAGGAATAGTAATCTTGTCTGCTGTACTTGGTCTCACATGTGATTTCCAATTCACGTTCTTGATTGTTGTCAAAAACTACATTTGGCCATTCCTCTTTTTCTCTTTGGTTTCATCCTTGATGCAGCAAACGAAAAATTGACCACCGCCTGAAAAGCTGGTATCGAGAAGTTAAGCATAGGCAATTCCTGCAAATTGCAACGCACATCGACGACAGAAATTGTCATCTTTTGGTGGCTCCACTTGAGCGTCGGCGAATAAGAACGTGAATTGGAAATCACATGTGAGACCAAGTACGTCACAGTAAAATATCGTCCACTGCAGCGATGGTTATATTGCCAGTACACATCGCTCAAAAAGATATTCACCTGAATGTCCATCCCTGGTTTTTCAAGCACCAACTATAATTTTCCCATTGATTCAGGCATGCATCTTTTGATTCCTTGAACTTGATGTTTAAAGGAAAGATGCAGATGCATCTTCCAATTATACACGGCATCTCTATGCATGAATTAAGCAATTTTGTATTGTTACCTTGACTGAAACTTGAGAAACCTATCAAGGCAATAATGTCAACGGAATCTTTTAATTGTAGTCTGATAACTTTCCTCATTGTCGAATCTATTACTGTTAACTCGGATTACTCTGGGCTTCAGGAGCTCGATAACCAGATTAAAGAAAAGCATATCATTAAATTTCAATTGCTAGTCGCGGCTTGTCACTCTGGTGAGGTCAAAAGGTCAACATTTCTTTTTCCTTGAGTCATTGTGGTTTTTACCATTGGAAATAAGCTACAAGAAAGATGACATGTAACCTTAACGAGCCCCACATGAAGGACCAAGAGATTGATAACTAAATGTGGGTACTGATTCTTGCACAATAAATAGTTTTACCAGACAATGACGATGATGAAGACAGATAACTGGTCCTCCCTCTGCTGGGCTGACTTTCCATGGACCATGTCTCTCTTCTTGTCCTTGGATTTCATGACCACTCCAACCTACTCGACCGTCCAGGATCATTTTAAGCATGAAAGAATGGCTTTTTAACTTTTTACTTTTAGAACAGCGACACTGTCCTTTCCAAAAATCTGTCCCCTAGACTCTCGGGCGACTACTGAAACTCAGAAATTTCAAATATTTACCCTTGTCTTGTCTGTCCCTTGCAACTTTTTCCATCTTGCTCCATGTCATGTGATAGTTGGAGAATTCCATCTCTGCAGTGAAATGAATCCAAAGCTATAGATGAGATCAAAGAACAAAAAGGCCATCTAAAAGGGCAGAGGAGGCAAATTATCAATCGACTCGCAATTCAGCAAAAGTAAGGAAGGCTTTAACCCGCATTTCAGCTCTGAGATGTGTGCCAATGCCGCAAATGTATATGATACCCAGACAACGTCCATTCTGTTATTTAATTTTCCACTCTCTCGGCTCTGACAAGTCAAAAATACATTCAAAGCAGGGCAAACAAAAATAGAAGACAAAATTGTATACAAGATTTTTCATTATCATCATGTTAGCCAAGTCTTCTTTCCTGGGTTTTTTCAGTTTTGATGTTCTTTTTACTGCAACAGACAACACAGAGATACTCTTTGTCAGCTTATACAAGGGTGTAACATGCTGAAGCATAGTTGCTAGTGCGATCAACCCCTTTTCTTCCTGATTCTTCAATCAAGTAAGAAAAAGAAGAAGAAGAAGAAGAGATGACAAAGACAGAGGAAGGAGGAGGGAGTCAATTGAAGCAAGGCTTGTGGACTTTGGAGGAGGACAAGATCCTCACGGACTATGTAACAGAACATGGGAAAGGAAGGTGGAATTCCATTGCTAAGAGGACAGGTTTTAGAGACAAATTTACCCTCTTTCTTTAAAGTGTTCTCACTTGTTTTGCTGTGTCTTTTCAAGATGATCTCATGGACAAACCACAATGGCTTTGTGATGCACAGGCTTGAGAAGATGTGGCAAAAGTTGCAGGTTGAGGTGGATGAATTACCTGAGCCCGAACGTCAAGCGAGATCGCTTTACTGAGGAAGAAGAAGACCTCATTATTAGACTCCATAATTTGTTGGGCAACAGGTTACTTGTTTACTCCTCTCTTTAGGAATTCCTTTTGTCAATTTTTCAGCTGTGCGAACCTCAGGCAAACTTGAATTGTAGAAGATGCTATTTATAGAGAAGATTCTCGTCATGATTATTCTTTGTTTCACTAGAGATCTGTTATTCAGCAAAACTCTTGATTGGACTCATTGTTGTCTGGTAAATCTGATATGATATGCACCTGATAAAGCAGAACATTTTATGGACACAAGGAACATTTCTTTAATAGGATTAGGAAATTCCAACATGGAAAATATGGAGGTAAAATTGTACAGTACAAGCAAATGTTAATCCCATTCTCTTCCTACTCTCTACTCTAGGCAAAATTTTCCATCCGTAGTACAGTTTGAGTTATGCACAATTTTGATACTTATCGGTGTCAAAATCGATGCAAATGTGTAGCAGCAAACTGGGATCTCAACTCTAACTTGGAAACCATTTTCCCCCACTAGGTGGTCTCTGATTGCGAAATGGTTGCCCAGGTCGAACAGATAATCAAGTGAAGAACTACTGGAACATTCATTTGAGCAAAAAGCTGGGCATCAAAAAGCAAATTTCTCGAGTTGGGAGGACAAAATCTAGGATCTTGCATGTTTCTGAGAGTTCAACACATCAGGAATCTATTTCATCTTGTGCTGGCAACAGCAGGTCTCCGGAAATAAATGTGGACAACAAGAGTCCGGAATCTCAAGAGACATTGGACCTGCCGAGTTGACGAGCAAAGAACAGTATTCCACCACCTCTTTCTGGGATTTTGAATCCGATTTAGAGTTCAATCTTAGCATGATGGACTTTCTGGATGGACTTTCTCTTCCTTCCTATGAGCATCATCCAAGGGTATTTCCTTACTAGTCTATCTGTTGAATGAGCATAAAGCTGGTGCAATAACCATAATCGATGATTGTTCTCCAGGAAAAATGTTGAAGCTTGCATCGGAAGACAGAAATCATCATGTGTAAGTGCAAATTATTTCTAATCTTGGTTTCTTTATCATCGGGCCAGTTTTATCAAATAAGCTATTATAAGAATCCTGTATCAGTCCTTAGGAAGAACAGGATACTTTCACAGGGCTTCAAGTAAAAGTAAAGATACTCTAGAATGTCGATCAGACCAGAAGAAGCATCCCTTAAATGTGACTCAACACAAACAAAGCTTCTCTGGGGGATGAGTAAGTGAGAGGAGACACCAATACCTCTAATGCAGCAAAACTGGCTTAGTTGAACAGAGAGACCCTGGGATTTTTCATGTGCTAAAATTAGACATGGCGACTGACTTAAAATTCATTGAGGCATCTGTTTGTGCATCCACAAAAGCACACTCTAGTTCTGTATTCTGCACACAGAAGTATTGAATCTATTTGGCCTCAAGTGTAGTGAATTACTTCTGAAAGCGGACTTTAATATCCAGTACCCTTATTACTTTATTATTCGTGCATTTGAACCAAAGATAGAAATCATTTAGTTGATCAAATAATCTGGTTGTCTGGCAATTCATTTGTTATGTGGACTTCGGGTGAGGGGCTCTAAATGCACCAAAAGTAAAAGAAACAGCTAATGAACTTGGCTTCACAATGATTCAGATTCCGAACCACCAACTCTTGCAAAGGAGGTTTATCTACATAACCCAGTTCATGTTATTTCATGAAAAAACACAAACAGAAACCTCCTCTCTGCGGGGAACAAGTGACTTCTAAGCGTGTCTCTAGTACTCCCTAAAGCTTCCAATGCAGTATCGTGGCGACATCTTTCATCTGACAAACAAAAGAAAGAAAAGGCAAAATTGCCGTATGAATCAAACTAAAGTAGCCGAGTTTATTAAATCATCAAATTCTCATAAGAAAAACAGGAACTTCAACCAGCAATGACACCCCACCAAAAAAAAAAAAAAAAAAAAAACCGGCAATCACATGAAAAAGGGATGAGCAGGGAATCAAGACCCATATTTATTGGAAAGAAAGATTGTACAGCGTACATTTTTAAGGGAAAAATTAGCTTAGGGAATAAAGACGGGGGTCGCTACTAAATGTGGTCGATGATGATGTTCATACAGAGAGTGGTGGAGAGAGGCCAAAGTCAAGCCCCCAGAGCTCAAATGTCCCATTAATAAAGTCATAGTAGCCACCCTTCAGTGATAGTGTCTTGTTCACCAGCCCATCTCTCACAAATGGATAAGTCAGCAAGTTCCCAAGTGATACATTCACCGCCTCCTGCAAAAATCCAACCAGAGACATTAAATGAAACATGCAAGAGAACTAGAAAATAAGTTGCCGTTCTCCATCAGAGAATCGAACGCTTCCTTTGCCTTGTACAGAAAGCAACATTATCAACTGGAAAAATAGCTTAGCTAACTGGATGTTTGACGGAGTGGCTTTTTCAATTAGCTACTATTATAATCCTTTTGACTTGTGAAGTAGCTTTCTCAAGCAAAAATTCGGCTTTCTCTATCGAAATGTAGGTTCATCTAACAACTCTAGTTCAGCTCTTCTTGCCAATAACAGGTTCATCCAGCACAACAGGCTCGATCTACCATGTGGACTGGCATGTGTCCTAAGAGTAGCAAGCTTCGAGAAAGGGGTGATAGAATACCTTCTCACAGTGTCCGCATAGTTCAGGGAGGGGAGCCCCCGGGAATTTCGCGTTGACTTTGGCTCTGGCAGGCAGACCGATCTTGACCCACTCTTCTATGAAATCACTGGATGTCATTTGTCAAAATGCAATCAGGAACTAAGTATAAGCATCCCTCCTGAATGGTTTAGTTGACTCTTTGTAGCAACAGCAATGCGAAGGGGAGGGCTAATTGCTTACGTGGAGTTGCTTCCGTCGAATGGGAAAGTCATCAGACCCTTGATTCCACCGCAGGCGCTGTGTCCGATGACCACGATCTCCTGAACCTGCGCATTGAAAAGGGAAGCAGGGGAAAAAGAGGGCACATTAGTCGGCTACATGCTCGGGAATTTCTCATTCTTGGTACACACTACCTTGGAACTTTGATAGTATTCCCCTCTTGCAGTTATCCAAAATTGAGTAACGGAAAATCGATAGTCAATACCGCGGAAATATATATGTATCTCAAACTTCAGGGGACGAAAATACTCTTCCACCAGTTTTGATTTCTCTGTTACAGGATACTTAACCGGTACATAAGTTGATACGAGGGCACAAAATTTGAATGGAGTTTTACCTTGAGGTGCAAAACTGCATACTCGACGGCAGATCCAACTCCAGCGTACTTGATCTGTTCAAAGCAGATACGAGTTAACAAAGACAGCGTGATGATTATGTTGCTCGGAAATGAATCAGGAACTGCCGAACACTATTAACGATTAGCTTTTGTTTCTTTTATTTCAAAGGGAGAAGTGATGCCTGGTCATATGGAGGGACCATGTTGGCGACGTTGCGGACCATGAAAGCCTCTCCTGGTTGGAAATCCAGAACATGAGATGGGCACACTCTCGAGTCCGAGCAAGCAAACACCATGAACTGCAACATAAAGATACACAGCACAATCTTCATGAGAAATACTGTCGAAACTCTAGCAGTGCATTCAACATATTCATCGTAGGAGATGGTTCATTTTCTGGTGCGTTCTATGCCCGTGCGAAAATGCAAAGTAATTTAGTTTCTGTAGATTTACCTTTGGACTCTGTCCTTTGGCCAGTTCACCATATAAAGCAGGGTTCTTGCTGAAACACATTGAAGGGAAAAGAATAAATGAAAGCAGCGATGCTCTTCAGCAGGGGCTTATATCACACCTAACTAAAGAGAAACTCATATCGATCTAGACTAGCGCGTGGAAATCAAACTGTAAATGCGAACAAGTAAAACGATCGATCATACTCAAGTAGTGATCAGCTTTTGCCGCATGTTTTACCAATCTAATTTATACTCGCGTCTTTTACCATCTTGCGTCCCTCTATTTCTTCTTATAAACTTCAGAAAATCAATAATTATGGTATAGAAGAGTAGAGACAGAGAGAGGGAAGGAAGCACGGACTCGTATTTCTCTTTCTTGAAGAAGGTGAAGCCAGTTTTGATCCTCTCGACGGAGCTGGATGGCTTGCCGTCGGGGGGAGCAGTTTGCAACTCCGCCGTTATTTGCTCCACTTTCGCGGCTGCTGTGGCTTTCAGGTCCCCCTTCTCACTGCACAATCATAACTCATCCGTTCATATATTCAAGCGAAAAAGAGCATCAAATAGCACTCTCGGGACACTCGCATAAGACTTCGCTACATATGTCCCATGAAGGCGTACATCTTTGTGTCTGATGAGGTTGGCTTCTTTCAAAATGCATATTTCCTCGATTTTCGAAACGTCTCGATAAGCATTTTACATAAGACGCGATCTCTATCAGTGCACACTTCACAAGCTAGACAACTGACGAAGCCTTGAAGGGTTCAGACAGGACCAGAAAGACAGAGGTAGAAGGAGAGAGAAAAGAAACAAAACAGTCGAGCAAAACGAACCTGAGGAGTTTCTTGAGAGCCTCGATGGCCTCGTCATAGTCCTTGCCCATGTCTTCCCTCTGCAGATTATCACGGCCCACGTACGAGCCAAGTCAAGAATCAGAAAACCGGAAAAAGCTCTCGGCGGATATCGAAACTACACGAACTGCGCAAGACGAACACTGAACGACGCCGATCAGATGCGCGCGGGTTAATGCCGGCTTGTCCGATGGAACACTAAAACATGCGCGAGTTCATATCTATCTTGTCAGTCTCCTAAGCATCAGATGAAACTGAGGTCAGCTGAGGCGATGAAGGGAAGTTAAATGTACGCGAGCGATTGCGTGCATGTGGGGCGCCGAGGAAAGTGGCTTTAAATGGACCGTTTCTGTACAAGACTCCTCGTTCCGCTGCTGGGCAACACGTCTCCTTTGACTTGGCCATACGTTTCTCTCTTTCCTGTTCTTACTCCTGGTAGTTGGGAGCCTGCATGGTGGCGGTCGTCTCTTCAATCGTTTCGAGCCACGTGTTCGTCGCCATCGGCATCACGTCCGTGGAAACGGACCCGAAAAGAATCAAGGAACGAGAGAGAAAAATCGGCTTGCGTTAGTATAATACGGAACTTATGTACGCCTGTCCGTATCGCGAATAGGGCGCTCCGTCGGCATCGTCCGTTGCGTGTTCTTAATCTCGTCCAGACTAAGAATGTCCTCGTGCATGCGACGAAGCCGAGTCAAATCGGACGCAGCTACTCGAAATTCGAATTAACCCACGTTCAGGCGTCGAGTAGGAGAAATGCACTTACTACAGACTTAATTCCACGTAATGTTTTCCACGTACCAAAAGGCAAAGACTAACGTCCAGTTTTCAAAGTACTAGGAATGCTATTATTTACTGTTCTAAGTGCATTGTCAAATGCATGGCTGCTAAGCGGAAGAACAGATACATATCTAGAGAGTGTGAGTCTGCGCGCGTGTGAGAGAGAGAGGTACCCAAGCGGGGTTGATGATGGGGGCAGGGGCGGCGAAAACGGGCTCGTTACGGATGAGGGTCGGAGGAGAGACGGAGGAGGAGGAGGAGGAGGAGGAAGGGCCGAGGCGGGCGGAGAGAGAGGGGCGTAGGGCGGCGGCGGCGGCGGCTCTCTTGAGAGAGGAGTGGGCGGGGGAGAAGGAGGAGGTGGCGCACCAGCTGCTAACCGGAGCCGTCGACATTGTGACAAGGGGCCCTCGTTTTTGGTGAATTTATAGCATGCGAACCACCCCGCAATAAATTTACGATGCCGAGGGAAGAAGAAGAGGAAGGAGGAGGGAGGAGGGAGGAGGGAGGAGGAAGATAAGAGCGAAAGCGACGGACCGGTGAACGAGAGCTTCTAACTCCTTGTGGTGAAGATGGGGCATGGGAGGAGGATTGGATGATGTTTTTGAGGGGGGGAAGAAAGTAACGATATCTCCATCGTCTCCTTCATCGCCCTCCCCTGATGCACATTGGCATTTCCAAGAGCTTTGAGGTTGAAGGTGGGGTGGACCATGCATGCAATCACCGCTCGCCACGTAAATCCTATCTCCCGCATCACGCCCCTCCCTATTCACCTCTCGTTCCTTCGTCCTGTGTTGGTCCATCCAATCCCATGGTTATCTCACACTTCAACACTCCAAAGATATAATCTTAGGGCGTGCTCCTCAAGTTGTTCATTATCTAGGAGGTGCAGAGATATAATCTATGAAATTATGAACAAGCACATGGGTATCAAGTAGGGGTATGCAACGGGAACCACCCAAACCGGACCGGACCGGCCAATTTTGGGCGGTTCCCGAAGCCAGCGGTCCGGTTCCCAGTTCCCATTCTTGGAACTAATGACCGGTCGGTCCGGTTCCGATTCCAAGGTGGGAACCGAACCGATAGTTTTTAAAATATATATTTTAAATTTTCCTAAGAATTCAAAAAAAAAATTTCTTCAAAGTCTTAGGAAAATACTATATTAAAAGGATAAATCAATAAAGCAGTGTATAAACGAAGTGGGTTGTCTTTGAAAACATACTCTAATATTAACAATTTTTTTCCCGAAAAAGAAAATTACCGGTTCCACCGGACCGGACTGAACTAATCAATTGATCCGGTTCCCGATTCCAGGACTAGCCGATCTAGTCCACAGTCTTAGAATTTGGGAACCGGTCCTCCCAATCCAGTTCCCGGTTCCACCTTAAAACAGGATCAGATCGGGAACCAATCACCCCTAGTATCAAGTACAATGTACGCATCTGAATGAGTTGTATCGTAAAACATTATGTTGATGTTGTACATTTGGCTATAAATATCGCGAGATACGTCATAGAATATTATGCTGATATTATATATTGGGCTATAGATATTGCGAGAAGCCATGACACCATTTTCTAAGAAGGGGCGATACATGGGTATTTTAAATTAAGCGAAATCAATAGGACGATCGTTGAAGATGACAGTTTTAGTTAGAATGTGAGTATGAGATGCATGAGTTGAACATAAGGCACAGGTGATGGGAACAGGGGATAAGGCCCTTATCCCCAACTTACGGTTCTCTGCCACTCTCCCCCATGAGTGGGATGTCCGTCGTAATATCTGGCATGCGTCGTTGGCAAGATCAATGGGCCGTACGATCGGGCGGTGAGCAGTCACGCTCTTTCTCTGACTGATTTGATTTTGGCTTCTCTTCGTTTTCACTTATCCATCACTGTTCGTGAACCTCGGGAGAGCATGAATATGAGAGAAAATTTCAAAAATTGCCCCGCAAAATGGATCATATTTTAAATAAATGCTCAAAATGATCATAATTGCTTTAAATAAAAATTTGAAATAATTATGATTATTTCAAATAAGAATTTGACATCACTGGTCATCAACTAACTAAAATTTTCAATTGACTAAAGACATTTTCGTCATTTCACAATTTTTCTTTTTTTTCTTTTTTTTTCTTTTTTTTTTATTCGTCTTCTTCGTTGCCGGTGGCCTACCGGCCACGAGCGAAGCCCATAGAGTGTTGGGCGAGAGATGGCCTTACTTAGGTGAGGTGACCCTTGCCCTAGCTGAGGCTGCCTGAGGTCGACCTCTCTGGCCTATAGGCGAGGGTCATCCCGCCCGCAACCAACGAGGGCCAACTTTCAACCACTCGCAAGGGGCGAGGGGCTGCCTCACCTGAGCAAGGCGAGAATCAACTACCTTTTTTTTTTCCTTCTCCTTTTATTCTTTTTCTTCTTCCTTTTCCTCCTCTTCTTCTTGAAGAGGCCGGCCGACGACCTCACCAGGGCCGCCGACAGGGCAAAGCTTGAGAAAGGAGGAAATGACAAAAAAAAAAATAAAGAAAAAAATTAAAAAAATAGAAAGATATAATAAAATTAAAAAAAATTAAGTCACAAAAGAATTTAAAGTTCCTATCAAATACATTTCTATCTCGATAATAGAAATTTTGAGCAATTATTAACCATATTCAAAATGCTCATAAATTTTTCTCAAAATTAGAATAAAAAAAATTATTTCTAAATAGAAATTGTTCCCGAAAATAAAATAATTACCATTCGCATCCTAAATGTGCCCAAGGAAAATGTCATAGCTAATTTACAAAATGCCATTAACTAGTCAATTGGATGCTGAATATGGTCCACTTATTTGATTATTCACTTCCAGTCCTTTACATACTAGTAGACTAATCTTTCGAATCAATTTTAATGTATCTAATATTTGCTCAAATTAGAAATGAAAAATACAAATAACAGTTGATACCAACGGCTCTAAAGGTTACACAGCACAAGGCCAAATCAGGCAGGTGACAAAGGGAGGGAGAAAAACCATAGCTCCCTTAAGCTCATCCGCAACAGGAAGTACCTCTCGATTTGGTTCGATTTAAGTTCTGCCTCAGCCAGTTGAGTTCTGTCGCTCGAAATAACAACCCTCCTCATAGACTGAACCGAACTTGGATGTTTATGGCCTGACTGCTTACACAAGGCAGTTTCCTGTTCCCACTTCATGGTTTAAGAGAAGCAGCAGGGGATTTGCTGGTTTCTCGTATACAGAATGTGGGACTCTCATTTTGTGCTATGAGCGACATCAATTTGGGAACTTATCTGACTTGAAAAGCCTTCTTGACATGATCTTGCACACGTTGCATCACTTGGGAGCCAATCTTATAGGGCAGACGGAAAAAGCAAAACAGCGAGCTGCTTTGGCCAGCATAAACCGTTCACTCTCTGTCAATGGCCTCTCGATTACTTTCACAATGTTGGCATCCTGGAAAAAAGTTGAGCAAATAGTGGAATAAAAAGATCCAATTATGCCATTATTCTCACCAACAGAAATAGTGAATTGGTGCAAAAAATCTCCTCTTTTTTCCTCAAATTTTTCAAGAAAATATTACACTGCAGTCCATCAGTAGAATTACAATGCCCTTACGTCCAGAACTTGTAAGAGCAAAATCCAAACAAAAACCTTTTTTATTTTACTCCATCATTTAGGATGTTGTATGAGAAAAATCTTATATCTAGCTATTGACGCTGCAGAACCCGTAGCTCATCAATATAATGACATCACACCATAACCGAGCAAGGATGTTGAGAATCAAAGTCTCCAAGATTTCAAATTCCCCAGTCAAATAACGTGAAGTTCCATGTTGCATAATGAAGCATGTGTCATGGAAATCAAAGTACAACTTATACATTTTAATCAACATCAAGATGGTAAATTTGGTTCCAATTGTATAATAGTAACCAATGGAAGTACCTTCTTTTGTTGTTGAACTGAAGGCCTTATACTGGCTGTATCACCGATCATGATCACATTATTAACATTACCACTGTCATCCCTCTCAGCTGGGGAATTTGTAGAATGACGCCATTGTCCATTAATAATATACTTGTAGTAGTATCTGAGACCAGCAAGAGTGGATATATACTTCAAATCATTTTCATACACAATTAGGAGTGAACAGAAAAAGTAAGTTCCAAAGGCGCAGTTATTGTTGACCACAAGTCATGAAACAAATGTATGAAAGCCTCGGTTCTATATAGGATGGAAGTTCTGATACCACCATAATATATCATATTAACACCCTTTGTTCTAAATAATTCATGGGACTAGAAGTATCAAGATCAATGCGAAAATTGTTGTCTTTTAGAATTAATAATGTCATTGGCAAAATATAACCCAAGCGTTCGGACTTACTTCCCCTGTGGAAGTCTCATTTCAACTTCATATCTAGATCCACCTTTGTGGGCCGCCTTTACTGGTTCCTTCCAATTGCCAGTAAAATCACCCACCAAGTTTACGTCCTCTCCCTGAATTTCACCGAGTAAGAGAGCTTAAAATACCAACCGAAAATTGCATATTACTTGGCCTAATAGGAGTTGAGTCAAATAGATGGTCTACGTATAGCAAGTAGTCCAGGGGAGAAAAATATGAAATAGCACCTTACAATAATGTAAAAAATATTTATGTATTTATACATCTCCATGTATCAGGTAAAAAGTTGATGCTATTTCCTGAGAAAATATGGATTCTGGTCATCAATTACCTCATGTCCATTCCAGACAAAAGTCACAGCATGGGTTGCTGGTCCCTCATGTCTACCACTCTCCACCATAGCTATAAGATCCCATGTTGCCCAAGCAATCGCAGGTCTGCAATAAACATCTGATAACAACTTTACCGAGAAAGTAACATTGACAGAAAGTTCTACTACCACCAATGCCATTAAAATTCAGATGGCAATTAGTTTGAGTTCTCCTAAAGGCAAAAATTATGCAAGGGCTGACATGGCATATCTGGTGATGGAATATAGTGAGCTTCATTTGTAGGAAAAATGGGTTTATTAGGTACCAGCAAGAGAGAGACAGTTGAAACTCAACTCCTTCCGGAAGAAGTTTGTGAAATACTACAAACTACAACTTTGATTATAGCATTTCCTTCACAAACAAAGAATTTCTATAATTCCAATTCTATTGATGCCTCTGGAGTACGATGCAAATATTTTGCTACCAAGAGGCATCGTCCAGAAAGTTCATCAGGCATAATAGTCCAGTTAGCACTTTTAGCAGATTTAGAGCAATGACCTGGAAGACACTCGATGTAGGAAACAGGCTGGTCAGATAAAAAAATGTCAAGGAAGCAATATACCTCCTCTTTAGTAAATACGTATATGAAAGGAAACTGCCATGAATGAAAATCTCCAACCCAATAGCCTAAAGAAGAATTAATGGCGAGAACCTGTCAGGACTGCAAGAATGTAGCCCAGTTACAAAATTGTAAGCGGCATGGAGGGAAGTATCAGTAATCCAGTGGAGATATGCGATCACACATGCAGGTGACCGATCAAGACCAGTAGTACAGGTGATGTAGACACGATGGTTCTTCTTCAACAAACGTAACAGGAGCCCCACGCAGAAAGGCAGTTTCTTCCTCATATCAAAGGAATCAGAGTCCCTAAAATGACCAACAAAGCCAAACAATGTCACTATGTGTATTACTATAGAGTAATGCAGCACGTTGGCATTAAATCACTACTAAACAATAGTCGAGTGGCCTGACCATATAACAATAATTGAGATCAGTAAATTGTTGTCAACAAGACATATGTGACCTTGAGGAATGAAGTAAACAATAGCAGCAATCATGCTCAACTCCTTATACACATCTTACTACCAGTAGAACATAGTCCAAAATTATGAAATCTTAAGTTGCCATGATGCATTGGAAAATTTTCTTCTTCAGCATAATTAGACTTCTATCCTGTCAAAGTTGGAATGTAAAATTGTTGTTACCTTATGGGATAATTTATCATGAGAACACCACGTCGTTGGCATGACTCATTAATTGCATTTGGATTGATTCCCCAATTTTGTGACTCAACTCCTCCTTGAAAATTCAATATAGCAGTGACACCCTGACATAGAGATTTGCTTACCATTACAAGTGATGTGACATGAGAAGCTACGGCATGAAGGCAGACAAAGACGGCATGATAACAAAAATTAAGTATATAGAAGTCAGTGCATACACATAGTGATGTCTATCCTCTGTTGATATGAGCAAAACGGAGAGAAGAATACAAAAAGAATGCATTTCGTTTGCTTCTATACCAACAGATGGGAGAAAATTAATAATGAGTTCATTCATGCCTTGTGCAAGACAAGAAGAAATTCTACCAATTTCATTTTTGACAAAACTCTCATCTTAAATTTACGCACTCTAGCAGATCAGGACAGATGACAGTACAGCTTCTAGGTTCCACGCACAATGATAAGAGTAGACTATGACTTCACTGTCGACAAGTAGAAGATGATGATCGTTCAGCATATAACTGTTATCAGACAATTAAAAAAGGTACACAAACTCAATCTGCCATCACTTCGTTTATCCAGAATATTGATTGCATTGACTAGTTTTGGTGCCAAACAATACATAAACACTCTTCAATTCAACAATTGCCTGCTCGTATCCATTGTGAATGGTCCCTAGGTAAATAGCAAGTTAAATA
Organism: Corymbia calophylla; assembly: GCA_014182845.1. Taxonomy (NCBI): domain Eukaryota; kingdom Viridiplantae; phylum Streptophyta; class Magnoliopsida; order Myrtales; family Myrtaceae; genus Corymbia; species Corymbia calophylla. Next base: position 17,434,865 of record CM024701.1, on the reverse strand, counting down.
TATTGACCCAGCTTGCTCAACTGTTGGGATTATATAATTCGCAAACTGTTAAAATTACGTCAATTGATACCACATTCAGCTGCTCACCACAACGCTTGAGAGAGTATCCACATCAGCATCTGTCTGTATGCATGATCCAACGTATATTTGCTCCGTAATCTATAAAAAGGCAACCAGAGATTTGATCAAAAAGCATAAAAAATGAATAAATAGAGTAAGATGCATGGCCAACAGTATAATCACAATAAACACGTGGCACATAATGATGAAATCACACCTTACTGTAGCGCATACCAAGGGAATGGTTATAATAAAGCTCGCCTTCAGATCGATCGAGTGCCTTAATGTACTCTTCGAGAGGGAAGCTTCCATGAGCCCAGTCTCCATCTCCAGAATCATCTTCAGAGAAAATACAAACAACTGGACTCATGATTGGAGTGGGACTGTTTTTCTGCAGAACTTGGGGCATGGTTTGTCCTTTTTGATTGCTCAACAACCTCCATCCATCCAAGGAAGAAAACTTTGAAGAAAACAACACAAATCCACAATTTCCACTTCCCTCGGAAGCTCTCAAATTTGATGCCAGTAAAGCCTTATTCCAAGTAACAACAGGAATGTGACCTTTATTGTATAGTATATCCAGCTCACTCAAATGCTGCAGTTGGTGAATAGGAAATGGAGAGAATGGTCGTTCCAGAACCAGGCTAAAAGACCCCATTTTCTGTTTCATCATCATCCTGATGAAAAGGGAAACCAAAGAGCAGTATAGTTAAGACAAAAATGAGAAATGGATGGACAACATATATCTTCCGATGCACTAAACATCCTCGAGGCTGTCTAAGTGGCTTTCTTTCAGCTGTGCTACACGAGTTTTGGCGATTCTATAGGCACTGTATATCGTAGAATTAGGTAAATCTCACATTATTCTCTGTTTATAACACCACCCACAAGGCTTCTTAAATTAGATTATACTGGGGATGGAGGCTTAATTTCTCATTTCATCAGCTCATGTAACCAAGTCTGCATAAGAATGACCACATAAGACATGATGCATTGCTGATCGTAACAACCAAGCAGCACCAAAGTTGCCACTCCAGACTGACGATGAGCAATGACTCCTCTGTTACCACAAACTTAAGAGAAGACTTGATGTCCCACCTCCAGAGTTAACTAAACCACCTCATACAATCCAAATTTCACTGGATTAACTTTCAGAAGAAGATCACATCTGCAAAGTAATAGGGCATTGAACCAAAAAAGTTTTAACTCTAAAAGACCCAGGAATGAAGTCTCTTACTCTGTATCACCAAAGTCCCTAATCTCAACAAGCTTGCCACCAGACGGATCGCTCGACTTTTTCAAAGTGTCGCCCACCATTATAATCCTAGACTTCTCCGCATTACCCTGCAATCGTTTGCATAAAATCCTACGTGACCAACACATTCCGAAAGCGGCACCAATTGTACTCACAATGCGATTCGAATTGAGCCACAGCAACCACAGCTCAACATATACTCAAACAAAAAACAAAAATACAACCGCAAGCAAAACAAGCATTAGCAATGCAATCTCATCAGCTGAACAAACCGAACCCTCTCGCGACGAATCGGTAAAAACCCAAGAGCAAAAACAGTCGAGTTCCGGCACAAGACCGTGCATTCACGTACCCCTCGCTTAAGAGCGTGAACGAAGATTTTACCGTCGGCGGAGAGCGCGAACCGGATGCCGAGAGGCTTCTCGAGCGTGACCATGTACTCGTTGAGATTCATCTTCAGCGAAGAAGGAGGATCGCTGGACATCGCGAGGACTCGGACGATTCCTCTGCGGCCCCCGGCCTTCTCCCGACGGGCGAACCACCCGCCGAAGCCGCCGCCGCCGCGGCGCCGCGGCTCTCCGCCCCAGAGCGGGGCGCGGCCGAGAGCTCCGCAACCGGAGAGCTGCAGAGAAGCCATGGGGCCAGTGAATTACGACGCGCGCTGACGAAGCGTTCATTTGCCACCGCTGTGTGCGCGTATATATAGAGAGAGAAGTGAGGGATCGCTGATGAGAGAGAGAGAGAGAGAGAGAGTGGGGATGTGTGTCCATGGGGAGTCGTAGCTTCTTCTTCTTCCGTCGGATGACGATCTGGAGAAAGGCGGAAAAAAGGTCGGCGAGGTCCTTTTCGCGCCATGAGTCGCCACGTGGAAATATCGCGCTTTCTGGAGGGGAAAAAAATCTCGCGCGAGCACAGCGGTGTTGCTAAACGAACAGCGCACTGCTCGAACGCAAGATGACTGACCAATCAGCGCACGATATCCGCATATGAAAATGACACGTGAGACCTTAAACTGTTTCATAAATCGATGAAGTCGACCTCGACTTCCTTTCATTAAGAGCTCATCACCCTTCGATAGGCTCCGAATTGAGAACCTACAAAGCAAGTAAATCTGAAATACAAATCAATTCTACAAAAACAAGTCTCCTGTAACATTAAAGTATAATTGGCGACCGATTACTATATCTTGCATTAATATCAGTAATGAACATATACCAAGATTTCTATCTCCAATAATTACATTTGTGCCAAAAGATGGTGCACACTTAGATTTAGCACCCCCAACACCATCGCCATATAAAGACATCGTACAAATAAATTGAAAGAACATTAAAAAAAAACACATTGTAAATTCTAGATCTATATCTGGACAAATTAGAAGAGCACCTAAATATAAATCTAGCTTTAGAAGAGAGGACGTGCAAAGGAAACACTAGTCAATCACATAATCACTTTCAAATAAGCGGTGCTGAAGGCGACAGAGGAGGAGCCTTGAAAACCTGCAAAAGCACACCATCATAAGAAGCAAGCACTGGAGTCAAAGCAAGGAAGCAAATCCAGAAGAGAGCATATTCTTCTGAAGTGCTCACGTTTCGAGCTTTTGAACTCACAGAGACAAAACTCCCCACTTCCATGGAGGATGTCGACGGCGACTTCACGAAATCAACTAAGAAAGCATGAAGATGAGGAGTTAATGAGATAGGGAGAAAGAGCGGAAGAGGGAGAGGGGGAGAGGGGTGAGATCCCTCAAGGATGTCGCTAAAGTTGGGTTGGGCAATAGTTTTATCGATGTTGAGTTTTAGTGACTCGATTCTCAATCAATTCAAGTCCAAGCAAGAAATATCAAGGAAAACTTCAAATTAATATAATATAAATTTTTATATCATTAAAAATTTTAAATCGATACATCTATAAATTTATCTTAAATTAATTTATCGATAGCTAAAAATCTTAAATCGGTACACTCATGAGTAACCTCCATTAATTTTTGTCAAATTTTATCGTGAAAGTGTTGATAATAACTCCATTGACATGTCGCGTATTTATCATAGACGTATTAATTTTGGGTTAATTTTATCACATGTACAATAATTTGAAATTTTTTATGGTATTAATTCTATATTTTTCGAAAATTATATATTATTAAATATAATACATATATTCTTATTAAAGAGATGACGATGCTAATTTTGATTTCGTTCCTTCTATTTTAAGGAGCCGGATCCTCGTTACTCGGATCCCCCCTCGCGATCCAATCGAAAATTAAATTATCGGATCCCCCTTTTTAGTCTAGTCGTCGCTTTTGTTTCTTCGAGCAACTTGGTATGTACGAAAACGTCATGGGCGGCGTACTCTCTCTGCAGGCGTTGAAAGGAGGAACGATTAATTTAATTTTCCCATTCCCAACGCATCCGTACTCTGCCTAGATTTTCTATGCAACAGATTTTGCGTGTTTCGTCCGGCAAATCTGGCCCCTAATCGAGAACAGCTAATGGTCGTGAGTATTATATGGTGTTTTGCACTTTACAGATCTATTTTTATGTGTAGATGTGTTACTGGTCAACCTCTGATCCTATGACCAAAAAAAAAAACCTCAGATTCACGTCATGTATCATGAGCGTGGATAGTCGTATATAAGCCTGTTGGATGATCGTTTTGTAATTAATGAATTTTTATGATTCGTGGCGTTTTACTGTCTCGGAGCAAGTAAAACTATGATGGAATTGAGCACGGCTATGATGACCCTACGATTCAATGGCATACAAAGCTGGTTTCATTTCATCTACTATATCCCCCAACGTGTCACTCGCACTATCTTTCCAAATCTAAGTATAGGCTCATAGTCTGTAAAATCCAATGAAAATATTGCATAAACTCAATCTATTGTGGATATAGTGATCAAAGTTGTCAAAACTCGTAAATCTACCACTTTTTGTCATGAGCTGAATAATGTGTGATCTGAGAAACAAATTAAACGAGAAGAAAATTATCCAATTAGTTATAAACTTAGATACAAATGCCAATTCATTCACAAACTCTTCACTTTTGTCAAATTTAGTTATAAACTTTTGCATAAAATTACAATGTAGTTTTTTAAGTCAATTTTTGCTGGAAAATTGTTAATATGGTGGTTCAGTCATTGCCAGCCATCATACGCGACACGCCACTGCATCAGAAATATCCAGGGAACAATTACATTGGAATTCCGTACAGAAATTCAAGATTAAATGGACAAAATTGGATTGGTATTCGTGTGATGAATTCAGGATCTACTGGATAATTTCTCCCCAAATGGGTCTCATATAAGGCCCGCATATCACTCTTGTCAGAAAGGGGTCGGGTGCCTCCCAACGGCTTTCAAGCGGAGAAAGTAAATGCAAAATGGGCCGCGAGAAGACGAGCCCAATAATTCAGTGACCATTTAATGACTCGACCAATCCTTAAAGACATGACAGAGCACCAGAATTTGACGATTTCGAGTTGCCTATGCAATCAAACTTCTTCCTGGGCGAACGCATCGCCTTTTTGAATCGTTGGGAATCTTTTTGGTTGGGGAGAAGCTGGGATGAGGTTCAGGTTAGTTGGACAAATCCGAAATTCGATTCGATTCGAGCACAGAATCGGAGAAGTTGGAACAAGGGGATAAGATCTCAGGAAAAACCCCCCACGACCCAATCCCAATTTGCACCTTTGTTTATTTTCTCCAATCAAAACGCGAACCTCGTACCCGCTCCCGTTCGACCGCCAATTTGAAATTCCAAGGGGGTGGGGCCGGTCCAATTTAATGCTGATGCATGGCAAAGAAGGATACACCAACGGATTACCTAAGCTAATGCGTAGACCGGTCCTCTACTCGAGGGCGGCTAGGGTTGTTGTTGACGGCTCGGCGAGGGGGAGAGGTCCCGGTCATCTGATTCGACGTCGTATTAATGTGCCGCAAAGAAAAAAGAAAACGAAAGAAAGAGCGAGTGAAGCAGTAGCCCGGCACCTAAAATCGCGAAAACGAATTTGTCCCACCACTGGAGTGCCGATCGGGACCTTACCGATTTGACGCGAGGGCCGCAACCAGAATTTCCGCACTGGTCCCGACGACAACTCGGCATCCCCCCCACGACCCCCCACCATCGCTCGCCTCCCGCATACTGACCCCGACTCACGAGGGAAACGCGGCTGCTCCTTCGCGCACGTGGCAGATCCGACGGCTCCGCTCGCTCGCACGCGTGCAGCGAGGGGGACCCCACCCACCTGCTCGCTCTTGAAATCTCTTCTCCCCTGAAGCCGTCCCCATCAGATTAGGTGCGCACGGCCTTGTCAGGCATTTAAGGCCGACAAAATCCGCTCCCCATTAACATCCCTCTCGCCAAAATCGATCGTGGGGATCCTTATTTCGTACCATCGCTTGCGGTTAAGTTTTGTCTTATTTTTTAATTAGAAGACGATTTTTCTGACAAAAACAAATCTATCGCATCGACATCATATTTATATCATGTTAGGTTTAAGTCTCGTGTGATTAGTATTCTGGCCTGGACCATCCTCGTGAAGAATCATAGTAACTAATCATCGCAACGATCGGAAAATAGAAAATAGAAAATATATATAATTTATATAAGTCGACTCTCTATACGTTTCCAGTAAACTAAACAGACAAAGTTTATATGTTATGTACATAGAATCCCAGAAAAACTGGACATCGCTTTACGTCCTGATTGAAAACTGAAAAGGCCTCTTTTGGTAAACCAAACCCCCCTTAATTTAATAAATAAATCAAAAAAAAGAAAAAAGAAGCGAAATTGCGCCTGAGGCTCAGAACGGAGGGAACGACCTCCCCAATCCGTTCACGTTGGCGAAGAAGCCCACCAGGTCTTGCCTGTACGGCAAGTAGGACCTCCGCCTGTCTCCTTCCTTCTGCGCTCTGTTCCTCACGTAGAACACCTCGTGCGCCGACGCCGACGCCGACTTCTCCTTCGCCTTGCTCCTTCTCTCCGCTACCGCGACGGCTTGGTCCGGCGGCGGGCTCGGGCTCGGGCTCGGGCTCGGGCTCGCCTTCTCTTTCGCTTCCCCTCCGGGCTTCGCGGCGTCGCTGCTCCTCGACAGCGAGCTCGACCTCGAGGTCGGCGTCAAGAACACGAACGACTCCTTCCCGTCGCTGTTGCTGCGGCGGAGCAGGTCGCGGAACCTCCACCGCTTCGAGCACGACCCCGTCGAGCTGCTCTTCTTGCACCCGCTCGGCGACAGCGGCGACCCCGCCTGCGACTTCGGAGACCACACGCAGTAGCTGCCTTCCGGTATCCCTTCCAGCTCGTCGGCCTCCGACGACGACGACGACGGAGGATCACGATCCTCGACGAAGAGGTCCTTCAACGGAATCCTTATCGAAGACACCGCGCCATCGCGATCCAGATCCTCCTTATCTTCGCCACCCGACGTCCGATCGCCGCGCACGTACAGAAGATCTCGATTGAACACCGGGAAGACCGGGCCGATCTGACCGCCGTTGATCAGACCCCGTCGTGCTCCCTCACGAGCGAGACGAACTCGAAATCGTCGTCCCCGGCCTCGTCCAATCGCCCGCCCAGACCATGACCCGAAGAAGTGGGTTCGCCTTCGTCCTCAAGAGCGATTCCGCGCGCGACGTCGGCGAGCCGGTCGGCGGAGTAGCTGTTGAAGCTGGGGCACACCACGAGCTGCTCGCGGCTCTCCGGTTCGTTCGACGTCATCTTTCGCCGGCGAGTCCAAAGCGGCTGCAAGCTTGATTCGAGATGCTTCGGCTTCTGCTTCCTTCTTCGAGTGCAGGGAAAAATGGAGAGTTAATGTATGGCAGGAGGAAGAGGTGGTGGGGAAGGAGATATTTATATGGGAGGGGGATGGGGGATTCTCCCTGGAGGAAGAAAGGCCGGGGGTGGGGGGGGGGAACACGCGGGGGGCGAGCGCGTGAGGTTCTAGAAGAGGACGGATTGCTAGTCGATTGTCGAGGGGAATGCGAAAAGGTCATTAGTGATGTCAGTGGCGTTTCATGATTCACGCGCCAAGTTGTACCTTCGTAAGTGCACCTTTGTCGCCTGGCCAAGGTAATTCCCGGACCCTACCTTTCTCTTTCATAACTTATTATTTTTTTAATTCGCCCGTCTTATCCATAATCCCTATTTCCCTCTTTTAATAAGTAATTCTTTATTTACTTCCTCCTTTCTCTTTACAAAATTAGACTACCTTTGTTTTGCAAAAAATTTAACTATTTAATATCCACTTATATCACTTGAAATAAATAATCGATTGAAAATATTTTCTTCCGAAGTGATATAAATATTTTTTGATTAGTGATTATTTTTTAGGATAATATATTTCAAATTATTCATTTTCTACGAAATAAGTGGATCCTATTTACATTCGTTAATTACGAAACTTAAGTATCTAATGTTGATGACGCGTGAGCCAGTGATTAGTCAATTAAAAATGTTTTCCTAAGGGTGATGTTAATATTTTTCATTCATTCATTCTAGTAAACGATCATTTTTTAGGAAAATATTTTTTAAATCATTTATTTTTTATGAAATAAATGGAGCCTATTAACGACCGTTAATTGCGAAACTTAAATATCTAATGTCGATGTTGCAGGAGCCAATAAGAAATGCGGAGCAATTCGAGACAATTAACTCCCTCGAGGGAAGGTAACCATGACGGAGAAGAGTCCCCTTATCATTAAATAGCAACGCCAGAACTTCCTAGCTAAGGATGTGTAGTTTAGATTCCGACTTGTCGTTCTTAAGGATGTTGGGGGGCCATACGACTTGATATGCACATTGGGCTAACGATAATGATGCTTTCTTCTATGGTTAGAAAGCTTTGCAATTCCGATGTATTCTTAGCACTTGCCATTTCGTCTCCACTCTTGACCCTCAAATTCGTGGCGAAATGACTTTTTTGTTTATCGAAAATACTCTGCTTTGTTTTAATTCTCATTCTCAGATTTTTGTTATGTTTCTTTACAAAGTGTGGAATTCGGAATCTATATTTGAAACTAAATCGTCTTCATTCCCATCTTCTGAGAAGATGGAGATTCGAATCTCCTACCTTTTTCTTTCTCATATAAGAAGAGTAGCTATTAAGCACCAATAAAAGGACTTGACCACGTATGAATTTTGGAAAAGAGATTGCAGATGTTGTGTGCATTGTCCTATAAGGCACGGCACGAGGCCTAGTTGAACGGCTCATATCGATCGAGCCCGCATGGATAGATATTGATTCCGACACCCCAAGTTGGGTATCATAAAGAGAAGGATGGAAGTAGGGTTAAGGAGGGAACACGACATTCTAGAACGAATGTTGCTCAATGAGAGAGATAGAGAGAGAGGGACGGGGCAGACGAATCTCAACGCATCTTCTGGAGAGTCGGAAGTGCCTGTTGTGGCATCGTTGCATCTGAGCTTGATCCGCACGTTACGTGGACTTGCAGCGTACACACATATGTATTGTATTCACACGCTGTGATGATTATTGCCAAGTAAAAGTCTTCTTTCCATCCGCCCAGCTGGGGGAGGCATAGCCCACGTTCCTTCTCCTCATTTTCCGTTGCTCTTTTCCCGGGATTTGGGATTTATATCAACATAAATGATTGGTTTTTCTCATTCCATTGGTGTAAGCAGATGCAGGTGTAAGTAACCGAGCAGCCTTTTGATTTGGAAATTGAATAGGAGCCGACTGGCGAGGATGTGTTCTGGATAAAAACTATTATATACCATGAATAAATATAGCGAACGGTTTTAAGTTCTATATAAGTTTCATTTGAAACTTAAAATTTACCCACTAGAACGGATTGTTTATTTTTTTTGAAACCTGAAACTTACATTATCATATGGTTAGTTCTAGTTCCCAATGAATCATTACCTTAGTGATCATTACTTGCTGTTGCATCCATCAATCTTAATTTATATTTAAACATATGAAGAATGTGAAATATTAATAAAGTATAAATCTTAATTTTAAAAAGAAAGTTTAGACTAATAATTCCAAACTATATACTTATCATCAAACGTTATAGAATATTACAAGCGAAGACATAGATTAAGAAAAAAACAAGAACTTGTTTTACCTTCTACCTACTTAGAACCTAAAACCTAAATTTTTTCCTAATTTTTGAAACTTACTCTACATACTTTGGAATCTGAAACCGAACAGATTCCCACCAATTCAGTTTTTCAATTCCAAGTTCTACTCTAAAACCCTGTTCACCCTTATGAACAGTGATTTTAAAACTAGTCTTAATAAGTATGGCTCTCGAGTAGAAATATTAATTTCTTTTTAGCTTTTCTTTTAATTAATTTGTTTAAAAAATCATGTTAATATAAGGAAAAAACTCAAACGGGTAAATTTGTAATAAACAAATCAATAATTAATTTTTTGAATACAAAAAAATCCAAAATTAGCATACGTATGACAAATTTACTATCCCCTAGTTTCTATTAAATTTTACAATTAAATTACTAAATTGGACGACACGTGACGCTTAATGGATGTAGCAGCTTTGAGATTTTGTAAGTGTATTGATTTGTGGTTTTTATGGTATTATTTCGATTTAACAAAATTCAACAAATGATAAATTTGTTGCAAATATATCATGGGATTTTTAATAGTCAAAAAATTAGTTTGACATAAATTTGCTATATGTATACTAACTTTGAGTTTTTCGCAATATTAATTATAAAAATTATAGATATGTCATAGATAGAATCCAAATATGAAAATATTAAAAAATCCATCAATACCTAAGCCGTCACGTTAGGAATTAGATCATTTAAAATGAGGCTTGGTTCTCAAATCAATTTTGGAATCAGCCAGTTGGATTCCCTCTATCAAAAATTGAGAATCAATTCTCGCTAGTTAAATTTCTAAAGTGTGATTCGTGCCCATCACCTGATAAATGGATCGTCCCTTTTGCATAGGTTGGTGGTTAAGACGAAGGTGGTTGGTAGAGCCAGTCGACATTATGAAGAACGTGTGAAATCGGGTTCCAATCCCCGGCCATTCCTCCCCCCGCACGTGTCAGCGAGCATTCGGTTCGGTGGGGAGTCATGGGCCACTTCGCCTCGTTGCTCTGTCCGCCCTACACGTGCGCCTCGCCTCCGCACTTGCCGAGCTCATCCGGCGGTACACCTGGATGCCGGCGGAGCCATGCCCTCCTCCAGATGGAATTCCCACCGTCGATCGAGCGCCAGCTAAGCCAAGTCGATCCGTTCGATATCGCCACGCGTCCACGCGGCAGATCCGACCCGCATCGGGACACTCGAGACTTCTTCTTCTTCTTCTGCCCGGAGATATTCCCACAAGCCGATGCCTAAAGTGTAATTTTTTTTTTTTGGTTGAGCCTAAAGTGTAATTGATACGTAACTAAAGGAATCGATTCTTCGAAAATCCAAATGCTTCCAAATTGAAAAATAGCATTTTAATCATTTGAGATAATGATATAAACAGTTTTTAAACTTTAATTCAATATATAATTTTATCTCTAAACTTTTAATATATTTAATTTGATTATTAAATTTTAACTAAAAATGCAAATATATCAACAAATTTTAAATTAATTTAATATAGTTCTTGAACTTTTATAAATATTCAATGCAATTTATGAATTAATTAATCATTGATCTTAAATAATTATGGAAGGATAATTTTGAATATTTTTACGTAATTTAAGGATTATATCGAACATGTATCAAGAGTTTCAAAGTTTAAATATTACATCGTATTAACTTAAAATTAAGTTAAAGTTCGAGTCATGTTAAACAAATTTAAAATTCAAAAATCAAATTGCATACTAGACTACGATTCAATTATTGTTTGTGTCAATTTACCTTATTATTTTAAGAAAAATAACTTTCGAAGATCATTACTTCTTTTTTTCTTTTTCCATATATTCACGGTCCGTCAGCAGCGCTTCGACGATTTGCGATAAGTCATAATCGATTTGCAGGTCGGAGAGCGACGTCGCCGGCATCCCTCAGTGCGCGCGACCGCCTCTCATCTACGTCAGAGCCGATCCGAGCCATGAGAGTCCACGTGTAAATGCCGTGTAAATGCGCAAGACGCGCGATTTTTCCCTTCCGTCATTCGGCAGCCACCATGGAAAGAAAACGGGAAAAGAAAGTTTGGGGGGAAGAGACCAAAAAAAAAAAAAAAAAAAACACCCCCGCATCGCACGAGCGCCGCGAAGAGTCGCGTTCCAGAAGGAAAGACTTTCTGGTGCTCTGGCTGCTGAGAACGAGGGAGGGGAGGGATACTTTCTGGAACAGAAGGAAAAAAAAAAAAAAAACTCGGTTTTTCCCGGGAAAAAGTCCAACGCGGACCGGCGGAGTTTTCTCGGGGGTCCATACGTGTGGAAACAGAGGACGAGGCGGGGGATTCTCTAGAACGAAAAAGAAAATCAAAGAAAGCGAATTATTAAAAAAAAAATCCAATCTTTCCTTGACAGTTCTTTTTTTTTTTTTTATACTTTTACACTTTCGCCTTACTCACATATATGAGAATCGAAATCCACACTTTAAACTAAATCGTCATTTTCTTTCATACGTGAGATGAGTGGTGGTTTTTAAAGGTTTGTTTGGTAATTGTCCTAATTTTTTATTTTTTTTATTCTCTTGCTTTTCTAATAAAAGAACACAAATTTGTTTAGTAAGATGAGCTAATTTTATCGGAAAATAAATTCAGAATAGAAATAAGAAAATTTACTTCTCCGTTCCTAATAACAGAAACAGGAAAAATAATTTTTTAATAATTTTTTTTCCAAAAATAAAAAATGTTACGTAAGCACGCTAAATGAGCACACCCATGACGGAACACCCCTCGTTTCTAGTTTGGCGAGCAAGCAAAGTCGGCCAGGAAAATCGGGGGGAGGGATTTGAATACGAAGCCCACGAACGCATTGACGTCGGCTGCTCCTCCATGTTAGATTTAAGGAGGGATTGGGAAAAAAAAGAAAGAAATAATAATAATAATAATAATAATAATAATAATAATAATAGACACCAACTAACGTCGAGGTGCCTTTGCGTTGCCAACGTCGTACTTTTGAATTGAATACCTTACCTAATTCCCCACCTACACGTTCGATCTGAGCCTCTCGATCCATGCCTCGACCGGGCGTGATTCGATCGATCTTCATTTGGGTCGAGTTTAAGTAAGATCATGCGGGGCGTGTTTCCTCCTTATGGAAACCGCGGCAGCAGCGGTGACCACAGGCTCACAGCGATGCAAATTCGCGGTGTCGCTCGTGCGGTCGATAACGACCGGTGTCTATTTCCTTTCCCTTTTCGGGTAGCGAGTACGGTTTCGGAATTTGGCCGGATCGTCCGGTTTCGGAATCTCTCATTTGCTTGTCTTGTCTGGTGTTTTTAGAGATCCATATAGCTCATGCTCACGGCACTTCGATGAATGATCAGCAGACGATTCCCTCGGACCGAATGCAGCCGAAAAGTTGGGACGGACGCGTCGCCGGGTGCGAGCGGACCGTCAACTTTTACGGTCCGCTTGCGTGACTTCTTACGATGGGGAAATCTCGAAGTTCGAGATAAGGTTCGCTGTGGGAAAAAGGATCCGGAAAGCGGGTGTCGTCCGTTGACTTCTCTTTGGCGCCGTCCGGAGATTTTCAAAGCTCGGGTCGGGATCTTCGAGTCCGTCCGCGTGATGTTAACTCGCGTTGACGTTGGGAGGGAGCCGTATGGAATTTCGAGCATCGTGGGGTTTGGCTGGGCCGTGAGTCAAAGTCAGTCCGTTCGTGAAGCACCCAACAGACCGGCCGATCTCTCATTCGTTGAACTCGGCTCCCGACACCTTCGCGGACTTCCACCGTTCAGACATGATGAGTGGGGTCGGAGAACACGGGACGTCGGGCTGAGCGAGTCCAAATTCGAGCAAATGTGGGTCGGGAAATGTATGATGTGAAATGGGAATGTGAAGAGTACGCGGTTACAGAAGTGCACGAGCTGTTAAAAAGGACTCGAGTAAAAACTTCAATGATATCATCTTGTCTTGACAGATTCGTGTAAATCGTTCAGGAGAAGCTCTGAAAACACAGCAGCCCCCATGAATTAGGATACTCCTTAGAGTAAACCTTACACTGATGTTTATGACGGTTGTCCATTCATCGGATCAATCTTATGAATTGAGCTAAAAACTCAAGACTGGGTAGCCAAATGGGTATTGAATGTTCTTGACATACATTCACAACCAGTTAGCTTACATCAGATGCCTCAAATTAGTAGCATCCAGGAGCCTTCACTAGTTGAGATCAATTGTTATACAGATGTTCTTTCTATACATGACAGTATCGACCTTATATAGCACATCCACAAACAGACCTAGGCCAGGAACAAGCTCTTTCTCAGCTCCTTTCCACTTAACTTGGCTGCTATACTCTCTTGGAATTAAATACAGCATTTTCGCCACACGCCTATGCAGACGACATATTCTGTATCAAGTACATTTGATTCAGGATTCACAATGCTTCATACGTTCCTTTGAATGCTTAAGTTTGTCCTCAGAAGTCTCAATCTCCGAACATTCTTGTTGTATACTTTGAATGAGATCATGGGGCATGGGCTGAAGCCATGTTTGGAAAGCTCTGTATGAGAAGTAAGGCAGCAGAGTAGAAACAACCACCAGAAGAGTGGAGAGCCAATAGAGAAGACTTGGAGCAGCAGCCTCGAGAAAAACCATGTACACGGTAGTGGAAATTGTTGGTGAAATGTAACCATAAATCAACAGGAATATGTACCAGAAGGCAACGCTGCTCCAAATGAAGAAATGATGGATCCAAGTGAAGTAGTTAATGGATAATGCCATTTGACAGTTGACAGCCCATACAACACAAGTATACATGGTGACTCCAAGGACCTCAAAATCAGCTACTCTACCATCTCTCCTGATTGCCTGTTCAACCATCAAACTGGTGGTGCAGAAGAAGATTATAATAGAACTGCCTACCCCATTGGCCATCCAGCCAAGTATACGGCACCAACTGAAGAGGATATTCTGTTTTCCTTCTTGATATAGCAAAGGAAACTGCATGGTGAGAAAGCAGTAGTTCAGTAAAGATATGGCCTTGTCCAATTCTATTTAAAACCCCATTGCACACAGACAGAAAAGAACAGGCGGCATTCCATAAAAATAAGGATTCTGTGTGCCTCAGCTTTACAGGTTACAATCTTTCTTACTGTTATGGTCCAGTTTGGATCCAAGATTGACTTTTTTCAAATTTTATTGCCATATCACTGGCCTCAACCAGCCATTCTATCAATCAAGTGTACTATGTACCTTAGGGTATCATCCAAGGTATAAATACGAAAAGCAGATTCTTATAAGAATGCTGGAAATAATGCTTGAAGCAGACTTGAATGCCTAATTTGGAAAGGTGGTAAGGAATAAAAGCAAGATGAAATGATTGCTTAAACAAAAACATCAGTGTATGCTGTATGCCATAAGCAAGGACTAAATCATTTCATGTCATGTCTAGGTAATCATCTCCACAAAAATTAGCGCCGAGGTATTCTTTTTGCTAAAGAATCAAAGTTCTTCCTACTTAGAAATGGTCCATGACCACACTGAACTAACGATCGATCCCAATTGAAATTATATGGCATCACTCATAGATAGATTTGCATACCTCAAGGCAAAGGCATGCAGAAACATCCTGATCGAAAACCCCAAGGGCTATGACAGGAAGTGATGTAAAGAATACATTGTAGAATGACATATCCCAATCATTGTACGCAGGCTGACCAGAGAATGAAGCATAGGCCTCGAACCAGAACAGGGTAAAACCAAATGCAATGTTCTTGTAGAAGAAGTAGCAAATCTGCAAAATCAAGAAGGAATGTAAACTACATATGGACCACAGACATGAGCAATCTGACCTTCCGCTCTGGCCCCAAGATACAACAAGACAATGCATTTTGAAGCGGACAAATGGAGCATATCATTTTACTTGAAACATGATGCAAGTGGCACAAGACTTATCTCCCTTGCCTTCGACTATATCTTAAACTTATATGCTGGTTATATAATCAGCACATGTCTATGTGTACAACTTAATGTCTAGAAAAATGTGCCAGCAGATAAACACGGAGCCAGAATCATTTGCATAGAATTTTTCCATTGTTTCTTGTACTAAGACAATAAACTTAATGCAAGGTTTTACCATCATTGCTATTCTCCTGTAACACCAATGGCCATGCACCAATAAAAGACGTTCCAGAAAGCAGAATTGGGGTATTGCAAAATCACTTGCCATTACAGCCTGCAATCAACAAAAACTTGGCTACTGCAAAATCACTTGGTAAACAATCTGATTCAAAGATAAAATGTGCAAAAAAAGGAATGAGAAGAAATCTAGAGGCAACATAAATTAGACAAAAGCAATGAGGTCTACATGCACCAAAGCTAAAAACACAGAGGCGCTAAATGTAAATTATCTCAAAGCTTAATCTAGCTTTATATTAACCAGCCAACATATCAAGCACTTGTATCAAGTGGAGTTGTGTTCTCAGGAACAGGCAGTTGTCTATAATCTCCCTAGTTGTATTTCAACTGCATGACAATGGCACTTGGGAGGCCTCAGGAAGACAGATGAGAGAGGAAAAGGTGATAAGGAGCTTAGGACTCATAGAAATAAACAGTTATTATTCAAAAGGTCAGACAAACTTTCCATCATCTATTGCCATATTCTGGATAGTTCTAATGAACAGACCAGAATGATGCCGGTGGATCTGTGGATAAATTGGCCTTTGTTGGCCAGGGCCATCTAGTAATCCACATTCTACAACAAGAAAAAGGGAGGAAAAATAGAAAAAAGAAAATGAATTCATCTTCCATACAATGAAACCCTTAAGATCCCAAATAGAGATCACAATTTACTGACCATACACCCCCCACTAGATGCAAAGAGTACATCCTTAGCAAACCACCTTGATGGCGGGAACAAATTTGCAGAGACTATGGTGGGAAATTCCACATATTGATGGTATAGTTGATAGGCATACCTGCATCCCTTCCACGCCACTAATGCCGACTCCGATGTCAGCCTCTTGAAGCATGCTAACATCATTTGCACCATCACCAACTGATAATGTCGTTTTACCAAGTTTCAGTTTTACCAATCTAGTAACCTGCATTTTTCTAATATATGTTTGAGAGAATATTCTTATACAATTAAGCCGAACAGTATGAAGCTTGCAATAACAGCATGACCAGATACTTACAACAGCTTTCTGCTTGGGTGAGGA
The DNA here is from genome assembly GCA_014182845.1 of Corymbia calophylla. Taxonomy (NCBI): domain Eukaryota; kingdom Viridiplantae; phylum Streptophyta; class Magnoliopsida; order Myrtales; family Myrtaceae; genus Corymbia; species Corymbia calophylla. The sequence continues at coordinate 17,418,281 of CM024701.1, read as the reverse complement.
CTGACAACATATAACAGAAGCACAATCGATTGCAAGATCCAGCAATGAGTCCTCCAAATGCTTGTTAAGAGCAAAGTTCAAGGACTTTCCATCAATTATCAACCCAAACTCCATACCTTCTTTTGCAGAAGTAAGTTGAGATTTTCCTTCTTCGATTTGCTTTGATATACTCTCGAGAGATGCCTAAAATGATTGACATTTGAAAACAGAAAAGAACAATGAAAGAATATATATTACATCACGAAGATCATATTTCCTCTACCTTTGCGAGGGCTTCCTCGTCCCCTTGTTTCTCCAACACTTTAATATCAGGTGAATCAAGAGTAATTACAATTTCTTTCATTCCTTGTCTCAGTAATCCACATGCATACCTGCAGAAAACGGAAAGTAAGTACATATCGACTTCTAGAAAGCAAAGAAAATTCTATAATTAAGCCAATCCTTTACCCAATATTAACTGCTGTTTCCAACTTGTCACCTGTCAACACCCATACCCTAATTTGAGCCCGGGCAAGTTTTTCAAGACACTGGGGCACCTGGCACAAATAGGCAGTAATGTATCAACATGAAATCGCATAGCAAAGGGCAGTAGTCTAGAAAATTTTTGTCATGATAGTTAAGCTCTTTTAACGCATTTAGAGAGACATAAGATGAATCTTAACTCCCTCTTGAAGCTTGTCCTCAACAGCTGTAGCTCCAAGAAGGATTAATTCCCTCTCAATTTTGTCAGCAGCTGTATCTAACAAGGCATCTCTGTCGGCAGAAACAGAAACTTTCGCTTTTAGGAACTCCCCTTCCCATTTTCTATATTCTTCTTCTCCAAGCTTTCGGTATGCAATGACCATGACCCGAAGACCTAGTTGAGCATATTTTTTGATGTGATTTCTTGTCTCACGCTCAAAATGGCTCCCATCTTCTAAAAGCCTTTCAAACATAACACTGTCATATAGAAAAAAGATAGAAAAGGGATCATATTAACATAGAAAGGGAAAAAACCAGCTTCACAAGTCAAAATTTACTGAAAAGCAAGTCCTACCTATCTGCACCCTTGCACAAAAGCAGCAGCTCTCCCTCACTCCTTACAATCACTGACATTCTTTTGCGAGAACTACTGAACTCCAAAACATGAAGAAGCTCATAGTTTCTGCAAAATGAAATCTAAACTGTCTAAATGATGGCCCCAAGTTACATTAAATCAAAGAGCAAGACAAATATGTTAATAAAACTATATCACACCTCACCAAAAATTTGTAGAGGGACCACTACTCTCAGCTTAAAGAAGTTTTTAAAGCATCACCTTGGCGCTTGAATCAAATTTTTTCTGCCTGTATGACTGTCATAGAGGACGATTTTGTTTACGGGGAGGACTGGATGCAATGGAAAAACAAGGCTTCCTTACTTGAACTATAAAGAAGAGTGGTTTGGTGACTAAAATACTTTGCAATGTTTTTACAGATCTTCTGCAGCTTTTTTCCAGATATAAAGAATGTCTCTCTTGATTTATTAACCACTGACCAGTCCGGGCATAAACTTGGTCTTCATGTCTACCATGATATTCATCTTTGGCAGAAGATCAGTCTAATCAGAACACCTTTCTCTTTTAATCATCAGCCGGCATAGTTACATGACATTAGCAAGAACAAGAATATTGCTTCACATGCTAGAAACTAAGTGCATGTGTGTGATGTGTGTGAAAGCACTTGAACAGTCTGATCAAAACACAGTAAAAAAATGCTCCAGTCATCTTCAAAGCTACCAATCATAGAAGTAAGAAAAATGAACGAGTACTGGAACAGGCAAATGAAGGTCACATGAAACAGTATCCCAAAGAAGAACTCACCTGACAATTATGTTCTTATCTCTCTCATAATCTAATTCATGCAATAATATGCTTGTTTGTTTCCTTTTAAAGAATTCAAACCCTAGCTCTCTAGCAGCTGTAACAAAAGCTGCCTCATCTTGTGACTCAGCTTCATAATATATATCTCCAGTATGTCTGTTCACATCAGGAATGACAGTGTGACAGATTGCAAGCACCCGAAAAAATTTCTGTATCAAATCTGGATAAGGCTCATTTACCCAACTTCCATTCATGATACGCTCATCTCTGAAGTTAAAACCCTTGACTGAGTGTGGTATAGGCTTTCCAGAGTGAACGGCATTACCATAACTATCACTTGTCTCAGCTGAAATTTCATGGGCTTCAGGAGGCTGATCCCTTCTTGCCAGTGCCCTCTCCACTTCTGTCTCACCTTGTCCATATGCTATACCAGCTATTGAGCATTTAACAAAGTCCATGGAGTTACAAGTCAAAGTCCCTGTCTTGTCAGAAAATATGATATGTACCTGACCAAGTTCCTCATTCAAATTAGACGTCCGTGCTCGTGCTGGTTTATCTGTTGCCTCATCGTACATTCTAAGATCTCGATTAATGAAGACACTCTGAAGAACCTTCACAATCTCAATAGACACATACAGGGATATGGGAATCAGATAACCATACAACATGAGGCCAGTCAGAAAATGGAAAAATGCAGAAAGAGAAGCTCTTGTTGGGTCATAGAACACAGTACTATCATCTGGCCAAAGATACCACCTTCTGTATTTTTGATCTACAAGATCTCTCCTAGTTTCAATTCCGAAAAAGACAGATCCAACAAAAGATATCAAAATTAGAGAGCTGAAGAGGATATATATTATTTTATCCATTCTCTTCTCGATCTTACTCCTTTTGGAACGAGGATCTGTGGCATTCTGCATCACTTTTGTGTCATGGCCAGTGAAGATGACCACCCCATAGACATAATCAGTGTTCTTAAGCTTGGAATCTCGTAGCAGAATTTGTAGCTGAGAAAGAGGATATTCTTCACTGGTGTAGTGTAAATTCCCAACGAACGAATAAAGCTTGTCATTTGGATCTTCACATTTGATTACAGCTGTAAATACTTGGAGAAATCCATCATCAAGAAGTGATGATGTTACATCAAGTGATTGCTTCAACTTCAAATTAGTTTCTCCATCTAGATTCATGGTATCAACATAACAAATTCCATCTTCATAGCTTGATGAAAGCAACAACAGATCAGCAGGGAAGTACTCATCCTTATACACCTTGACAACATTACCAACTCGGAGATTCTTCCATCTAATCTTATGGAATGTACCATTCCCACTATGAACTTCAACTTTCCTGTTGTTTGCTTGTAGATCCTGTGAGCAGTATTAAGCTTTGTTGTGAGACAATCATTTCAGAGGCAACAATCTGTACAGAGAATTGCAAAAGTTGACACTTCCAGGAACCTAGCATAGATGGTAAAGACCTTGTCTTATGCCTGAAGCAAAAGGTCTAAGTTCAGAATTCCACTTGGCATCAGCAGCATTGTACTCATGCTCAGAGCCACAAGATGGCTCAGTAATTGTCTAGTTTGTGTGGCAAAGGCCAACAACATGGACTCATCCAGGTTCCTATTGAACCCACAACCACATTAACCATAAATAAACCAAAGCCAAGATCACACAAGGAAGGGCATTGAATGCTCTTGGATATTAATCGTGAAAGTGCATCTCACTTGAGAGATGGCACTGCTGAAAGAGTTTTCTAAGTAAATTACATGCATGAATTTGCAATGAGCTTCTGTTTGACCTTGGATATTGGACCCAATTTTTAGCATTTATGAAATCCCTACCTTTCCATCTTCTCCAAAACCATGTTGTACTGGAAGATGGTACAGTGTGAAATTCAACAAGTCAAGCTCAACCCATCTCCTAATAACTCAGAGCGCAACTACTAGAGACTTATCAGTCACACCAAAACTATATTTAGTCAGTTGTCTAAGAAGTTTAAATAAGGAAGCAGACAGGGCATTGTCTGGAAACAAGAGAGTACATTCCAAACTGTGATTGCTCTAATAGTGTTAATTTTCCAACAACATGCTTTCTTAACAAGTTTTCCATAATGACTAAGAACCTGAAGACACATTTTTTATAAATCGCAATGATGTATTAATTTTCTATGCAGTCACTGAAATTGAACCAAAGGGCAAAACATGATTAAAAAGTTAAAATTAGAATGCCATCCAAACAGAAAACCAGTGTGGTAAGAGAGGTGTACATACCTGCTCTCTTCGTCTCCAATCTTCCACAGCTTCTTTGACCATGGTAGCTCCAATCACTAGAAGCAGAGGACCAACAAAACTAAGCGCTGTAAAGGGGGCTAGCGGACTAAAGGAAAGACAAGCGACGACCAAAAAATACATATTGGCAACTCTCCTAAACTGCTCAAACAAAGACTTGGGAACAAAATTAGCTACGGTGTACTTTGTTGTGGAGACATAGTTATCCTTGTAATTCAACCGGACTGCTGCTGGATTATCAGGGTCATTGCAGTACACTATCCTCGAATATCCTCTCCGACCAATTTGTTCATGTTTATCTTCTCCATGGAGACGAATGCACGAGAATGAGTAGAGCTTGCTCAAATTTAACTTTCTCCTCTGCCCTCTCGTCATTTTGAAACGCCCACTCAGATCCGCATCTGCTGCCCCAAAGGAGATTGATCACGAATCGATCCTTTTTTCAACTGGCCACGCACGTTGGCTCTCTACTTTCTGGAAAAATCACGTAGGATTCAGCTATCGAGCAAGTCCCCGGCTACTACGTCTCCTAAAAACCTCCACAACCCATTCTATCGCACCACCTCAGACAAGTACAAGAACGCAAAATTCACCGTCAAAATTACAGCAAACAGCATTCCAGTTCTAGTTGGATTGACGTCGTCAAACTGACAATGCCGACAGGAAAAGACATGGATAGAGCCAAAAACACAACAGTTTCACGGCCTCATCCAACTGCCGACAGTCGAATAGCCATGCTCACGACCCGTAGTAACGAAACCGAAAAAGGGTAGCGAGCGAGACGCAAAGAAAGATCAACCCAGCATTCAACTCCGAATAAGCACCGAAAACTTCCCGCAAACAGCGGCTACCCAGAATTCTTTACTTTCGTCTCTAGTCGGGGAGGTCTCTTCCTTGTCGCTCTCAGCTTGAAATGCAGCGAAAGAGAGAGAGAGAGGAGCGAGCTTTGCGAAGCGTGCGCAGGTGGTCTTTTTTCCTACCTTTTTCTTTTCCCCTTTGCCGCTACAAGAAGCAAGGAAGTGGAGGAGGAGATGGAAAAAGTAATGAGGAATGCGTAGCGGTTGATGATTGCCGTTGACGCCCATGGACGTCGTCGTTGGTCACGAAGAAGAAGAAGAAGACCCGATCTCGGCCTCGCCGACACGCATTCGACAATGGAACAACAGCGACCGCCATGCCGAGGTTGCTAACTTGCGCCGCCTCCATACATACGGGCGCAGAGGTGGTATTCGAAATTTTTTTTTTTTTCCTAACAGCTACATAAAAAGTATATAGTTAAAAATTGAAACTTTTAGCATTATTCAATCAAGCTCTTCCACTAAAAGTTCGACGAACTCTTTATACATAGGGGATTTTCGCCAACCTTTTATTGATAAGGATAAATAAAGGAGTCCCATTAGAAAATTTCCTAAAAGTTTTAAGACTTCACCGGAGGCGTTTTAAAATTCCTGCTACAATTATTTCTTTGTCGTAAATTTGCGCTTAGGCCAAGTCCGAATTTCGTGTATCTTGATGGGATAAGAGGCAACAAAAAATAAGACGAGGAAAGATACTTCATTAAACAATGTTAAAAAATTTCAAATAAGAACTTAAAATACTTTTATTTTTTAAATAAGAGTAAAAAGTATATCTTGTTTTAAATAAGGATTTGAAATGTCATCATTTCTTAAATAAGGATTTAAAATGAATTTTGTTGCAAATAAAGATCAGAGCTAACCATATTAATCTTAAATAAAAGCTCTATTTATGATATCAGAGGGCATTTTCGCCTTTTGCTTTTATTTTTTTCCTTTGTTTTTAACTTTTATGTTTTTATTCTTTTTCTCTTTTCCCTCCACCAGCAATGGTAAAGGTCGCTGGACTCAGGCAAGGGCAAGGGTTGCCCTCATTGGATTGGCGAGGGCTGGCCGCCCAGCCTGAGCAAGGGTAGCCCTCGTCTAAGGCCTACAGAAGTCGTTGGCCATCAATGAGGTGCAGCAATGGTTGGGGGAGGGACAAGAAAAAAGGAAAATAAAATGAAAAGAAAGGAAAAATTAAAAAATTAAAAAAATAGACTTAGAATTATTTTGACTAAAATACCCCTTCTTTGGTCGGCCAAAAGTCTTTATTTGAGATGATTTGGTCACTTCAAGCTAATGCTTGAAGTAATGTTTACTTCGTACTCTTATTTGAGAAAATGAGAATACTTTAGATTTTTATTTGAAATTTTCCCTCATAAAAATAAATAAATAAAAGTGAAGTAGAAGAACCCATATTATAAATGACAAATTCAAACTCGGAAATGATCTTGAAGAACGAATGGTAAAGGGATTTCTAAGAAAATATCATACATTGAAACTCTATAAAACCAAGAGAGCCGAATGTCTTTTTTTTTTTAGCACATCTTTGATTCATATTGAAACTTCACAAAAGCTATATGAAAGGCGAAGAACCATACTTTTTGAGATCCTAAAGATAATAATAATTTTGTCTCTCTCTTACTAGATTTGACATACGTAGGCTCACTTACATCATTGATGTCATTGTAGTCCTCTTATAATTCTCGTCATGATCGAAACTGTGGCTTCAGAATGCTGCAATGAACTCCATCACTGCCGAAGGTTTAGATTGTACAATAACGGTAGATTGTTTGCTAGAGGCTATCTGGTTTGTGCATTACTGATCTCTTTAGATTCTTGCTGTATGCATTTTCGAATTTTTTTATATTAATATATAATTCTTATCAAACAATAGACATGATAAAAAATAAAATATTTAATTTTATTATTGCGATTTACCAAGTAATATAACCATAATACATCAAAATCTTCAAATTTCATATTTCAATCTTACTCGAAATTCAGATTACTAAGCACAAAAGATTTTGGGACGGAGTGGGTCTATATACGATAAGGGCCCCCACCGTCCCAAAAACCACCCGACACGGCGAACGATGCGACCCTTCAAGGGGACACGAGAGACGTCCCACGCTGGCATAAATCCGAAACCTCAAGGGCTCCTCCGCCGAGGGCGGAGAGTTAACTTGGGACCGCGAGATTCTCTTCTCGGAAATTTCTTCCTACTTGCCAACCACGAAGAATGCTCTGCAATTCTTCTACCCACGCAATAAATTTCACATGCATATCTTTTAGAAAAAGCGGGCCACTCAATAATGATTCGTTATGTCACTTTATCAATTGATTTTGTCAGCCGGTCAATATTTTTTTTCTTCTTTATTCCTCTTTCTTCGGGTTAGGAGTGTGTAACCAAACCGGCTAGACTCGAAAATTGGACCGGACTGACCGTAAAAATAGGTTTGGAAATCGGTTATCATTGGAACCAATCCAAGAACAGGGTGCAAATTTTTGAAATCGGTTGAAAACAGGTTCTAAGTGAATACTCATCCAGAAATCGAACCGGACTGCCCTGTTTCGGAACCGGTTTTATAAGCTATATAAAGCCAAAATCCTACTTTTTCCTATAAAATCTAAAATCAATACTCCTTCATCATTTCTTAGAAATCCTCGCTAGCCTTCTCTTTTCTTCTAAGTTTTTATGAATGAATGAGGAAGTAGTTTTATAATTTATGTTTTATGCTAGGTTATTGTTTTTGGCGGTTTTTGTTGTTCATCTTTTACTTTGAATTTTTTGTTACTCATGATCTCATATGATTTTGCTCTAAAAAAGAATAAAAAAATACTAGTTCTCGGATAGATCTTGAGATCATACCACAAAAACAGGGTAGATTCCAGCTCGGCTTTAGGCAAACATGATAGGTTCCAGAGTCTAAAAATTGGGAACTGATTATAACAAATTGGTTCTATGTTTCAGCTCTAGAACCTATCTAACTTGTAACCGATCACCCATTCTTCGAGGGATGGAAGCGATAATAGGTATATCCAAAATCCCTCGGAAGCGATAATAGGTATATCCAAGACTTGTCTTCATGCATAGATGAGATAGTGAGTCTTTACGGAAGGAGATGTATATGATTCACATACTGTTGTGCATCATCATAAGCATTGTTTGTAGAATAATTTCATTTTTTCCTACCTAATGTTGTGTGGTGAAAATATCAAGAGTACCCATGATTTCATCACTACTTATTGCGGTTGGGGCTTCTCCCAATTCACGTGTCTCCAAACATCGGATAGTGACTAAATGCACTCTAAGGATTCCTTTTCATGAAGAACACCCTTTAATTGACATTAATATTTTAGCCCATCGGAAGGAGTTTCGGTCAATCCTATTATCATCAAAAGGATCATTCTTTACTCATTTTGTGGGGTTTCAATAGGTCCGACATTTATGTGGTTTTCTTTCGGCTCGTAAGTTTAAGCTTTTAAGTTGTAGACCAAGAATTCTCCTCACAGCTGGATCCAATCTTTACAAACAGACCTAGGCTAGGAGCAAGCTCTTTCTCAGCTCTTTTCCACTCAACTTGGCTGCTATACTCTCGTGGAATTAAATACAGCATTTTCGCCACACGCCTGTGCAGACAACGTATTCTGTATCAAGTACATTTGATTCAGGATTCACAATGCTTCGTACGTTCCTTTGAATGCTTCAGTTTGTCCTCAGAAGTCTCAATCTCCGAACATTCTTGTTGTATACTTTGTATGAGATCATGGGGCATGGGCTGAAGCCATGTTTGGAAAGCTCTGTATGAGAAGTAAGGCAGCAGAGTAGAAACAACCACCAGAAGAGTGGAGAGCCAATAGAGAAGACTTGGAGTAGCAGCCTCGAGAAAAACCATGTAAGCGGTCGTGGAAATTGTTGGTGAAATGTAACCATAAATCAACATGAATATGTACCAGATGGCAACGCTGCTCCAAATGAAGAAATGCTGGATCCAAGTGAAGTAGTTAATGGATAATGCCATTTGACAGTTGACAGCCCATACAACACAAGTATACATGGTGACTCCAAGGACCTCGAAGTCAGCTACTCTACCATCTCTCCTGAACGCCTGCTCAACCATCACATTGGTGGTGCAGAAGAAGATTATAATAGAACTGCCTACCCCATTGGCCATCCAGCCAAGTATACGGCACCAACTGAAGAGGATATTCTGTGCTCCTTCTTGATATAGCAAAGGATACTGCATGGTGAGAAAGCAGTAGTCTAGTAAAGATATGGCCTTGTTCTATTCTACTCAAAACTTCATTGCACACAGACAGAAAAGAACAGGTGGCATTCCATAAAAATAAGGATACCATGTGCCTCAGCTGTTACGGTCTTTCTCACTGTTATGGTCCAGTTCAGATCAAGATTTACTTTTTTCAAATTTTATTGCTATATCACCGGCCTCAGCCAGCCAGTCTATCAATCAAGTGTACTATGTACCTTAGGATATCGTCCAACGTGTAGATATGAAAAGCAGATTCTTATAAGAATGCTGGAGATAATGCCTGGAGCAGACATGAATGCCAAAATTGGAAAGGTGGTAAGGAATGAAAGCAAGTTGAAATTATTGCCTAAACAAAAACATCAGCCTATGCCCTAAGCAAGGACTAAAGCATTTCGTGTCATCTTTAGGTAATCATCTCCGCAAAAATTTGCACTGAGGTATCCTTTGTGCTAAAGAATCAAAGTTCTTCCTAGCTTGAGAAATGTTACATGACCAGACTCAACTAACGATCAATCCCTCGCAATTGAAATTATATGGCACTGCTCATAGGTAGCTTTGCATACCTTAAGGCACAGGCATGCAGAAACATCCTGATCGAAAACCCCAAGGGCTATGACAGGAAGTGATGTAAAGAATACATTGTAGAACGACATATCCCAATCATTGTAGGCAGGCTGACCAGAGAATGAAGCATAGGCCTCAAACCAGAAGAGGGTAAATCCGAATGCAATGTTCTTGTAGAAGAAGTAGCAAATCTGCAATATTAAGAAGGAATTTAAACTACATATAGACCACAGGCATGGGCAATCTGACCCTCCACTCCTCTGGCCCCAATACACAAAAAAAGATTGCATTTTGAAACAGACAAATGAAGCAAATCATTTGACTCGAAACATGATCCAAGTGGTACAAGATTTATCTCCCTTTCCTTCGACTGTCTTAAACTTATATGCTGGTTATACAATCAGCATATGCCTATGTGAACCACATAATGTCCAGAAAAATGCACACGTGGATAAACACAGAGCCAGAATCTGTTGCATAGAATTTTCCCATTGTTTCTTGTCCCTTAAACAATAAACTTAAGCAAGGTTTTTACCATCATTGCTATTCTCCTGTAACACCAATGGCCATGCACCAATAAGAGACGTTCCAAAAACCGGAATTGGGCTATTGCAAAATCACTTGCCATTACAGCCTGCAATCAGCAAAAACTTGGCTACTGCAAAATCACTTGGTAAATAATCTGATTCGAAAGATGAAATTCTCAAAAAACAAATGAGAAGAAATCTAAAGGTGACATAAATTAGACAAGGGCAATGAAGTCTACATGCACCAAAGCAAACAAGACAGAAGCACCACATGTTAATTATCTCAAAACTCAATCTAGCTTTAGATTAATCAAACCGACATATCAAGCACTTGCTAGACTAACAGGCAGATGTCTATAATCATTCTGGTTGAAATTCAACAACACCACAATGGCACTTGGGAGGCCTTAGGAAGAAAGATGAGAAAGGAAAACGTGATAATGAGCTTAGGACTCACAGAAATGAACATTTATTATTCAAAAGGTCAGACAAACTTTCCATCATTTCCTGCCATATTCTGGATAGTTCTAATGAACAGACCAGAATGCTGCAGGCAGTTCCGTAGATAAGTTGGCCTTCGTCAGCCAGGGCCATTTAGTAATCCAAATTCCACAACAAGAAAAAGGAAAAAGAGGGGGAAAACAAGAAAATGAACTCATCTTCCATATAATGAGACCCTTAAGATCTGAAATAGAGATCACAATTAATTGATCATACACCTCCCACTAGATGCAAAGAGCACATCCTTAGCACCACCATGACAGCAGGAACAAATTTGCAGTGACTATGGTGGGAAATTTCACACATAGATGGTATAGTCGATAGGCATACCTGCATCCCTTCCACACCGCTAATGCCAACTCCGATGTCAGCCTCTTGAAGCATGCTGACATCATTTGCACCATCGCCAATTGATAACGTTGTTTTACCAAGTTTCAGTCTTACCAATCTAGTAACCTGCATTTTTCTAATATATGTTTGAGAGATTATTCTTATACAATTATATGCCCAACCAATGAAGCTTGTAATAACAGCATGACCAGATACTTACAAGAGCTTTCTGCTTGGGGGAGGATCGACAGAATATAACAGAAGCACAATTGATTGCAAGATCCAGCAATGAGTCCTCCAAATTCTTGCTAAGAGCAAAGTTCAAAGACTTTCCATCGATTATCAACCCAAACTCCATACCTTCTTTTGCAGAAGTAAGTTGAGATTTTCCTTCTCTGATTTGCTTTGATATACTCTCCAGACATGCCTAAAATGATTGACATTTGAAAAGGGAAAAGAACAATGAAATGATATATATTACACCAAGGTTCATATTTCCTCTACCTTAGCGAGCGCTTCCTCGTCTCCTTGTTTCTCCAACAGTTTAATATCGGGTGAATCAAGAGTTACTACAATTTCTTTCATTCCTTGTCTCAATAATCCACACGCATACCTGCAGAAAATGGAAAGTAAGCACATATCAACTTCCAGAAAGCAAACAAAACTCTAGAATCAGGCCAATCCTATACCCAATATTAACTGCCGTTTCCAACTTGTCACCCGTCAGCATCCATACCCTAATCTGAGCCCGGGCAAGTTTTTCAATACATTGGGGCACCTGGCACAAATAGGCAGTAATGTATCAAATATGAAATCAGATAGGAAAGGGCAGTAGTCTAGGCAATATTGTTACGATATTGAAAGCACTTTTGACTCCATCAGAGAGACAAGATGAATCTTAACTCCCTCTTGAAGCTTGTCCTCAACAGCTGTAGCTCCAAGAAGGATTAATTCTCTCTCAATCTTGTCAGCAGCTGTATCTAAAAGGACATCTCTGTCGGCAGAAAGAGAAACTTTTGCCTTTAGGAACTCCTCTTCCCATGTATTATATTCTTCTTTGCCAAGCTCTCGGTATGCAATGACCATGACCCGAAGACCTACTCGAGCATATTTGTCGATATGATCCCTCGTCTCGTCCTCAAAATGGTGCCCATCTTTGGACAGCCTGTCAAACATAACACTGAACACATAGAAAAAATATAGAAAAGTGATTATATTAACATCAGAAAGAGAAAAAACCAGCTTCACAAGTCAGATTTTACCAAAAAGCAAGTCCTACCTATCTGCACCCTTGCACAAAAGCAGCAGATCTCCCTCACTCCTTACAATCACTGACATTCTTTTCCGAGAACTACTGAACTCCAAAACATGAAGAAGCTCATAGTTTCTGCACAATGAAATCTAAACTGTTTAACAGGACAGCCACACCTTAATTTATATCAAAGAACAACACATATATGTTAACTAAATAAAACTATACCACACCTAACCAAAAAGTTTGTCGAGTGACCACTACTCTCAGTTTAAAGAAGTCTTTAAACTATCACCCTGGCACTTGAATCAATTTTTTTCTGCCCACGTGACTGTCGTAGAGGACTATTTTGTTTAGAGGGAGGACTGGATGTAATAGAAAACAAGGCTTCCTTACTAGAACTATAAAGAGGAGTGATTTGGTGACTAAGATACTTTGTACTGTTTTAGAGATCTTGTGCAGCTCTTTTCCAAATATAAAGAATGTCTCTCTTGATAGCAACCATTGGATCAGTCTCTGCATGATCTCGGTCTTTGTATCTACCATAAAATTCATCTTTAGTAGAAGATCAGTCTAAGCAAAACACCTTTCGATTTTGATCATCACCCAGCATAGTTACATTACACAACATTAGCAAGAGCAAGTTTAAACCACAGAACCGATTTTGCTTCACATGCTAAGAAATTAAGTGCCTGCCCTGCAACTATGTGATGTGCATGGGAGCGCTTGAAAAATCCAACAAAAATAGAAAGTAAAAATGCATCAGTCATCTACGAAGCTACTGATCATAGACGTAAGAAAAATGATAGGGACCATAAGCTTTTGGTATTAACGAGTACTGGAACAGGCAAATGAAGGTAGCATGATATTGTATCCCAAAGAAAAACTCACCTGGGAATAATATTCTGATCTCTCTTATGATCTAATTCAAGCAATGAGATGCTTGTTGGTTTCCTTTCAAAGAATTCAAACCCAACCTTTCTAGCAGCTATAACAAAAGCTGCCTCATCTTGTGACTCAGCTTCATAATATATATCTCCAGTATCTCTGTCTACATCTGGAATAACAGTGTGACAGATTGCGAGCACCTGAAAAAATTTCTGTATCAAATCAGGATGAGGCTCCTCTACCCACTTTCCATTCATGATGCGCTCATCTCTGAAGTTAAAACCCTTGACTGAGTGAACAGCATTAGCATGACTATTAATCATCTCAGCTGAAATTTCATTGGCTTCAGAAGTCCAATCCCTTCTTGCCAGTGCCCTCTCCACTTCTGTCTCACCTTGTCCATATGCTATACCAGCTATTGAGCATTTAACAAAGTCCATGGAGTTACAAGTCAAAGTCCCTGTCTTGTCAGAAAATATGGTATGGACCTGACCAAGTTCCTCATTCAAATTAGATGTCCGTGCTTGTGCTGGTTTATCTGTTGCCTCATAGTACATTCTAAGATCTCGATTAATGAAGACACTCTGAAGAACCTTCACAATCTCAATAGATACATACAGGGATATGGGAATCAGATAACCATATAACATGAGGCCGGTCAGAAAATGGAAAAATGCAGAAAGAGAAGCTCTTGTCGGGTCATAGAACACAGTAGTATCATCTGGCCGAAGATACCACCTTCTAGTCTTTTGATCGACAAGATCTCTTCTAGTTTCAATTCCAAAAACGAAAGATCCAACAAAAGATATCAAAATTAGAGAGCTGAAGAGGATATATATTATCTTATCCACTCTCTTCTCGATCTTACTCCTTTTGGAACGAGGATGTGTGGCATTCTGCATCACTTTTGTGTCATGGCCAGTGAAAATGACCACCCCATAGATGTAATCAGTGTGCTTAAGCTTGGAATCTCGTAGCAGAATTTGTTGTGGAGAAAGAGGATAATCGTTATCGTTGTAATGTAAATTCCCAACAAACGAAGAAAGCTTGTCATTTGGATCTTCGCATTTGATTACAGCTGTAAATACTTGAAGACATCTCTCATCACGAAGTGATAATGTTACATCAAGTGATTGCTTCAACTTCAAGTTAGTTTCTCCATCTAAATTCTTGGTATCGACATGACAAATTCCATCTTCATAGCTTGACGAAAGCAACAGCAGATCAGCAGGGAAGTACTCATTCCTATACACCTTAACAATATTGCCGACTCGGAGATTCTTCCATCGGGTTTTATGGAATGTACCGTTCCCACTATACACTTCAACTTTCCTGTTGTTTGCTTCTACATCCTGTGAGCAATTTAAAGCTTTGTTATGAGGCAATCATTTCAGAGGCAACAACCTGAACAGAGAATTGCAAAAGTCGACACTTCCAGGAACCTAGCATAGATGGCAGCGACAACCTTGTCTTATGCCTGAAGCAAAAGGTCTAAGTTCAGAATTCCCCTATGGCGTCAGCAGCATTAAACTCATGCTCAGAGCCAGACAATGGCTTAGTAATTGTCTAGTTTGTGTGGTAGAGGGTGACAGCACTGACTAGTCCAGGGTCTTATTGAATCTGTACCCCGTTGACCATAAAATATAAACCAAAGCCAAGATCACACAAGGAAGGGCATTGAATGCTCTTGGATATAAATTAGTTATAGGAATCACAAAAGTGCATCTCACTCGAGCGATGGTGCTGCTGAAAGAGTTTTCCAGGTGAATTACATGCATGAATTGCAATGAGTTTCCATTGGACCTTGGATATTGGACCTGATTTTTAAGCATTTATAAAATCTCTCTCTACCCTTCCAACTTCTCCAAAAGCATGTTGTACTGGAAGATGGTACAGTGCGAAATTCAATAAGTCAAGCTCAACCACATCTCTTAATAACTCAGCATGCAACCACTAGAGACTTACAAGTCACACAGAGAACTATATTAGTCAGTTGTCTAAGAAGTTTAAAAAAGGAAGCAGACAGGGCATTATCCGGAAACAAGAGCATGCACTCCAAACTGTGATTGCTCTAATAGTGTTAATTTTCCTACAACAAGCTTTCTTAACACGTTTCCCATAATGACTAAGAACCTGAAGACACCTTTTTTTATAAATAGCAATGATGCATTAATTTACTATACAGTCACTGAAATTGAACCAAAGGGCAAAACATGATCAACAAGTTAAAACTAGAATGTCATCCAAACAGAAAACCAGTGCACTAAGAGAGGTGTACATACCTGCTTTCTTCGTCTACAATCTTCCAGAGCTTCCTTGGCCATGGTACCTCCAATCACGAGAACCAGAGGTCCAACAACACTGAGCGCTGTAAAGGGGGCCAAAGGACTAAAGGAAACACAAGCTACAACCAAAAAATATATATTGGCAACTCTCCTAAATTGCTCAAACAAAGACTTGGGAACAAAATTAGCTACGGTGTACTTTGTCGTGGACACATAGTTATCCTTGTAATTCAACCGGACTGCTGCTGGATTATCAGGGTCATTGCAGTACACGATCCTTGAGTATCCTGTCTGACCAATTTGAGCATGTTTATCTTCTCCATGGTGACGAATGCACGAGAACGAGTAGAGCTTGCTCAAATGTAACTTTCTCCTCTGCCCTCCAGTCATTTCGAAAAGCCCAGTCGGATCCGCATCTGCTGCCATAAAGCAGATTGACCACGACTTGATTTTTTTTTTTCAACTAGCCACGCACGTTGGCTCTCTTCTTTCTGGAAAAATCACGTAGGATTCAGCAATCGAGCAAGTCCCCGGCTACTATGTCTCCTAAAAATCTCCACAACCCATTCTATCGCACCACCACAGACAACTGCAAGCACGAAAATTTCACCGCCAAAATCACAGCAAACAGCATTCCAGTTCTAGTTGGATTGACGTCGTCAAACTGACAATGCCAACAGGAAAAAGACATGGATAGAGCCAAAAACACAACAGTTTCACGGCCTCATCCAACTGCCGACAGTCGAACAGCCATGCTCACGACCCGTGGCGACGAAAACGAAAAAAGGGTAGCGAGCGAGACGCAAAGAAAGATCAACCTCGCATTCAACTCCGAATTCCGGCATGCGAAAAAGCGAAAGCGAGCAGATTATAAGCACAGAGAACTTCCCGCAAACAGCGGCTACCTAGAATTCCTTACTTCCGTCTCAAGTCGGGGAGGTCTCTTCCTTGCCGCTCTCAGCTTGAAATGCAGCGAGGGAGGGAGAGAGAAAGGGGCGAGCTTTGCGAAGTGTGCGCAAGTGGTCTTTTTTTTCTATCTTTTCTTTTCCCTTTGCCGCTAAAAGAAGCAAGGAAGGGGGGAGGAGATGGAAAAAGTAATGAGGAATGCGAAGCGGGTGATGATTGCCGTTGACGCCCATGGACGTCGTCGTCGTCGGTCCCGCAGAAGAAGAAGAAGAAGAAGACCCAAAGAAGCTGACGCCGACGCGAGTCGTCGTCGACAAAAAGACAAGTCCCGATCTCGGCCTCGCCGACACGCATTCGATAAAGGAACAACGGCGACGGCCATGCCGAGGTTGCTAACTTGCGCCGCCCCATACTTACGGGCGAAGGCAGAAAAAACGGGATGATATTCGAAATTTTGTTTTTTTCACCCAACAGCTACATGAAAAAGTATAGTTTTTTTTTTGGTCGAAAACTATAGTTAAAAATTGAAACTTTCTATTTATGCAATTAAAAGAATCGAGCTTTTAGCATTACTCAATCAAGCCATTCCACTAAAAGTTTGAGGAGCTCTTTTATACATAAGAGGACTTTTGACATTGATAAAGATAAATAAAGGAGTCTTGTCAAAAAATTTCCTAAAAGTTTTAGGACATCGCGGCGTTCACGTGCGTTTTATGATTTCCTACTATAATTATTTCTTAGTCTAAATCCATGGTTAGGCCAAGTCCAATTACATGTAACTCGATGAGGCGGCTAAAAATAAAAGGAATTTATGAGGAAAGATACTTCATTAAATGATAAGAGTTATTTTTCGACTTGATAGCTAATCTTGATCATAAATATTTCTGAATTGAGTATTGATGCGATATGAACAAGTATAGAACCTATGCTATTTAGACCCGTGCAATACACCATTTGGCCAATCTAATCTAAGGATAAAAGTTGAGATTTTTTTTATCTTATCTTATGTTGGTTCATATTCTACACAAGATGAAGTTATGTATAAGAGAAATATAATTTGGATAAAAATATCCCGATAAAGGAAAATATAACTTTTCATGTTTATGGTATAAAATCTATTTTTCTTAAATAACAAACATCTAAAATTAATAAAATTAAATTAACATCTAAATATAAATAACATTTAAATTCTAATATAAAAAAGAAAAAATAACAATACTTTTCGTTTTTATTTTTTCCTATTTTTATGTATATAATTGAATTTCTTTTATATTGTAATATAAAATAACAAAAAATAAAAATAGTTTTCGTTTTTATTTTTTTTCCTATTTTTATGTATATATATTTATATATATTTATATATAGAATTAAAAAGAAAATAAATAAAAGGAGAGATGAAATAATAATAAAAATATGTAATAAAAGTGAAGTAGAAGAGCCCATTTTATAAATAACAAATTAAAACTTGGAAAAGATCTTTTTAATTTTCGAAGAATGGGGGGCAAAGGGATTTGTACAAAAAGCTACCTCCCGTATCTCTTTTCGGTTTCCGTCCTAACTCTACGAAAATGCAAGAGAGTCAAAGCACTTCTTTTCCTCTTTTTATTTTTTTCATATCTCTCCTTGTTCACATTGAAATTTCATGTCGAAATATTGTATTATTTTAAATCGCAAAATAAATAATCATACTTTCTCTCTTAATAGATATGGCATACGCCCGTTGGTCAAGATATATCATTAATATTGTTGTAGCCAACCGTGAGTCTGTTATGCAGTAATGAATTTCTCTGCCGTTGAAGGTTCAAATTGCATAATAATGGTGGATTGTTTGCTGGAGGCCGTCTCTTTCGTGCATTTGTGATTTCTTTATGTTTTAATAAATAGTGTGATAGGATATGAAAATATCCAATTTTATCATTATAATTTACAATACAGTTGGTATAATACATCAAAATCCTCGAATTTCATATCTCAACCCGACCCAAAATTCAGATGACTAAACGTTGCTTGAAAGATTCTAAGATGGATCGGGTCAATTTCCGATATTTCGGGGAGACGTTAAAGTCATCCGTTGATTAAGGACCGGGGCAAGCTTCCCTTTTTTCTTCTTCCCCCGTCAATGGGGGATCGCTAGATGGGCCCCCACCGTCCAAAGAACCGCCGGACACGGCGGACGATGCGACCCTTCACGAGGACACAAGAAGCGAAAAAAGGCGGCATAAATCCGAAACCTCGAAGACTCCCCCGCCGTGGGCGGAGAGTTAACTTGGGATCGCGAGATCCCCTTCTCGGAAATTTCTTCGTACTTGCCAGCCACGAAGAATGGTTCACGATCCTTCTCCCGACGCAATAAATTTCGCATGCATATCTTTTCAAAAAAAGCGGATCCTGTTTAAGCACTCAATAATGATTCGTCGTGCCGCTTTATCGGTTGATTTTGCCGGCCGGCCACTATTTTCTTTTATCTTTTTCCCTTTTCCTCCTTCGATCGACGGAAGCAATGATAGGTGTATCCGAGACCCGTCTTCGTGCATACATGTGATAACGAGTCTTTACAGTAGGAGATGTGTATGATTCACATGCTATCGTGCGTCATCATAAGCGTCGTATGTGGAATAATTTCGCTTTTTCCTACCTAATGTTGTGTGGTGAAAATATCAAGAGTACCCATGATTTTATCACTATTCATTGTCATTGGGGCTTATCCTGATTCGCGTGTCTCAACATCGGATTGCGACTTAACGCGCTCCAAGGATTCGTTTTCATGGAGAACACCCTTTAATTGGCATTGATATTTTAGCCCGTTGGAAGGAGTTTTGGTCAACCCTATTATTGTCAAAAGGATCCTTCTTTACTCGTTTTGTATGGTTTCAATGACATTTATGTGTTCTCTTTCGGCTAATAAGTTTTAAACTTTTAAGTTGGAGACCGAGAATTCTTCTCACGGCTAGATCCAATCTAACACGATTTTTTAGAAACCACATTTTATTCCATATTCATTTCGCCTGTGAGGCTCTTCACTTGTTAATTACGTGTGATGCTCTCAATATGGTTTGCATATACGAGATCGAATTTTAAAATTATTGCATAGTTCTTACTGTTAGGGTTTCAATGTGCTCCAAGGATTCGTTTTCATGGAGAATGCCCTTTAATTGACATTGATATTTTAGCCCGTCGGAAGGAGTTTCGATCAACCCCATTATTGTCAAAAGGATCTTTCTTTACTTGTTTTGTGTGGTTTCAATAGGTCTTGACATTTATGTGGTTCTTTTTTCGCTAATAAGTTTAAGCTTTTAAGTGGGAGATTAAAAATTCTTTTCACGGCTAGATCCAATCTCATGTTTCAGAATTCTAACGCGGTTTTTTAGAAGCCACATTTTATCCTACATTCATTTCTCCTATGAGGCTCTTCACTCATTAATTATGTGTGATGCTCTTGATATGGTTTGCATATACGAGATCGCATGTTAAAAATATTGTGCAATTCTTATCATTAGGGTTTCAATGCGTCTTATATTCTAACTTCAATCGGACATTTTAATATTTTGCCGAGTTAAAAAGTATATACCAAAATTTATAAATTTAAGTGGAAAGTGGAATTTGTCTCTCTTTTTGAGTTTCTAAAATTATCCATTCACACGCAATGATGAAATGCACAAAAGAGGACATTTTAATCTTTCTCCATAAATTTCCCACTTCCATCAACTTCCTAATATAAAATCACTCATTTCTTCTCCTTTTTCTTCTCCTCGTATGGTCACTTACCTATATGCATGCACGCCGTCGATGAGATGCATTTCAGGAGTATCTCGATAAGTCACCACAAATACAAAGAAGCTCGAAAACTGAATATTACAGAAGAAACATCCATCTGTCAAATGAATTAAATCAGTTTTGGTTCATAGACTATCGCGGAGCTTACTAGATATGTGCATAGATCAATCCATCAAAATGTCTCCCATATGGTCGAATAGCATAATTAGTATCTTTATTTCTATATACTGTATCGGATTTTCGTTCCCTGGCATAGAGCCGGTACGGGTTAGAATCGGATCCACTTGAAGATCGCGCTTTGAAGTCCAAACCCGGCTGATATTTAGCCAAACATCCTACTGGCCAACGCTCGGGCCCCCAAAAGGCGCAAGGAATTCCTTCCGGCCCGGCACGCACCAGGGGCCGCTGCAACCGGGCCGGATCGGGGCAGGGCCCAGTGGGGAAAAGGGACCGTTCCCGACCCGCTTTCCATCTCTGGTGGGCGGCACTGGCGGCCATCTCTAATCGCAGTATCGAGTCTCTGTTGCAGCCATAGCAGAAAGCGGCTCCTCCGAGGTGGCGGTGTTGTTCTTACAGCCGACGGAGAAAAAACAATTCAACTCATTGACCGCAGAATCGACAGTTAAAGTAGTTATAAAAACCAATATCCCCCCATGTTCCTCATTTGTTGCTTGTCATTGTCCACAGAATCGACAGTTGAACAGTTAAATACCAATCGCGTGAAGATTATGTTATGTATTATATATATGAAACGGACGGATGATCGTTTCTGGGGACAAAACCAGCTCAATGACTGATCAGCTGAGGCAGGAGGAGATTGAGGGAGTTGGATTGGTAGCTGCCAAGTCGACGTCGTCGTCTCTGTCTCCAAGTTTCTTTGCACAACCTTGGGAAGCTCAATTAGGCCCCGGCCGAGGATACCCTTTTCCTCTCTTTGCGAAAAGGTGGGAACTTTGCCCGGCGCATGGAATCCTTAGGTCTGTGCTCCGCGCTTTCCTCTCGATTCACGAGTTCTCTTGTCGTTGTGCGCAATGCGGGTGATTTGTATTTCCCCCGCTTGGGGTTGAGTTCTTTGCATGGTTTTGCTTGGCTTGATTGGATTTGTGTTTCGCTTCGTGTCCTGTGTGCCGACTAAAGGTTCTCTGGGGGAAGTTTCTGTTTCGTTTGCTTGGTTCGGCATGGTTGAGTACAATGTTGAGCGTGTATTAAGGAGGAGATTGGTGTAACAGCATTAACAGCATTCTTTGTTGCCATGAGTTGATGGTAAATTTCCTTCGGCAGTGCAAGTGAACTCATATATTGGTAAGGTGGACTTGAAAACGATCGGACTTGTTGGAAGATATCAGATAACATTACATTTTGGTGCACTCCTGAAGCAACTATTTAAGGAAAATTTTGTAACTTCAATGCATTGGCTGTCTCGTAGCATGAGTATCCTTTTGGAAAGTGGATTATTCATTATTTAGTTTGCTTAATAATTGCCCGGGATACTCGTCAACTAGATGTTTTTATGGATTTTGATATCCTTTTAGGAGGCATATTGAGAAGTTCGAGTCCCAGACAATGTCTGCTATTATGTGTGCTTCTGTGATGTAGAATGAAGATTGGACAGAGAAGGGAGACGACGAACAGCCTTCAAGATGCCTGGCCTTTTGATGATATGTCCATTTACCCATATTCAAATTGTATACCCCATTGTAGGTGGTTCGCTCGGCCCAAGATCTCATAGAAGATTAAACTGTAGTATGTCATGGCCGATGATTTGAAATTGCGGCACTTGTTCACGTAAGCTTTTCAGAGTTGCTGTTTCAGCAATTTTCTTGCTAGTTATGTATATTTCGACTTAGTAATTTGTTAAAAAGTAAAAGGTAAATTTATAGGTAGAGAGAAACTATATGGATATAAAGAGTATTTATGACTCATTATCAATCAATATGGGATAACACTTCAACCCTCCACTCACGTGTAAGCCGAATTACGAATTGCACGTGGAATTTTGACTACGTGCAATCATGTGATATTTTTTTGCCATGTACCTTCATGTAAGGAATAACTGGCTCTGATAGTATATTAAAAAGTTAAACCCAAAAGCTTAAGTTTATAAGTGAAGAAAAATCATATAAATATAAAAAGTATTTAGGATCAATTGTCAATCAATGTGGGATAACACTTTAACACAACTTTATTCAGTGATGTAGATTAACATAGCGATATTGTCCGTTTTGTGTTTATTTTATAGTATCCTAGACCTAGGTATGATTTGCTTCACCTATGAGAATTTCTACCAATTCTTCTTTTGTTCTTCAAATTCATCCTAGTCCCGTCAAGATTACTGCCTTAGCCTCGTCCTGTCATCTGCATAATGGGTTTTCTCTTTTATTGACTCTTCTCTTCTAGTCATTGGAAACCTTGTACATGTGCGTGTGTTATTTTGTCTTTTCAGTTGATTATACCTCCAATCTTGCTTCTTGCATTTACGTAGGATTTTCCTAACACTTCTTGCCTGGACTGGGATTTACATCTCTTTCCAGCATGTGCTTGATTCCATTTGCAGATTTTATTAGACCGACAATAAAAGAGAGAAAGGAAATTCTAAATGCAAGGTTTTATCCTGATTCATCATTAAATTAGGGCTACGTCCAATTGAGAATGCCACTATAATTGGCATATTGCACCTTTCTATTACATCCCTTAATTACAGGAGAAAGAGATTGTATATAGGCAAGAGCAAGTTCTATATATTTGGACGTAAGTGTTTTCTCTTTTTATAAGATTTGTCTTACGTTTTGAAGACAAGTGATGAACTGCAATTTCAATTGCAAAATCAAGTTTAAGAAATAAATTTTCTATATATTTCCTTCAACATTGAAAAAATTGAAGTAAATATTCTAATGATGATCTCTTTTTTCCCATTTCATGCGTCTTTCTCATGACTTTGCACAGGATGGTATCCGGCGAGAGGTACAGACAATGAGTTTGATTAATCATCCAAATCTATTGCGTGCACACTGCTCCTTCACGGCTGGCCACACCCTTAGGGTTGTCATGCCGTGCATGAATGGAGGATCCTGTCTTCACCTTATGAAATCCGCTTACCCAGAAGGTCTTGAAGAGCCAGCCATTGCCACTTTGTTGCGTGAGGTTCTCAAGGCACTTATGTATCTCCGTACTCATGGACACGTTCATAGGGATGTGAAGGTGCTTTGCTGTCTGCACTGTCTTTTCTAATCCAACTCACATGTTTTTTTTTTCTATATTGACCTACTGTTCTTATGTTATCAACATTCACCAACACGAATGAAGGCACGGAATATATTAATCAATTCCCATGGTGCGGTTAAGTTAGCAGATTTTGGAGTGTCAGCATGCATGTTAGATACAGGAGAGAGACAACGGTCCAGAAATTCCTTTGTTGGGACTCCATACTGGTAAATTTGCCTCTAAATTGTTGTAATGCAATGTGACGGTCAGATGTATGATCCCATTTTGCAAGGCAAATGCATTTTCAGCAGTATGATTTATTATCATGAACTTAACTGCCCTTTTCCTCTCAGGATGGCTCCTGCGGTCATGCAGCATTTACACGGATATGACTTTAGGTGAGTGCATTGCTAATGTCTGCAACCCCCTCTTTTATGTTCCCTTTGTTTCTAATGCCTAAATTTGATTTCTTTTTATGATCGAACTTAAGTTATCGTTTGTTTTCTTAACAGAGTAGACATCTGGTCCTTTGGAATAACAGCACTTGAACTTGCGCAGGGGCATGCCCCATTGTCCAAGTATCCGCCAATGAAAGTAAACCTTTTTTGGCTTTTGAGACTGGGAGACATGGACTAGATGTGGTCATTAGCTTCTCTTACACATTTAGCTCTTTCTGTAGGTTCTGATGATGACCTTACAAAATGCACCTCCGGGCCTGGACCACGAGAGAGATAAGAGATTTTCAAAGGTGCGTCTATCTAGAAGAAACGATTGTCGCATACCAAGTCATTGTAGTTGCATCACTGTGATCATGTATGGTTCTGATGGTGCCTTACTATATTAGTCTTTCAAAGAGATGGTAGCCGCTTGCTTAGTGAAGGACCCCAAGAAACGTCCTACTTCAGAGAAGCTTCTGAAGCACAGTTTCTTCAAACATGCCCGCTCTACCGACTATCTAGCTCGAACCCTTCTCGAGGACCTTCCTTCACTGGGCGACCACTTTAAGATGCTGAAGGTCTCTTGCTCCTAACTTTGGCAATCTGCAGTCTGTTGTGTCATGAGGCCTTTCCGATGCAAGCGTGCATCTGCTCTGACATTTTTCGGTTATTCAGGCACAAGAACCTGATCTTCTTGTTCAGGCTATGGCTCTCTATGAAGACGAGGAGCAACTATCGCAGGCAAAGACTGTGGCTTGCTCATCCCTATGCGATTAGCAAAAGGTGGGATAGCATGCAACATTTCTGGCCAGAATGCGGCACAATTCAGCACATTGTCTTATGGGATGGTTTGTCCAGACTTGTCAAGGGTCAAAAGTACTTCTTTGACTTCCCTGTCTAGCTCTACGATAGTACTCAAACTTTAGAAAAATTATGGAATAACTACATGTTGTTCTACGTGTCAATATTGTTATGCTATGTAAATTTCAAGTGCTTGTTATAATGAAAGAAGTCGAAGTGCATATATCGCAAGATTTACAGTCAATAAATAATCTAAATTGAATATCATCCCGAACAAATGTACAATAAATTTTCAAAGAATTGCTTTGAACTGAATACGGTGAAGATTTGCTTGAAATGGCTTTTCCACATTCGAGCTAAGGGAGATCTTTTGTACTCTTAGGACAGGCTTATGGTTTAAAGTAAAAGAAGCATATCGTTAGTACTTGGTAAGTCACCACAAATACAAAGAAGCTCTTGAGCGGAATATCACCGAGGAAATCTCAACCCATCAGATAAATTGAATCCGATTGGGTTCTTTGGCTATTGCGAAGCTTACCAGCTATGTGCATTGAGCGAAATCAACCCATTGAAATGTCTCCAATACGATCAAATAACATAATTAGCATTTCCATTTTTATATGTCATACTGGATTTCATTGCATAAACAGTGTCATTGACACAAGAGTAGATCATTTCTACAACGAGTGCCGGGCCATTTCTTTTTAGCCGCCCCTTCATGCTCTCCGCCGCCGCTCCCGCGCTCATTCGACTCCCTCGACCCCCTCCTCACGGCCAAGAGCCGGTCCGGGTTAGAACTGGATCCACGCGACGTTCGCGCTTCAAGTCCAAAACCCGGCAGATATATCTAGCGAGAAATCCTAAGGGCCAACGCTTTGAGCCCCGACCCAAAGGCACAAAAGAATTCCTTCCGGCCCGGATCGGGGCAGGGCCCAGTGGGGAAAAGGGGCCGTTCCCGGCCCGCTTCCCATCTCTGGCGGCCGGCGGCGCACCCAGCACCGACGGCGAATCTAATGGCGGTATCGAGTTGCCCTTTCGGCCATAGGCAGAAAGAGGCACGAGAAAGGAAAGCGACTTTTTTCACCTCCGGGGTTGTCGTTGTCCGTTCTTACAACCGGCGGAGGAAAAACGATTCAACTCGTTGACAGCAGAATCGACAATTAAATAGCTAAACACCCATGCTCACTCCCAATCCCATGTTCCTCATTTATTGCTGTCATCGTGTGTAAGAGAGAGAGATAGAGAGATCCGGTGGAGATATTATATACATGAAACGGACGGATGATCGTTTCCGGGGACAAAACCAGCTCACTGACTGATCAGCTGAGGCAGGAGATTGCGGGAGTTGAATAGTAGCTGCCCAGTCGCCGTCGCCGTCGCCATCGTCTCCAAGTTTCTCTGCATCACCGGGAAGCTCGATTCGGCCCCCGGCCGAGGGTACCCTTTTCCTCTCTTCGCGAAAAGGTTGGAACTTTGCCCGGCGCCTCGAATCCCTAGGTCCGTGCTCCGCGCTCTCCTCTCGATTTGCGAGTCTTCTTGTCGTTGCGCGCGATGCGGGTGATTTGTGTTTCCCCAGATTGGGGTTGAGTTCTTTCGATGATTTTGCTTGGCTTGATTGGATTTGTGCTTCGTTTCGTGTCCTGTGCCGAATGAGGTTGTCTGGGAGAAGTTTCAGTTTCGTTCGCTCGGTTAGGCTACCCTAGTTGAGTACAATGTGGAGCGTGTATTGAGGAGGAGATTGGTGTAACAGCTCGAGCATAGGGTTCCTATTCCTAATTATATTTGGGATGAAGCTAATTGCGAAACTCGCTGTTTGACAGCAGGGAGGATGCTCCATTGGAGCCAGTTCAAACTAGCGAATTTTTTTTTCTCGATGTACTTGAGACTTAGGCTTGTATATTCATACCAAGTAATTGTCAAGTTTCGTCTTTTCAAGAACACCAACTTTCAAGAGAATTAGGGTGTGATATCCAAGACCCTTCTGGCCTGTGAAGGAGATTGTGTCTGTTGTATAAGTCAAGAGTTGAGAGCCAACTCCAATGCTCAATGCAATGCACTTCTTCTAAGGGGTAATTTGCCTAATTTATTGGGCTTGGTGTCACGAAAGATATCAAATTTGTGGACCCCCTCAGTGTGGAGGCCATTCAGATCCCACATTCTCTGTCACCATGGGTTGATGGTGCTTGAGATATTGGTGGGCTAACCTGCTGTGTCATCATCCATGGCTTTCATCACATTGAACGGATTGATATGTGTGAGGCACTGACTAGTGTGCCGAGAACATTGTAGCAACACGATGAGTTTGTGAGTGAGGTCCAAGCCTTACACGGAGGGGGGAAGTTGAGGGGGGTAAAGGCACTGCAAGTGCGAGCGTGAGAATTTCCTTAGGCAGTGCAAGTGATCTCATATATTGGTAAGGTGGACCTGAAACGATTGGACCCATTGGAAGATATCAGATAACATGACAGTTAGGTGACAAAGGGCTATTGTACAAATAGTTGGTCTATCTAAGAATTTTATGAAGGATTTGGTTAATGATTTCCCCTAGTTATTAAACAACTATATAAGGAAAATTTGTAACTTTCAATCCATTGGCTCTCTCGCAGCATGAGTATTGTTTTGGAAAGTGAATTGTTCCTTATTGAGTATGCTTAACAATATGTTTTTATGAATTTTGATATTCTTTTACGAGGTGTATAGTCCCAGACAATGTCCACTATTGTGTGTGCTTTTGTGATGTGGAATGAAAGTTGGATAGAGAAGGGAGATGACGAACGGCCTTCAAAATATTTAGCCTTTTGATGATATGTCCATTTACCTAGATTCAAATTGTATTCCCGAAGGGAATTAAGTCTTCCCAATGGATTGGGTAGACCATGGTAGGTAGCTTGCTTGGGCCAAGACCTCATAATATATCAAACTGTAGTTTGTAATAAATAAACACTGAACTTAAAACTTATGTCATGGCCGATGATTTGAAACTGCAGCACTTGTTCATATAAGCTTTTCAGAGTTGCTGTTTCGGCAATTTTTTTGCAAGTTATGTCATATTTCAATCTAGCAACTTTATTCTGTGATGTAGCTTCAGATAGTGATGTTGTCCCTTTTGCATTATTTTCAAGTATCCTAAATTTAGGTATAATTTGCTTCACCTATGAGAATTTCTATCCAATTCTTCTTTTATTCATCAGGTTTTTCCTAATCCCATCGAGATTACTACCTTAGCCTTGTCCTATCATCTGCATAATGGGTTTTCGCTTTTATTGACTCTCCTCTTCTGGTCATTTGAAACCTTGTACATGTCAACGTGTTATTATATCTTTGCAATTGATTATACCTACAATGTTGCTTCTTGCATTTATGTACGTTTTGCCTAACAGTTCTTGCCTGGACTGGGGTTTACATCTCTTTCCAGCATGTGCTTGATCCCATTTGCAGATTTCACCAGGATTGGACTTTGGTGGACTGCAGTGCTGCAGAAGACATCGGTCCCATCTAGAGGATATACTTCTTTATTCACATAGGAGCATCAATGGTGATCAGCTGGACACTGTTATAAGTAGAAGCAATTGTTGCCTTGCCTGGACTGAAACTCCCACGGCATTAGGCCTTTCTTCCAGGGTCTTTTTTTTTTTTAAGTTGCTTTATTACACTTTTTAAAAATGCTTGAACATGTACAGTCTCTTCCTCTTCTCCAAGTAAGAGAAGTCCTAAGCACTCTTTACACTGTATATAATTCCTGAGATGAGCCAGTGATTTTAGGATCGATGGTTGTACATGCCATACGAATTGCTCTGTCTATAGTCATTTTAATGGAGTCGCCAGAAAGTTTTGTTTCTCTATGCTGAACAAAGGAGCCATTCTTCAGAATAGGAAGAAACCCCACAATTTGATGCTTTGCTATCGAGTCTACATATCACGCGTCTTCTTCAAGAAGTAGGGTTATGGTCCAAAAGAAACCATGGAGCATACACCAGATAAGAAGTTCCCCCTCAGTGCAAAGGACTATAAGCTCTATGAGGAAGTCGGTGAAGGTGTCAGTGCCACTGTTTACAGGGCTCTCTGCATTCCACTTAATGAGACAGTTGCTATCAAGGTGCTTGATCTTGAGAAGTGTAATAATGATCTGGTATGTGCTCTGCTTTCTCCTTGGTCTGTTGAGATTTTCTTATTGTATATTCTCATTCCAAGTGGCTTTGGTACCTTTTCAATAGTGATTATATTGTTCTTTGAATGTGGTATAACTGGATGGAATACTTTGCAGCATGATTTCAGCTTCCTTCACTTATTTTTTATGAACTCATTTTGCATGCTTAGAAACCATGCTAATAAGTATTTTATTTTATTTTATTTTATTTTGGACAGAATGGGTAATGAGTTCTTGTTTGTCTACTTTTGCTTCTAATCTCCGTCTAGACTGATTAGTTTTGGTAGCTATCAAGGTTTTGCATGGGATTGACTTTTACTTTCAAGTTTTGTCTTTTGCTTTTGCTTATAGTGTTTGAGATTCAAATTTTATCTAATACTAAGCACCTCTTATCTTTAATAAGCCTGCATATAGACATCTAAGGGCATTTAGAATCATTTGAAAATTTTAATGTATAAACGCATTATTATTATTATTTTTTAAATAGGTGAGAAAGTGAATTGAGCACTGCTTCAAAAAAGCCACAACACAAACTGGCCCTAATCCTTAAACTAGAAAAAGAAGAAGAAGAAGGTTTTGTTGCATCATCTTCTGGTACCTCGAATGTATGACTAGCCAAACTATACAGAAGTGTACACCTTGTGTCGGTCATTAATGACATAATAAGCACATATTCATGTGCAGGTGTGGTGAAAGATTAGAATGAACATAAATGAGATAAGGCACATACAAGTAGATTTCGTTATTAGGTGAAGCTAAAAAGTCCATGAGCATCTGATGCCAAGATAGACATATTAATAAGTGTTTCATGTATTTATGACATATGTCAAAAGATGGAGATATTAGTTGCATAAAAGTTCCAAATAGAACTATTTTTCTATATATATCTTTTACTGTAGTTTACATTATCTACTTTTGCAAGTTTAGTAGCTTTTTTTTTATCGTGGATACCATTCAACATAATTTTTATTTTGACAAAGGTAGAATATGTCCAATTGAAAGATATACATGTGTGTGTGAGTGAGGCTTGGCATCATAAAAACCACGTCGAAATCATGGGGGGGTGGGGGTGGGGGGATAAATTGATTGTGATCATGCGAGAGAGCTGAGTCCTCTTGAATATCAGCCGCTAACCTCTTAAGACGTTTTCATTTGGACTAACTTTGATCCTGCGGATTAAGGCTTTTCTTTTCCCTTTGTCACTTCATTACCTATGAGTGGATACTTAAGAGCTTGAAATGAGATGACATTCAGAATAATTTATTTTTTCCTTTGCTATGTGAAGACGTGTTTGAGCTCTGAAGAAGTTTTGAGTTAAGTTTGAAATTATTGAGTTTCCTCATGTACTTATACAGTTTTCTCTATTAATAAGATTTGTCTTGCATTTTGAAGACAAGTGATGAACTGTAATTTTAATTGCAAAATCTAGTATGAGAAATAAATTTTCTATATATTTCCTTCAACATTGAAAAAATTGAAGTAAATATTCTAATGACGATCTCTTTTAAATATTCTAATGACAATCTCTTTTTTCCCATTTCATGCATCTTTCTCATGAATTTGCACAGGATGGTATCCGGCGAGAGGTACAGACAATGAGTTTGATTAATCATCCAAATCTTTTGCGTGCACACTGCTCCTTTACTGCTGGCCACAGCCTTTGGGTTGTCATGCCATACATGGATGGAGGATCCTGTCTTCATCTTATGAAATCTGCTTACCCAGAAGGTCTTGAAGAGCCAGCTATTGCCACTTTGTTGCGTGAGGTTCTCAAGGCACTTGTGTATCTCCATGCTCATGGACATATTCATAGGGATGTGAAGGTGCTTTGCTTGCTATACGTGCTGTCTTTTCTCATCTAATTCATATGGCTTTTTTTCTTACTTACGTACTGTTTTTATGTTATCAATATTCACCAACATGATTGCAGGCAGGGAATATCTTAATCCATTCCAAAGGTATGGTCAAGTTAGCAGATTTTGGAGTGTCAGCTTGCATGTTCGATACTGGAGATAGACAACGGTCCAGAAATACCTTTGTTGGGACTCCATGCTGGTAAATTTGCCTCTAAATTGTTGTAATGCAATGCGACAGTCCAATGTATGATCGCATTTTGCAAGGCAAATGCCTTTTCAGTAGTATGATTTATTATCATATTCTTAACTGCGCTTTATACTCTCAGGATGGCTCCTGAGGTCATGCAGCAATTACACGGATATGACTTTAAGTGAGTGCATTGCTAATGTCTGCAACCCCATCTTTTATGTTCCCTTTGTTTCTAATGCCTAAAGTTGATTTTTTTAATTTTATTTTATGATTGAACTAAGTTGTTTTTTTTTTTTTTTTTAACAGAGCAGACATCTGGTCCTTTGGAATAACAGCACTTGAACTTGCACATGGGCATGCCCCTTTTTCCAAGTATCCGCCAATGAAAGTAAACCTCATTTGCTTTTGAGACTGTTGAACATGGACTAGATGTGGTCTTTAGCTTTTCTTACACCTTTAGCTCTTTGTGTAGGTTCTGCTGATGACCTTACAAAATGCACCTCCAGGTCTGGACTACGAGAGAGATAAGAGATTTTCCAAGGTGTGTCTATCTAGAGGAAATGATTGTTGCATACCTAATCATTTTCGTTACATCACTGTTATTAATGTGTGGTTCTGATGGTGCCTTACTACATTAGTCTTTCAAAGAGATGGTAGCCACTTGCTTAGTGAAGGACCCCAAGAAACGTCCTACTTCAGAGAAGCTTCTGAAGCACAGTTTTTTTAAACATGCTCGCTCTGCCGATTATCTAGCTCGAACCCTTCTCGAGGGCCTTGCTCCACTGGGTGAGCGCTTTAAGATGCTGAAGGTCTCTTGCTCATAACTTTGGCAATCTATAGTCTGTTGTGTCATGAGCCCTTTCCCATGCAAGTGTGCATCTGCTCTGACATTTGTCGGTTATTCAGGCACAAGAAGCTGCTCTTCTTGTTCAGAATAAGGCTCTCTATGAAGACAAGGAGCAATTATCGCAGGTAAGGACTATGGCTTCCCCATGTATTAAGCAAAAGGTGGGATAGCATGCAACGTGTTCTGGCCAGAATGTGGAACAATTCAGCACATTGCTTTGTGGGGTTGTTTGTCTGGACTTGTCAAAAGTCAAAGGAACTTTTTTACTTCCCTGTCTAGCTCTACTGTAATATTCAAACTATGCAAAATTATGGAAAATCTACATGTTATTCTATGTGTCAATATTAGTATGCTATGAAAATTTCGAGTGCTTATTATGCACCACAAGATATACATTAAGTATATATTCCAAGTTAAATGTTATTCCAAACAAATGCACAATAAGTTTCCATACCAAATGAACTGAATATGATGAAAAGGTGCTTAAGTGGTTCTTGAAATGGCTTTTGCACCTTCGTGCTTAAGGAGATCTTTTGTGCTCTTTGGACAGGTACATGGTCTAAAGTAAAAGAAGCATACATTTCTTGAAAAGATAAATTAAATGGCGGCTGGACTTAAATCCTATTTCCTTTTCTATATGTAGGTAAATCATGAATGAGCTATTTCGTTAAACTGACGTAATTTCCCCACTCAAAACTCAATTTTGCACCCTGCTGCATATGAGAATCTTGGAGGTTAATTAAGTTGTTCTAAATGTGCAAGGACCATATGAGTAACTCGTCTAAAATTTTTGAGCCTGTTTGTACATTCGTGACTTGTGAGTAATAAGGAGTCAATGACCCGCATGCAAAATTTTCACTACTACAAATGAGAGGGCTAAGGATAGCTTATTGCAACCGACAGGGACTAAATGGCTTAAGTATTGCTTATGCACATTTTTTCTTTCCTTTTCTTTTAATTCCCCACTTAAGTGCTGCTTTGAAAAGCGGTCTTGTATTTCAACATTAGTAAGTTGCTGAAGAAGGATTTGCTAATTCATCTACACTGCTATGCATGCAGCACTGCATAATCCTTATTTAATAGTTTCCCTGGCTTAGATGCTTGTTCTTTTGTTGTAATGGTTTTCTACAAATTACTTGTTTGCTGCAGCAAGAATACATAAGAGGAATTAGTGCATGGAATTTCAACCTTGAAGATCTGAAAAGTCAGGCTGCCCTTGTGAGTATTTTATATCTTGTCTACTGTCTAAATTAGTGATTACTTAAAATGAGGTTTTTAATTGCTAAGAGAATTATTTCTTGACATTTGTTAATGTCAGATTCAGGAAAATGATGGTGTGCCAAATATTGAAGAGTCTCATGCATCCATAAAACAGACGGAGAGGCACAATGGTTCTGGGAGATTCACAGAGAGAATGTCACCTGAGATGGTCAACCATTCAAAGACTGCGTCTGGTCAGGAGGTATCATCTTTTCTGCTGTGTGAACGTGTAATCATGGTGCTCTGAACTATTTATTGTAAAATGGTTTTCTTTTGAAAATTATCAGGAGCTCCCTTAGCTAATTTCTCCTGATAAATATTATTAACCTTCTGTTCCAGGATGCTTTAAATGATC
The DNA here is from genome assembly GCA_014182845.1 of Corymbia calophylla. NCBI lineage: Eukaryota > Viridiplantae > Streptophyta > Magnoliopsida > Myrtales > Myrtaceae > Corymbia > Corymbia calophylla. Next base: position 17,384,917 of record CM024701.1, on the reverse strand, counting down.
TTCATGATTTGAAGGGCTCACTTGCTTCATTTCCTATGAAACCACTTCAAGCACTCAAGTATGATTGCTTTATCTTTGTTCTTTTTCACTCTCCTTCATGTTCATTTTCCTTCCCCTGTCAATCTCTATGTAGCTCATGTTTTTCTGAGTATTCATATGTCTCTTCTCTCCCAAGAAATTAAATGCCATTGTTTCTCAGCCTGATGAAATTATCTTGGTTTGCGCTTATTGTTTTCCATGCATTCATTTTGGTCATAAAAATCTATAGAAGATCCGATGAGAAATGATCCGCCTTTCTGTTTTCTGTCTTTTTCACCTTCTTTTACTGGAGCCATAACTTTTGTTGCAGAGAGTGTTTTGATGTTGGTGAGGATGATGCAAATTCCAGTCCTAGCTGGGACGACACTCGATCAGATTCTGATGAACTTCCCACAAAATCCTCACCAAGAAGTGTCCATCAGGATACTGGTAGAAACAACGACGATGATGACAATTTTGCACGAAGTAGCTCATTATTACATCAGGAGATTCCTAATCATAAGAAATTCTTAAGTGGTCCATTAAGACGGGATACTGTCGCCTTTGCCAAGAAGATGATGGGCAATGGGGACAGGTAACTTTTGCTAACTTTAACCTATTTCTTTTCCTTTTTCTTTTGCTAAAATCCTAATTTTTCAACATGAGTAATCACTTAAAATACATGTCAGTTTATGGGAAATAATAGTAAGGAGCACATAGAGGCATTTGTATGAGCTGTTCCTATTGCATGTGTTGGTTTTTGGGGAATAGTAGAAGGGAATGCATAGATGCATTCATATGAGATGTTATGAGATGTTTCTGTTGTTCTGAGAAAAGAAAATATCACATTGCCTTTTGTGGCTGCTTTTCTCAGGCTTAGATTCCCTTGTTTTATAAATAAAAAATAAAAAATAAATAAATAAAGCCTGCTGCTTTGGTGCTGGAGCCTTTATGTGTGGTTGATTTTGTGAGGGAATGGTGAGATAGTTCTGACATTATTCCACTTATTAAAGTCATGTATGCAAGGGGACTCCTTAGGGATGACATACTATGATGCTAATCAAGGATAAGGCAACATATAGTGGTTTAAGGGGATTTAGACTGTTAAAACGATGACCTTAAGATCATGCAGAAGACATTAGTGCTTAAGAAAAGAAAGGTCTAAGTTATGGAGGAGAAAACTTCTAGATCCCCTGCAGGGTATGCGGTATGTAGGACTTAAAACTGGGAAGGATCTCGGTTTTGCTAGCTGTGATGCTTCATACTACTCTTAGGATTTGAAAGTAAAGCACCCTTAATAAACTCCAATTGCTTGTTTGGGTGAACTATTGAGAGAACATCTTCATGGCTACAGCATGGTGTGAGAAAGATGATATCATAATATCTGCTTGTAGAGCATGAAATTTATCAAGTTTGGTTCTTAATTGCGATCTCAGGGACCATTTGCAACCAAAATATCAATATGAGCGAAACTATAGTGGGCCTATGTTGTATCGCCAAAGGAAAGAGACTAATTGTTTGTCACCTGGTAAGTTATGGTGGTTTGGAGCTCTTCTTATGATTAATGATAGTTTTTCCAGGTAGGTGAAGATAATCTGTTTTATTGATTGTACTCTCTATTGTACAACAGAGGATACATCAGAAGGAGCAGTTATCCAACGTAAGGGCCGTTTTAAGGTCACTTCAGCAGACGTTAGTCCTAAGGTAATTGGTTGTCAGCTCTGGTCCCAACTGGGCCTTTTATTTTTTTAATTTTTAGAAAGAGTTGGTTTTTCTTGATCCACTCAAAATATGAGTTGATCTTGTCACTATATCTGCCTCTTTATCTGGTATAAGTCCCAGCTTTGCTGAATTCAGCAGCTCAAATGTTCACTCATCTCAAATTGAAGTTTCAGATGAAACACTCACCTCCCTGTTCGCATCTTGTAAAAGTCTATAGTCTGTGAAACTTGTAACATCCAAATTTACACGGTTTCATGATACTCGGAGCAGAAATCCTTAAGACTAAATCTTTATGGCTCAATAACAACTTTCTTGCTTGTCTCCCATTCAGGGTATGATGAACTGCTCCTCTGGCTTGGCTTGTGGTGGTTCATCTAGTCCAATGACCCCAAACCTGGCAGCCGCCCTTCTACCTTCATTGCAGTGCATTTTGCAGCAGAATATCATGCAGAGGGTATTTGTCTACTTGTGCTATGCTCTGATTTGTCTTCTATAATTTGATTAGTTGCTAAAAGAATGAAGTGCTTGACAGGAAGAAATCACTAAACTTATCAAATACGCGGAGCAAATTTCTGGTACAGACCTCATTGGTGAAAATTTTGTATTTTTTCTCCGTAAATATCTGTTTCTCAATCAATGTGAAACAGGTACTCAAGGGGACTTGACTGAGGTGGGCACCGGCAATTATCTGCAGGCACAGGTCATCTCCTTGTCTTAGGACATGCAAGAATCACAGTTTCCATATAGCTTCTGCACTGTAATTTAAGGGAAAATCTCATTTTTAAGAACTTCAAAGCTACAATTTTTGGTGTTAAAGACTGCCGCCAGCCTGCAATGGACAAAGCAGGTCATCTGATATGCACTTGAAATAACATTTGATACCCAATGGGGTTTTGCTTATCACCTGAAAACTGAAATTGCTAGAGAAAGGGAGTGTTACCTCTAATCGGAAGGTTATGGGATTGCTCTGTAGTGAAATTCGGCAAAACTTTTCATGGCGGACTAAATGGCTTGCACTGAAAAAGCTTTTTGTCTTTCATTTTGTCAATTTCCAAGTTAAACTTTGAATTGACTAGGCTACCATCTTTGTCATCCATTACTTCGTTTACCTTTTCCTTTTGCTTTCACATCTTCAGTGTCATATGCATGTGCTAGCTTATTTAAGACACCATTTAATTTGATATTTCAATAAATCTCTGACTCACAGGTATCTTGTTCTTCTACAAGAGAAAAAGAATTGCAATCCCAGTTTACCCATCTGCAGCAATGGTATGTGTGTGTTTCATTTATCTATGTCACAAATTTTCTTGTTGCTGCTTATAGATTGTGCATTTGCTTAAAATGTTAATCTATAAATTACTTTGTGGATAACAGTGTTACAAGCCTTGTTGAGGAATTGCAGGACCTGAAACAGAAAAATGCCCAGGTGAGAAACTTCGATGAATACAGTGGACTTCTATTACAACAGAACCTTCGCACCGTGACCTCTCTTTTAACGAGAGTTTTTCCTTTCCGAAATTTTAAGCACTGCATTGTGCTCTATTCTTGTCATTGCTTGTGATTATTGACTTATGACTATTAGGCTGTTCCAAAACGCCACTTGCTGAAATGTACTCTTTTCTGTTTCACTATATAATGTATTGTTTTCACCGAGTTACGAGCTGGCTTTACAGTTGGAGAAGCAGCTGAATGCTTTGACAAACCAAGACAAGAGGATAAGAGGGATGACCAAAGCATGATACTGTTCACATCTTCGACTTATTCCTTTATGGGAACAGTTCTGGCTGATCAGCAAGCGACCGGCATGGTATTCCCCAAATGAACGTGTACTCTTCCCACCCGCATGAAGGTTTGAAGGGCGGACCCCGCCAAAGTTTTGAGATGTATTTCCTGAAGCTGCAGCTTGTACATGTAATTTATTAAATGATACGGCCAATACACCATCTCCCTGTCTCTGTCTCTCCGTAATCAAGTTTGTTTTGCGGCCTGCTCGCGTTATGGGATTCCTGCTATTGTAGACAGCTCCCAGTCCATTAATAATGCAATTGAATTAATTCCCTTGTAATTTGCGTCCGCATCGCCCTTGTATGTTTTATCTCTGATTATTGTCAAGAAGAGCTCCCTTTTTATTGCAAATCAGACCTTATGAGCAATGGACATCGCATGAATGGGATCTGCTGCCCTTCTATTCGGAAGGTAATCGTGCCTTGAAATTCAGTCGAGGATGAGTGGAGTGGAAGTTGATGTGCCCAGCCTCATATTAGGCAGTCATAGTTGATGATGGGCACTGTATGTCCAGTGCAAATTCATAGATTGGGGTGGATCTATGGCAAGCCAGGAATATATCATACGATCTACTACTATTGCTTCGTAGTTATATATGCTGGCCGCCAGTTGAAGCTCTTGCCTCGGGATGTCTGTCCTACTTCCTTCCCTGGCTTTCCAAACCTGCATAATGCCGAACAGAGTAGGCGAAGAGCTGCCATGAACTCCTGACTAGGTGAAAATCTCGATGATCAGTCTCACATAAAGAGAAAAAGATAAAAACCAAAGAGATCTTTCTAGGGTGGAAAAGGGATTCCGAGCGTCTTGGACCTTGAAACACCTTGCACGGCCAAGAGACCTTTCTAGGGTGGAAAAGGAATTCCGAGCATCATGGATCTTGAAACACATTACACGGCCAAGACTGGAGTTATAAGAGCCCTACGCACGACTATAATCGGAACATAAGTTTACTGAAGCCATGATCAGCCAATTGCAGAAACCAGCGGATCAACCCTTTAAAAGCTCTTCATCATCAATTTGAGAGTGCAAGCAGCCCCCTCACTTTTAGAATAGGGCACAGCTACTCATCTCCAGATAACTTGGTCAAACAATCTCAGGCATAACTTGCCAAAGATACAAGCTCCAGATAGCTGTTTCCTCTGAACCAATTACTGCCTAAATAAGTACTACAAGATATGAAATGGAATTATGGACAAGCGATCTTGGCCTCTGTACACTGGCGTGCATTGAATTTCTAACAGCTACCTTCTTAGACACTTTTATGAAGATTAAGATGGCTTGTGGAAAGCATTCATTCCATGGCAACATACCAAAACAATGACACACAAGAGAAGGATCATATAAAAAGGTGACCTTAAGGATAAATTCTTGATACTGCTCATTAAACAGATGAAAATCATAAGCGCAATTCAAACTATAATCCTACAGGCAAGAGAACCACACGGTCCTCTTCAAAGTCATGGTCATAATCCAGCATATGCAAGTAAAATGCTTGCCAAGTGCTGCAATTAAATGGATTCTTGCCCAAGTTTAACTGCTCCAAGTGACACTAAGAAGGAAATGGGGATGTTCAGTTCAAGTGAGCAATTACCAAAGGCGATTCTCAATTACAGCAGAAACAACTCCTTTCAGCGTCTCCTGCAAAAATAAATGATTTAGAGGAGGCCAAAATGCATTCGATCAAATTCAAATGCAAGTCATACACGTGTAGACAGTACCAGGGAATGATCCTTGAGACCTAGAGAAAGCACCAATTGCCTAGAGGCCCTGGAATTACTGAATACACACATGTAAAAATGTCAGTCAAAAACAGCAATTCTGCAAAAAAAAGGAATGTGAAGCTACAGATGTCAGTGGCATGAGATCACATAGTGTACTTTAATCTGTGCAGTGCCAGAACAGTTGTTGAAGTCATGCCAAGCACATTCACAGGCACGTATATATATATACTTGCAGAAATTAAAATCAATATACCTAGCCGGTCTCTATCTGTGTGAGGCTATGTATAGATATACCAATTACCTTATATGTTCAATCAACTGACGAGCACACGCCACCATCATTGGCTGCAAAAAAATTTCCCCACATCAGTTCGAAGCAAAAGCAAAAGAAAAAAAAAAACTAACATTGTACTAACTCACCTCATCTCGCTTACCAAATACAACAGAGACATTAAAAGTAGGATCAATTGAGACACCTTCCTCCTTCCTAAGATTGACGAAATTAGTTCAGTCAGATGACATATGCTTTTGACATTTCTTTGGCAAAACAGCACAGGCAAGTTTTACAACTGAACAATATTCAGAAAGATAATGCAATATATGTTCCATTAGCATCAGTTTTCATCTTATATTTATCTTCTCCCAAGCCTGATTCTCACTCAGATATAACATTTCAACATTTCTAATCTCCTACACCATCCCATGTATAAAAGAACACTATACCAAAAATGAGCTTTCAGGAAATCCAGCACTCAGATGTTCTACCGACGCACAAAGCTGAGGTACAACCAAGAGCCAAAATTCAAAACTTTCCAATAGATAAAAAGATAATTGTGTTGATAAAAGAACAAAACTCAATTCACTCTTGACTTTAGTTGAGCATTCAAATATACTATCATCACTTCTCATGGTATCTCTATAAACTATACCCAGATACTAAGCTGAGATACGGAGAAACAAAACATAGCAAAATTCAGTGAATCCGAAACCACAGCACTGTGAACAAAACTGAAACATGCTAATCATGAAGTACAAATATAATAAACAGACCTGGCATGCAGTATTGTCCCCATCGCTCCTATTTGAGTGACAATCACCTAAAAGAATCATTTCCATTAGAATCACCTGAGAAAAAAAAGGGGTTGCATTTGCAGGTTGAAACAACTCTCCGCCATCGTAACTGCAACCAGGAGACATGGGCATTGGGGAATTTCAACTCACCATGAAATGGTCATCGTAACTGCAAATTACAAAATCTGTCTTGTTCCCCTGCCACGAAACATGAATTAGCTAAATTGAGCAACACCAGCAGCCCATTTACAGTGAAAATCACCACATTGACACACCATCAGGTGAACAGAAGGGATTAAGGAAACAACGATCCTATTCATTCCCAAAGCAACAAACCCAATACAAACCCATCTAGAGCTTTGGAAAGAAGAACAAACTGGGCAACCCAAAACCATACGGAATCCATCCGAATCGACGTGAAGAAACGGAAACGAAGAACAACAGCTTCTTTTCTTTCTCCTTGAAGAAACTTTTAAGATTGAAGGAAGTGGACTGACCTCAATATCAAGCGTGAGCGTCTTCTGGGGCACAGGAAATTCAGGCACCGAACTACCCATACGCTCTGTACTTGGACGACCGCTTTGCTTTCTTCGAAAAGAAAGAGCACGAGAAGAGCCAGCTATTCAGTTCGTGAAGCTGTTCTTGTCCTCGTTTTCGCTTCTTTCACTTTGCCAAAAAAAAAATTTCTCTCACACAGATGACCAATGGGCTTCGCTTCTTATGGGCCGATGAAATCTAAACACTGTTCGACACACGTGTGTCATGGGCCGATTGTTTAGGATGGGAACGCTGCGACCAACACCTTGAATTGTATAATAGAGAGAAATTTTTTTGAGGATGCCTTCTATTGCTTACATGTTGGATCGATGTAAATGAGCGAGGACATCCTATTTATACAAGAGTCTTATTACAACCATTGATTGACATTCAATCTATTGGTGGAAATTATATTTTCCTACTCTACCAACTACTGACATTTAAGAATGCTCTAAAATTCGATACATTCACAATATCGCTTGTATTTGGGAATATTCCAAAAATCTTAAGAAACTTGGCCCGATCTTCTTAAATGATGAATGGTCCTTCGTTTTGTGACACATGAATGTGTTTGTTTGATTTGCATAAGCCATCAACTTTCATTACTCTCGTGTGTTTTCATTAATTCAGCCCTTCAACATTCCGAAAATACTAAAAGCTCAAAGCAAATTCTCATTTGTTTTGAGTTTTCATCCTTCCCAAGGCTGGCTTTCACTTGAGAGCTCCTTGGGAATGGATTACCAAACACTCCAAATTTTTCTCAAGGGACTTTGAGGCCCAAAGGAGCTTTCTAAATGTCAAATCAAATGCACTCTAAGTACACCAAAAACATCATCTTGAAATTGAGCAATGAACCAAAACCATATCAAGATAGGATGATGAATCAAATGGATGATAGATGACCAATGTGTGGCGTCATCCAAAAGTTGTCTAACCTCGAATATTGAAATGACTAAATGAGATTAGGTACTTGCAATATGTATCGTTTTTTTTGCCTTGTAACATTGCATCGCAGACCACTTTGAAGCATTGCAACCGAAGGCATTGCGGAGGAATTTGCTTCTATAACTAAGGCTAAAATTCACCCTGTCATAGATGGTTTCCTCAGTGTTTGGGTGACACCCATTGGATGTTTGATTGTAATGGAATGCCATTCCCTCATTGCCCCATCCTATCAATAGGAGGAATGGCGATTCCCCTGCTTCCCATTCCTTTTCTTTCCTAAAGACTTTAATGTTAACAAATTAAGATTATATAAGAAAAGAAATACTAACTATTATTAATTATTAACTAGTATAATTAGGCTCTCTTGTTTATACTTTTCAGAAAGCAACTTTTTGCTTTCTAGCCAAATTTTTAAATTTTTATCCAAATTTCACTACGTGGATCTAAGCTTTCGAAATTTGTATGCAACGGAAGTTTTGGATAAAGAAAAAAACCGAAAACACACCTGCCGAGAGAATTAGATCAAGCAAAAAGCAAATGGTGAAAAACTATTCAAGAACGTCTTAAGATAATGTATATAATTGGTTGTTTGTTTTAGATTGTATAATTAAAAATGGAAATGTTCAATTTTTAGAGTATCGATTATACACGTCATTAATAATTCATTGCATTAAAAAATTATGTCATTTCCTTTACCAATTGCTAGATGGATTCTTAAATGGAAGTGTAAATAGGAAATTTGTGCCGTGGAGACATTCTAGAAATGTAAGCGATTCACTATACATGGAAGAGATCTTGGGGGCCTTGTCCAAAGTTGAGTGGCTAGCATGACCGTTCTGTGAGCCCATGTTTCTTTTCTTTTCCTTCTTAACTTTACTTGATTTCTAAGTTTCCGTACATGCCGAAATATAAATAATTAAGTACCGGCAACAAGCTCAAATCTAGAGACAAAATCGGAAGATGGCCCACGATATGGGGAAAGAAAAAAGGAAATAAATATTGAGATATATATAACTATAAGTAAAAAAAAATTATAGCTTACTAAAATAATCATTAATGTCATCATAAAAGTCTATTAAATTTCAAAGATGAAAAAACACCAGAAACATTAGCTTTGCAACCAATAACAAAATAATTGTTCAATGAAATAGCTCACCGTTCCTTTCACTCAAACCCAATTGCATCGGAATGGCTCTCCGATGACCAAAAATTTAGACAATTGATATTGGTTATGCATAGAAGTAAAGAAAAAAAATCAAAATAAAGAATAATGAGTTGGTACAGAATTCCATAAAAAATTAGAGAACAATATGCGTTCGCTGAATAAAAAAGCCGTAAGAGGAGAATGATTTTTTTGTCTTATATAAAGAAACAAATCAAAGTGATACTTTTCAAGGAAAATTGATTCAGTGTGGCCTCCTGATTCTGTCTCTAAAATTTAAGGTTGCAATAAGGAACACAGAAGTTTAAAAAAATGAAGAAGAACGAAAGATGGAGTCAATGATTAAACCGGTTCAGGAAGTCCACCGGTTTCCTCCAAAAGGATATGCATTTGGCCTTCGACCGTTCCACTGTCATTCAGCAGTGGGCGGTCACGCAAGCATTTTCCTTATACAACACAATCGATTTGAGTCTAGAAATTACTTAATGTGGTAAGTTAGAACGACTTACTTTTGTTTAAGCAATAAATTATACAATATCAAAATATGTCTTAAATCTATTGCATTTGCGTCGATTTAATCATAAAATTTTTGATTTTGCTAATTTAGTTTTAAACCTCGTGCGAGGACTTTGCGGCCCTCACCTAGTGGCCGGCGATGTCTCTCATTAGACTTTTTCCAAAAGTCAAATAAAATTTTAAAAAAATTCAGAATTTTTTTTAAAATTATAAAATTTTCCACATTAGTGCCATTCATCCCATATGGTCTTAGTGTTGGGGTTTCATGAATCATGTATAGGCAATTTAATATAAACACAGTAGAAACAAATGAAATATTTCTAGATATGTATCTCCAAATGCATTGTTCGTGCGTTTCAATTAAAAATCTATATATAAAAGGGAGTTAAACGAATTACCTCTCGAAACGCGCTTTAAACGAATTGGTCCAAATGTTCTTCAGTTCGAGCCCCACAAACGTCGAACCTTTAGTTCAGACACACTACCAATGGACGTCGAACAAAGAGAGAACTTACGGATAATCACCACTACGATTGTACTAGCAACTTCGTGGAGACAATCCTTCGTATCCTTGATTTTTTTAGCCACAGCCCGAAATGAGAGAATCCTTCTTTTCTCTTTTTCGTTTGCGTACCTACGCGCACAAAAACGCAAACTCACGTTTCTTATATAAAAACCGTGGGTAACCACCCACGATCCCAAGACCAGCAACCGTCGCTGGTCGTGGGTTCATGCATGATGGTCAGCAACGGTTACTGACCATCATGCCCCACATTTTTTTTTAATTCAAAAATTAAAACGTGCACATGAGTGCGTTGCACGCGGTCAGCAATTGTTGTTGACCGTATGCATAATTTAATTAATTAATTAATTAATCAATTCCAAAAAATAAATAAAAAGACATAATCTTTGTGTGCGCATTTAGGGTACATTAACATGTATTCACTTTGGGCATGCGTGTGCATCATATGCACGTAGGCTCATGACTATAATACAAATTAAATTATTCATGTCGACTCAATCCGATCGTAGTAATTGCAAACACATTTGCAAAATTATATCTCTCTTATTCCACGTTATACTAATTGGTTATGATGTGTGACATTCCTATGTTCATCACTAAACTGGTAATAGTACTCCCAAAATAATTAACTGTCCCAATTAATCTTTTAGGTCTTACAAGCCATGATTGACATCTAGCAATATATCATGGCTACCGGATAGTATGAATGCTTTAAGAACATAATGAACCTATCAGTTTTGGCTACAGTGTAATTTAATCCCTCTGTCTTACTATGTCCCGATCGAACAAAGACCATGGAATATTTGTCAAGTCACCAATTCGATCATATGCACAAATCTAATTGACATGTATTTTATTCATTCTCGGTTACAACCCTGGCCGAGGATTTCAATACATTGTCATAATTAGATTGCATAGGACATCATTATAATACCTTATATGTAACAATGAGACAGATTCCATATTACATACATGTGCAACTTCGTATATGAACAAACTATGACCATCAGGTATAAAGACGGATCAACGACCCGGCATTATGTGCACCCATGAACCATAGTTATTCGATATACAAGTTAACACTGTGCCTCAGGTCTAAGAATTATTTACACAAGACCAAAGCATGAACAATTAGACATTGACCGCGCTAAAAGCTTCCATGTTGCTAATCGTTCTATATGTGTCATGTTCAGTGAATTTGTCTAATACAAACACTTGTGTTCTAACTCAGGCATCACAATACCCAATGACTTGCGACTCATCATTCCCTTAAGTATCAAATACTTAATGGTGAAGTTAAAACACACCTGGTCTCAACGGGATTATAAATATCCACTCAATAATCCATTGACCAGGGAACGATTTAAAAATTCGATCTAACTATGAGCGCATCACATATATTTTTGACGTCTCGAGAATAGGTCCCCTTTCTGCAACCGTCTTATGGAATCATTCATAAATATAAAATAATTAGACAAATGAATGAATACATCATTGTCATTAATTAAATAATAATGATAATAGTACAACTAAAATCCCTAATATATAACTATTACATAATAGCTTTAGGGGATACATCCAACACTTACTGGTATCTACGTCAATAATTTACAGCTAAAATTAATCGAAATAACTATATCGATAAATTATTGATAGATTCAATACTCAATTGATTAAATTCAAAGATTTTTCCTTTTCTTCATAATTTTCCAGTCGCATAGTGGAAAGTCGTTGCCATCCTATAACCATTATTGCATTTCAATAATGCTCACCGTTCCATAGAATGTAATAAAACTCATTATTGTACCCCCCAACAACTTCTCATTTTCATTTTCAGTACTTGATCTCTCCGGCACTCAATATTCAGTACGTAACTTTTCAGCGCTCGCTTTCGAGAATTTTCGAAACGGAGCCCACGGCCTTTCCGGCGTACTCGAGCAGAGAAAACTTACAGACGAGGCGGGGCCGGCCGCCCTGCCCCGACCTTCCTCCGGACTGATCTCGGGAGCGCCAAACCGGGCGGCCGGAACGTCGTCCCTCCGATATTCGCGACGCTTCCTTCGACGGCCGTTCGGGGAAACAAACACGTGAAGAATCTCTGTCGCTCACGAGATGGGAGGGAGACAATCAATGTCGACCTTCGTACGGGAAAGTGGGGGCGGGGGAGTGGATCGGGAGGGCCCTTCGTGGCCGCATGCGGTGGGCGAACGCGGGAGGCGGTTAGGTTCGGTGCTCGGACACGATCGAGCCACGTCTCGCTCGTCGGCGAGGGCGGGGGGGGATCGTACGGATACGCACATTCATTGCGATCCATTCCCCCACCGAGCATTTTGCCCTCCCCGGGGATCTTGCAGGCCCACTACGGACGGCGGGGATCGCCTCTGTTCGTGTCGGTCAGCGTCGTGATCCGCTCGCAAGGAAAGTGAAGTCGAGGAAGAGCTTTCCCAGTCGATCGGGATGTCACCTCGAGTCGATCCGAGGCCTGCGATCGCTTGCGAAACGCTAATTGCGATGTGACGAGGACGACGGAAACGGAACGCGTGGATTGCGAGGCGGCCATAAGAATTGAAGTTCACAAGATGATCCATGACCTTTCGAAGTTGAGGGATTGATGAGTGATGATAGAAAATTGTGCTAAAGTAACTTAAAATTAATAGTGCGGTTGTCAATTAAATCATTAAATCTTTTAATTGTATCAATTTAGTTAATGTGACTTATGATGATTTGTCAATTTGGTCATTCCGACCAATTTTATTTAAAAATTGCTAACATTAATGGCAACTGGCTTATGTGGCACGACAAACAAGATATCATGGCTCTTAGCCATAAAAAGAAATGAAAAGAAAATCAATATGAAATAAAATTTAAGAAAAAAATCAAAAAATTATCTATGTCAACCTTCCTAGTCAATGTTTACGTAAGCGATTTTTGGCTAGTTGGCAAATTGTTAAAATGTTTAGTATTAAATCGGCACAATTGAAATATTAAGGATTGAATTGATTATCATATAATAGATTCATGACATTTCGGACAATTTTTCCAACAAAATAATGGCAAAATTTGACAATTTAAGGAAGGAATTTATGATTGGCCCGTTGGCTAGAGAGAGAGAGATGGGTAGGTTTGTTCCGAGACCTAAAAGGGGCCAAGTATACCTATTACCATCCACCAGTCAGCGCCAGACCTCTTCACTGTTCCTTATTGGACTATACATTGCATTTATGGCCCAAAACTATATATTATCCCAATTTCATGGCCACATATTTTTTTTGACTAAATAATGGCAAACGTTTCTACTATTTATAATCTAATAAAAGAATAAAAACAAGACTTGAGAATGCTCAATCACCATTGTTCCATCTTATTTTCGTTCAAATTATTCAGAAGGATCAAAGCAAATTAGACACAACACAATTTAAGGACGGCATCGAGATTTACTAAAATTTGCAAGCGATAGACCTGACTTCACAAGGAAGCTAAATAATTGTTCACATAGTCAACGGTAGGGTTTCTTGCTCAAATGCTTGTACCTTAAATAGCTAAAACATCTAATCACCGACATTCTAGGGTTATTCGGCACGCCTCTATTTGGAATTTTTGGAGACTTGCACGTTGTCATGGAATTTTTCCTAGTCACAGTTGAAGGTTTATATATTTTTCAGACAATTTCTGCTGAAGAAAAAAAATGATACAAAGGAAAAAAGAAAAGAGAAAATTGGGGATATAATTTCATGACAATATGCATCGAACTTAAAAGTTGTATTATCACATACGAAAGATACACAATAAATACAGTGATTTCAGCGTGATTATTCTAGACTTGATCACGCAGACGATATCCGCAACTAAATTTATAATACATCTCGAATTCTTCTTTTATATAAGAAAGATCACCACGGATCTTTTACTCTGATCGACGAGGACTGAGACCTTAATAAGTTCTGGCCCTTTCGGCTATTCAATTCATCCGCTCCTAAATTTGAGAGATGCCGCAGCAAAGAGGCTTCAATTGTGTGATTTTGAAGAGCTGAACGATGGATGCGAAAAGGCCGCACAATTCTTCCTTTACCTAAAATCAATCCCCGCCCGTGAACGAAGTGCATTCCCGCCGTCGATGACGCGAGACACGAGTAAATGTCAACTGATCCGACGGTCGAGATCGCCCGAGGGCAACAGCAGTCGGGGCCGTGCAAGGACGCTCTCGGAGCACACAGCCCCGTCCCGTTAGCGTAGCCCCTCAACTAACCCGGGAGCAGGTGGCGCGTGACTCGTGAGTAGCTCGGCCCAACCCCCGTGCGTACTGGCCCTTCAACACGTGAGGAGATGAAGCCCCCCACAACCCCGCTTCCCCGCTACTCACCGGTTCCGAGCCGACCCGAGCCAAGCCACCGCCTCCGAGCAGCAGCCCCAACGTGCGAGCGGCTGGCGACCAGCTGCCGCTCATTCAAGCGAGCCGAAACTTGACACGCAAGCGTTGGAAGAGTTATAAAAAAATTAAAAAATGAAAACGAAGGGTGACCGAAGAGAGAGAAAGGAAAGGGGAGGGCGTCGTTTTTGCATGACAGCGACTATGCTGGAATATGTAGAGAGAGATATTTCCTAGTTTAGAGCTCCTCCGTTTCGGTCAGACAACGTCCCCTCCCCGACGAACCAGAGGAGAGAGCAGAAACGACGCACACAACCCCACAAACAGATACAGGCCAAATTCTCTCTCTCTCTCTCTCCAGCCGTCCCTGTGCGTTAACCTCCTCCTCCTCCTTCTTCAGTCGTCGTCGCCGCCGCCGCCGCTTCTTGCAAGCAGAAACAGGGAGAAGGAGGTCGAGTGGTCTTTTCCCCGTCGAGGAGCGGCATGGGGATCGTACGGTCGGAGGAGAGGCCGCGGGCGGAGATAGAGGAGCTCCGCCGCATGCTGCTGGCGTGCGCCGCCGTCCACCGGAGGAAGGACGAGGACGGGCTCGGGCCCCCTTCTCCCCCCAGGCCCGAGTCGATGGACGACGGCGAGGACGGCCGCGGGAGGGCGGTGTGCGTCACCAGCGGGGTGTCGTTCCTGGGGCGGGCCGTGGTGAAGCGGCTGCTGCTCCGCGGGTACTCCGTTCGGATCCTGGTCGACAACGAAGGTACGCGATCCGCACTAACATTCGACGCGAGACCAGACAGGGGCGCTCCTGTCTTCCCGTTTTTTTTCTGTCTCATTGTTTCTCCGAATACGGCAAAATAGATTTTCCTTTTCTGTCCATTCGGTAGTCCTCGGCCTTTGGATGGAAGTCGTCGGTAAGGTTAGCAGCAGCAGCAACAGCAGCAGCAGCAGAGAGGACGGCGTGCCACTGCGTAATCGACAGCGAACGAAAACGACCTCGCATCGTATTATTAGCCTACAAGCCCGGTTCTCCCCATTTTTTCTATTTAAAATTTTTAGCAAGCATTGCAAAGATGCCACGTAAAAAATTTAAAAAAATAGAAGTGGTTAGCAAAATATCGAACAACGTCATTAAGGAGAATTCTCTTTTACTTGATCTAAATTGGGGACCGAGATGGCTCGATCCTTTCGTTTTCCTTTCTTTTGAATGGCAATTGGCAATTGGCTAGTGGCAGAATGGGTTTAATTCAGGAAGGGCAGAAATCCACGTCAAGCACCGATTCCATTTGGTATACTTCAATGCAGATGTAAACCCTCCAAGATGACCCGAGAAACAAACGATTTTTAATTTCCCTCGTAGGTCAAAGCGCAATGAACGAATTAAATAATGGAATTTAATAGTTGGTAGACGAAGTCCACCGGTGCCACGTTGGGATCCGTCTGTGCGCCGTGATCCGGCCCTAAAATACTCGGATCGACGTCACCGGCGCGGCATTTTCTTAATATCCAGGACTTATGTTTTTTGTCTTTCAATGCCATCTCTCCGGTTCGGACCGTTTGTACATCCCGGGGGTCATAGCTGACTAGCTGTTGCGACGGATGATTTTACATTAAGCTAATGTTCGTGACCGTTTTCATCGCTATAGTCTAAGGAATGCTGATTGTGATTGGGGTCCGTGGCGTGGGTTGACATTTTCAGAGGACATGGAGAAGCTGAGGGAGATGGAGACTTCCGGTGAGATGGGAGGCGCCCGGAGCAATTTCAGCGCAGTGGTGGCGAAGCTGGGCGACGTGCAGAGCCTCTGTGAGGCGTTCCAAGGGTGTGCCGGTGTTTTCCACACCTCAGCATTCGCTGATCCGGCCGGGCTATCTGGCTACACGGTGAGTGTTCGTACTACCCTTTCTCCTCGTTGCCTCGGTCTCTGCTGGTCTTATTAACATAATCGCATTATGAACGGTCCTATCTGCTGTAAGTGCCGCGCACATTGCTTCAATCAGTGCTGAAAAGTAAGCAATACATTCAACATACATCACGGCCCAGTAAAGTTCCGATTTGTAGGATCAAACTCATGATCCGTCCAATCGTTCCTTGCTAATATAGTAGCAGAACGGGCATTTTCCCCTCATACTCGAAAGGGTTTTGCATGGTTCGCTACACATTTGTGGCAAAACACATCCACCAGCCCATCATGTTCGGTTGGTCGGATTTGTTAAAACGAGAGTCATGGTCCTCTGTCATCCCATTACTTGCATCGATGTCGCTTTAAAGTCGAGTCTGCTACTTATAGCTATAGAGAGACTGTCTCTGCCTACCCTTCGAAGACACGAAGAAGATGGGCGCGTTTTGGTTTGATCAGCACTTGGTGACTTTTGGAATGTGTTCCTGATTCGGCATGAGTTACGCGAACTTCTCTAACGTCTGAAACAGGGCAAAGAAAAGGATGGGTTAGGTAGCGTGTCATGTGATCCTGTCTCAAGCTATTGGTCAGGACCATTTAGATATTTTAGTCAACTTTCTTGAGTAGTTCGCACGCGTCTGAGTAATGTTGTGCATGTACATGCTGCTGATAATTGTGGTTTTTAATGGTAATTGATTGAGTTAGATGGGGACTGGTTTGGTTTTCATCAGGGCAAGGCCATAGCCTCCTGCTTCTTGTCCCAACCTCGACTTCCTCCTTGGCTAATTAGTCCCATGGACTTGCGTATTTTTAGCTCGAAATTCAATAATAACCCCCACGAATTACGTATGCTTTCTACTAGACTTTAGATCTGACGCCGAACCGCTGTCCCTTATGTCATTGTAGAAAGCGATGGCGCAGATTGAAGTGAAGGCAAGCGAGAGCGTGATGGAGGCGTGCGCAAGGACACCATCGGTGAGGAAGTGTGTCCTCACGTCATCACTGCTGGCCTGCGTGTGGCGAGACACCGCCCGGAATCACCTCTCCAACGTAATCAGCCACGATTGCTGGAGCGACGAGGCCGTGTGCACAAACAAGAAGGTATTGCTTGACACTGTAACATTTTCCTGAAAAACATCCTACTGGAAGAGGAAACATTCATGAACTCGCTATGGCAGCTATGGTATGCACTGGGCAAGCTTAAGGCTGAGAAAATTGCTTGGAAAATTGCCGAAGAAACAGGACTGAAGCTGGCCACAATCTGCCCTGCTCTCATCACTGGTCCTCAATTCATCAACAAAAATCCAACCGCCACAATTGCATATCTCAAGGGTACATCACATACATTCCGATTCAAACAGTTCATATATGTTCACATTGATGTCCATTGATGCGGTTTAACTTAGTCATAAATTTTCAGTTCATTCTTCTCAAGCTGAAGGGTTTTGTTTTCGGCTTGATTTCAGGGGCCAATGAAATGTACTCAAAAGGAGTATTAGCGACGGTGGACGTGGCAAGGCTGGCGGATGCACACGTGTGCGTGTTCGAGGCCATGACCAAGACCGCATCGGGGAGGTACATCTGCTTCGATCGCGTGATCGACGGCGAAGATGAGGCGGCGAGGCTGGCAGGGGAAATGGAGATGCCAGTCGATAAGATCAGCGGGGGAGTTGGAGGTGGCGAATCGTCCGTGCAAACGCGGCCGAGGTTCGAATTGTCGAATCGGAAGCTTTCTTGCCTCATGTCGAGAACGCTACGGCCATGTTACGATGAGTCGAGCACGATCTGATATAGGTCCCTGTTGCAATGTCGATTAGTTTACCATGTCCTGGTCATGATAAGGCTTGAGAACGCTGCAGATGAAATGAATATAAATTTTGCCGTTGGATTTTCAGGAATTTCAGGATGTCCCCGTCTCTTGCGAAAGCCAAACGGAGATATTAAAAGACCGCGACCAAGAATTTATGCACTGAATCTGGAAATGCCAAGAAAAGAACGACCCACTATACATTTCCACCGTCTTACGACGATCAAAATCAAGAAACACGTCGAATTCGAGTTTTGAAAGTTTGTCGAGCAAGAGAGAAGCATGAAAAACACTCGAGAAATCAAATGGGCATCGAACCAAGATCGTCCCAGATGTCATTACACAAATGCAAATCGTTATGTTCACTGAAAGTTCCTTCCTTTAGCGCAAAACTCTGCACGCCAAGGTTCTGTTGGTCTGTTGAGATCGCAGTAAGTTCTCATTCGTTGTTCGTTATTCAGTGAAATTAGAAGGAACTGTACAGAAAGCATCGCAACTTCACAGGAAAAAGAAGAGGAGCAGAACGATGGAAAACGTAGAAAAATCGAAATGGAGATGTTACGCCGAGGAGCAATTGGTAAAATATCTCCAAGCAAGCAAAACAAAAGAAAAAGAAAAGGGAAAAGAGGAAAACATCGAAATATGAAGCGAATTTGGTCGGGGCTCAGAGAGTTGCTGTATGTGCTCAGCGAAGAACTCCATTTTCGGGAGCTCCTCTCATACAAGAGGTGTCAGAAAATAGCACTCTTCATCTTCGCCCCCCGACGACACGACCCAAAAAAATCAAAAACCACCCGCGAAAAATAACAAAACCTTATAAAACACCGACGATTCGTGACAGGAAACTACGAAGATCTCCGAAAGAATCGACAGAAAATATGCAGGAAGCAGCAGAAACAGAAGAAGGGAGAGGGAGGAGACGGCGGGTCGGCGGCCAATGCAGATGCTTAGGGCTTCTTGTTGCGACTTGTGAGGGGAGACGATGATGGGATCGACATTTTATAGACGAAGCTTCGGGCCTCTTTTGGGTCTGAACCGCAGGCTCCGAAATCTAACACGGGCCCATTGTCGCCTCGCCTGCATGTGTTCAGTGGATGGGCCGGCCTAGATTCGGGCTAGGACTGTTGTCTATCTAACCCTAACACTGTCCTTTCTTACCGATATTCTTTTAATGTCCTCTTAAGATAGGCCAGTTAAATGGGTGGGTCGAGTCGAGACGAAAATGATTTGACCTAAATTGACCCGTTTTTATCTAAAAGGATTTTTGGCGATTTATACCAAACTTGACCCAACTAGGGATTCGATTCTTAGCAATTTTTCTATTCAAATTGTTGTTGTCTTTGGAGAATGGGTCCGTTGAGTTCAGCTTGAGTCTACAGAGGTCGGGCTCAACACTTCATTGCTTGTGCTCTAGCTCCCTGATGTCTAGGCCTAAGTTATCGAGGTTGGGCCTAGGTTCACAAATGCTAGGCCTGGGACCCCAGTGCCCTTGCTTGAGTCCCTCGTGTCCAAGCCCAAGACCCTAATGCTTGTACTCGAGTCCCTAGCACCTTCGCCTAGGTCCACAGAGCCCAAGCATGGGACCTCAATGCCTGTGTCCATGTCTTCAACACCTGAGCTCGGATCTATCAAGATTGGACCCTAATCCCCGGATCACAAGCCTAGATTCATTGAAGTTGGGCTTGAGACTCTAGGCCCGGGCCCAAGTCCCAAGCAATGTCAATAGCACTTGGATGATAAAAAATTAATTTTAAAAATGATTGAATAAATCCAAAAGCAACTAATTGAGCTGAATATGATGTGATATTGTGTCTCCATTTTCTCCCTCTCCTCTCTTCGCAAATTCAAAACCTCTCCACCACCGCAGGGCACTAGCACCACCACCATCAAGAACCTCCACTTCTCCCCTTGAAGCCTCGCTGGAGCAGGGGGATCGGGGGAGCCGGAAAAAGAAAAGAAGCTCCGATTTCCACATTCGCTCTTCAAAGGTTCCATCCTTTTCTTCTCCGAATTCATAAAAATCGATCAATAATTTTACGAAATCCAATCGAATTCCTCCTGAGAAAAGATCGACCTTGTGAAATTTCCATAGTCTTCAACATGACTCGCCATATAGTGCTGCAACCACCATTGGCAAAGCTCGATCTCAAGAAGGAGAAAATGAGGCAGCCAGTCTTTAATGGGTAATATGTTGTAAGGAAAAAGGGCTGGAGAGGGATTTGTTCTTGACCCATTTAGATCTATTTATACTTAGTCATTTATTTTTCGGACCCATTTGAACTTATTTCTAACATTTTAGCCAATCCATTTATAACATGACTCTTGATAAATTAGTTAAATAATGGGTTTTTAAAGTCATTTGTCACCTTTATTTTTAGGAATGTCAAAACAAATCACAAACCCATATCATATTTATGGAAATCAGTCAGCTTAAACTTAATATGGGTTCCGACCAAAAAAGAACTTAATGAGTCAAAATGGATTCTACAAAAATGGCAAAAAAAAAAAAAGGATTTTAGCTTTTGAACCAAATTAAGAAAGTAGGTCTGACACATTCCTCCTCTCTTCTCCCTCTCTTCACTTTCCCTCCGTGATTTGACCGATCGCTGAGGTTTGGGTCGTTGGAGACAATCACGGTGGCCAGTCGGCCGTTGGTCATCGGGAGCGATGAGCTGGAGGGCGAATCCATCCTCGTCAAAACTCACCCTCTCCACTTTCCCCTTCTTCACCGCGTTCAAAAACTGTACCGCTATAGACTTGCCTCAAGTGTGCCCGACGAAGCAAAGACCCGAGGCTTAATTTTGTGGGTTGCGCTTGGATTAGAATGGCAGATTTGGAGCATCGGTGTATGTCTCCTAAACGTACTAATTTCTTCCGAATTTGACCGAAGGAAAATTTTATTTTTGGGGACAAGTCTGGTTTGATTTTTATTTTATTTACAGTGTAAAAAGTGTAATGCTTCTCTGACACCAGGTACCTCGCATTTTGGTCGTCTTCCTCTTACCCATATCCCTCTGCTTCTTGTGATTTGCAATGCTCTTGGTATCTCTTTGTCAAGTCGGCACTTTGTTTTAGCTACTAACTATATCATGTACACATTGAGATTATTCTTTTGGTGAATTCATTGTTATTTCAAATTGTTGTGAGGAATTCTCCTTCCCCGTGAATAGGCTTATATCCCGATTCTTCATCATTTTCCTGTTTAAGTTTCCACTAGTTCCAAGTCCACGTTTGATATATCGCTGCCCTTGGTCTTTGTGGACAGCCCTTGAAATGAAGCGATTAGCATCTGAAGATTTTGTGAATGCTTGGGTTTTTCCCTAACATTATTCATTTCACAAGCAACATTGGTTATTATATTCTGATTTTGATCTTATTGACCTCTGAGCTCCAACAGTTATATCCAGCATCTAATAAATGATTAGAACCAATTCCAAACCTTGGATTGCTTATCTAGATTGTTGCAGAAAGCGAGCGATCAAACAATAAAATAGACAGAACAATAAAATAAATCGGATATCAAATTTACATGATTCAATCTATTGACCTACGTCTACAGGGAGAATAGCAATGAATTCCACTATAGATCAAGCAATACAATAAATATTACAATTCAAGCCCTAATTACACTAAATAACTCATGTAATGTTTTGTCCCACAAATACTCGTGAAATAATCTCTTAATTTTAACGAATGAATTATACACGCAAATTTTACCACAAGATTTAATTGACTTCAATACTAAAGTTATTGATGTAATTGCATGGAGAAAATCCACCAACAGCTCTCTCAAGAAACCTTTGTTGAACCTTGATTTCAGCCCGAAAGCCACCACCATTTGAAGGATCATGACTGCCTGTACCTCTGATGGCCAAGTAATATTCTCCAACTGCTTCTCCACGTGTCGAGGAGGGTGTCAACTCTCCCCACCACACTCCGGCATACCGGGGAGCCACACATCCGCCCTCTTGGCCTCCAGAAACAGGGCCTACACCAACAGCCTGCATGCCCACCGCTATTGGCCACCTTGATCGTCAGCCTGCATGCCCACCGCTATCGGCCACCCTGACTATCATGGACTTGGAGATAGGACTTGTTCTATTCTCCAGGAACTCCTCCACCGCGTTTAACATGAGCCACGGCATCTCCTCTCCAACGAGTCCATCCTCCACCCAAACAACTGGTAGCCTGCAGGAGCCGCTCGAGCTGGGGCCACCGAGGTTAGCGAGGCTCAAACACAGGGAATGATGCCAAATGAGAAGGGTTTGGTTGACATGTTATCAGCCCATGATTTTGGCCAGAATTTACGACGATGTTGTGTTGTCTTTTGATGCTTTGTGCTTATTGCCGTAACCGACTTTTCTTCATGTTTACTTCGATTTGGATGTACATTTTGCTGGGGACTATCAAGAATGGAAAGATGCATCTGCGCTTCAATTGGAGCACTCACGGCACACCCAATTTATGCATGGCCCTTGAGCATATGCATATAATTGTGGGATTCTTAGACGCGTGGACGTGAAAAATGAAACTTCATGTTTTGAATCATAATTGAATTTTGTCAATACAAATCACCCCTGATTTGAAAATAATATTTGTAATCTTTAAGACGCCATTAAACTTTACCTACAATTCAATTCGGATCAAGTTGGTCCAATGGGCTCAAATTCAAGACATATTTTAACATGGATCGTAAAGTGTTCAATGAAAAAAGTTTGGAAGAGAATGATTTTTATTACTCAGGTGTTTGGATAGATGCTAATGAGGGGTGGACATCCCTATTTATATAAGAATCTTTTTCATTACGATCATTGATTGTCTTTTGATCTAACGGTGAAGATCATAACTCCCCAAGGTATTCATGCCAAAAATGCTTTAGAACTCGGTATATTTATCATATCATTCATTCTTGAGAATGTTCCAGAAACCCTACTAAATTAGCTTGGTCTTCTTGATTTGAACACGATCCTTTGTGCATGGAAAACCTCAAGACTATAGCGCATGATTGTTACACTTGAGTTCAAGGGTCCTCCGGTTGGTTTAGTTAGGCTCTGTTTATTTTGCGGAAAATGTGGCGTTTTCAAAAAATATTTTTCAAGAAGTAATTTTCCAAGAAAACGTAATTATTTTCTACTAATAGGATGAAAACTGAAAATAATGTAAAAAATATTTTATGCTATTTAGTAGGGAAAATATTTTCCTTTATACACTCTTTTTCAATAATTTTATTATTATTTCTGACGAGGCTCAAGACTCACCCACCTCTAGCGAGCTTAGGCTTGCGGCTCGCCGACTAGGCGAGCTTGAGGCCAGCAAGCTTGAGGTGGCGAAGCTTGGGCCTTGCCAAATCGGCGACCGGCCGAAAAAGAAGAAGAACAAAAAGAAAGAAAGAAAAATGAAAGAGAAAAAATAAAAAAAAAATCCATTTTATTAAAAAATAACAAAAAATTCAAAATTTTAAAAAATAGAAAGGAAGAAGTGAGAACTAGTAGGGGTGTGAGATAAGAGAGAGTAAGTGTGGAAAATGTTTCCCCAACTTGAAAAGTGTAAAACATTTTTTCTCATTTTAGAAGATTTTTTTTTCCTTCACGAGAAATCCCAATAAATTTATTTTCTATTAAACGAACGCCGGGAAATCCGGAAAACGTTTCTTTAGAAGTTATTTTCCATGTTTGATTATTTATCTCCACAAGAATGAGGAAATGAGGTATGGGTGCGAAAATGAACAATGGAGCGTGGAGGTCAATGAAGCTTTTAGACTCTTTTGAGCTGGTTTTTTTAGCTGGTGTAGAGAAATTTCTCACTTCGACTTTGGTTTAGGAATATGTTATGACTTAATGACATTGTATCAATCGAAGATTACATTATACGCTCATCACACAATGTGATTAATGCCTCAAATTTGAATGTAATTGATCGGGACTTGAAACCCATTTAACTGATTTATGGATGACTCTGGATCTGTTAATATTTAACCCAAACTCAAAGTCGGGACCTGCCAGTCCATTCTTCCAAGACCACAATTTTAAGGAGAGGTCACTGGCCGGGTTTAAGTATAAGTCGCCAAATTTTTATTATATATATAAATGAGTTGATTCGGGTCAGCTATTTCAGGCCCGACCCGATCCACGTATGTGACGGGCTTAATCCTTTCTCACCGACTGATTAACTCTTCTTCTT